>JAVXUP010001374.1:0-242187 GCA_033070095.1 Escallonia herrerae | reverse complement strand
AAAAAGATTACAACTTTTTTCGGAAGCTATCAATTGGGGCCTAAAGTGTGCCCGAATAGGCCCTTCCTAGGAAAACCCAAAAAATAATGTGTCTCGTTTTTCGCCAAAATTCTTACAAATGGGCTAACTAGCGTGCCTGAGGTGCAATGAGCGAAAAAAAAGTGACAAAAAAGATTACAACTTTTTTCGGAAGCTATCAATTGGGGCCTAAAGTGTGCCCGAATAGGCCCTTCCAAGGAAAACCCAAAAAATAATGTGTCTCGTTTTTCGCCGAAATTCTTACAAATGGGCTAACTAGCGTGCCTGAGGTGCAATGAGCGAAAAAAACGTGACAAAAAAAATTACAACTTTTTTCGGAAATGGGATTTTAAGCTTTGAAACGGGATTTTAAGCTTCCTGAATTCACTCTTTAAAATAACTTTTCAGGTGTCTCACACCCTTTCATGAACTAAAAGTTATTTTAAGCACAAATTTATGTAATGTAAAATTAGCAAAATAGCCCCCGATGAGCGGCAAATTACCGAAATTCCCCCGGGGGTGCATTATCACCCCAACGCCCCATATGGCGGCTACACCACCGGCAGTCTCAAAACCGCTTTGCTTACTACTTTTTAAATGTATCACATCAATTATATACCAAATATTTCCTCCGAAGATTTAAAAGGGAATGCGTTAACAAAAATTACCCCGCTACGTATGCAAAACACCCCCTGGCAGCCATCGCCCCAACAAACATCTCAGAACAACTGGAACAAAATAACTTTCCGGGTGTCTTACACCCCTATCCTATAACTAAAAATCATTTGGGAAATTTTTCAAGCTGGTTCAGTTAGCAAAATAGCCCCCGTCATTGCGGGCAAATTACCGAAATGCCCCCGGGGGTTCATTGTCACCCTAACGCCCATCAAACCAGCTTCAAAATAACCTTTCAGATGTTTTACTTACATTTCTGGACTGAAAAACTTGACACCGTAAAATTACCAAAACACCCCTCCTGGGGTGGCAAATTACCAAAATGCCCCTGGCATCAGAACGATCTCAAAAGTGCATTGAAATGTTATTTTAAGCTTCCCGAATTCATTCTTGATCTAAAAAGTATTCTACGGACTTTTCGCCCAAAAATCCCGAACCGGTGTCCGAATCGAGCGCTTAAAAGCCCGTTCATCCAAAAAATTAGCTAACGGCTTCGGAATGGCCCGAATTCCTTGGGAATGGAACTTCCCAACACCCTAGGGTTCTCATAAAAGTTTCGCGCGAAATCACACTGGCTTGATATTTTAAATTACACTGCAAAGTTACAAGGATCCCCGTATCAGTTAACCCCTTTGCCCCGCTACGAATGCAAAACACCCCCTGACAGCCATCGCCCCAACAAACATCTCAGAACAACTGGAACAAAATAACTTTTCCGGGTGTCTTACACCCTATCCTATAACTAAAAATCATTCGAGAAATTTTTCAAGCTGGTTCAGTTAGCAAAATAGCACCCGATGAGCGGCAAATTACCGAAATGCCCCGGGGGTTCATTGTCACCCTAACGCCCATCAAACCAGCTTCAAAACAACCTTTTCAGATGTTTTACTTACATTTCTGGACTAAAAAACTTGACACGGTAAAATTACCAAAACACCCCTCGCGGGGTGGCAAATTACCAAAATGCCCCCTGGCATGAGAAAATATCAAAAGTGCTTTAAAAAGCTATTTTAAAGCTTCCTGAGTTCATTCTTGATCTAAAAAGTATTTTACGGATTTTTCGCCTAAAAATCCCGAACCGGTGTCCGGATCGAGCGCTTAAAAGCCCGATCGGCCAAAAAATTAGCTAACGGGTTCGGAATGGCCCGAATTCCTTGGGAATGGAACTTCCCAACATCCTAGGGTTCTCATAAAAGTTTCGCGCGAAATCGCGCTGGCTTGATATTTTAAATTACACTGCAAAGTTACAAGGTTGCGCGTATCAGTTAACCCCTTTCCAGTCTTTGAAAAAATCTGAAATTTTTACCTGATACAGATCTTTTGAAAATAACTAGGGTCTCTGTTTCGCACTTTGGCAAAATCTAGCTCTAGCTATTTTTTATAAATTCATGAAAAATTCTTTAATAATAATAAAAAGGACATGAAAGGATATTATAATAATAATAAAAAGGACATGAAGGAAAATGGAGAAAACCCAACCGCCACACTTAGTGGCGGTTGGTATCATTGCAAATTTTATTTTTTTCTATCGCTAAATGTGAAAACTTAATTAGACAGTTTTTAACAAATTTATAAAAAATAGCTAGAGCTAGATTTTGCCAAATTGCAAAAAAGAGACCATAGTTATTTTTAAAAGATCTATATCAGGAAAAAATTTCAGATTTTTCTAAAAACTGGAAAGGGGTTAACTGAAACCACTACCTTGTAACTTTCCAGTATAATTTAAAATATCAAGCTAGCGCGATTTCGTGCGAAACTTTTATGAGAACCCTAGGATGTTGGGAAGTTTTATTTTCCAGGATTTTGGGCCATTCTGAAATTGTTAGCTAATTTTTTGGCCTAACGGTGCAATTTTTTGGGAAATGGACCTAAAAAAATTAGCCCGTTCGGCCAAACAATTAGCTAACGACTTTGGAATGGCCCGAAGTCCTGGAAAATAGAACTTCCTAACATCCTAGGGTTCTCATAAAAGTTTCGCACGAAATCGCGCTAGCTTGATATTTTAAATTATACTGCAAAGTTACAAGGTTCCCCATTTCAGTTAACCCCTTTCCAGTTTTTGGAAAAATCTGAAATTTTTCCCTAATATAGATCTTTTAAAAATAACTACGGTCTCTTTTTTGCAATTTGGCATGATCTAGCTCTAGCTATTTTTTATAAATTCGTGAAAAACTGTCTAATTAAGTTTTCACTTTTAGCCACAGAAAAAAAAAATTTGCAATGATACCAACCGCCACTAAGTGTGGCGGTTGGGGTTTTCTCCATTTCCTTTTTATTATTATAATAATATATATGTGTCCTTTAAATGTCCTTTTTATTATTATTATGGTATATATATATATATATTGTGTCCTTTTTTTAAAAAAAATGTAACTTGGCAAATAATTCCCAACCGCATGTAGGGGTTGCGGTTGGGCATTAATGCCAACCGCAACTCCCACACGCGGTTGGGCATTATGCCCATTTTCTCGAGAGATTTTTATTTTCTCGTGATATTTTGGTGAATTTCTCGTGCCAATAACTCCTATTTGGTCTTTTTCGTCCTTTTTTCCGTCCACGTGGCCAACCGCTGCTCTTACCTGCGGTTCGGTGGGAAAATTGTTATTTTCCCACCGGTAGATGTGGATCGGCAGCCGTTATATATATATATATATATATATATATATATATATATATATATATATATATATATATATATATATGTGAACAAGTTTTAATATTTCCAACCAAAGTAGTGAGAGTTTGCGATGTTAAATGTGTTTTTTCATAAATATTGAAAAGTTTCAAATCAAATCAGGGAGCATTTTTAAAGTTTAATGGGTTGTTTCGTAAATATTGAAATCGAATAGCTGAATATAATAAAGTATGTATGCGGTATTACTGTTACTTCTTTGAAGTATTTGGCTATTTTAAGTAATAAATCAATAAGCAAATACTTAAATAGAATAGCAATTGGTTGGATGCAGCTGTCAAAAGTGAGCCATTTACTATATCTTACCTATATGGACCAAAAATATCAAAAGCCATAATTAACATCAAAAGCCATGATAGGTGTCTCCTTCTTCTCTAGAATAATAGGTGCTACTACTAGATGGTGCGCGTAGCTGCCGCCTTGGGTCGCCAATGACTACTTCTTCTTATTCTTCTTCTTCCTGTATCTTTGTCTTTTCCTCTCTGGTCTCCTCTCTGTCATAAAACCCTAATGCGCCAACTTATTTTGGGTTTTAAGATTCGACTTTGAACCTGAAGTATCGGGTGTGTGGGGTGAGTTTCTAGGCTTTGTCCCACCACACCCGAAATTCAAGGAATTAATAGTAAGAATTTTCAATTTTGGATACGCACCCAGTATGCACCCCTGCCGCACCGGTGCCCGACGAGCACCTGTAGTTTTGGTGCTTCACCCAAAGTGCCAGCCGTGCTTCATAGCCCGTATCTTTAACTATCTTTACAATCAAATCCAATATAAAAATTATTAGGAGATGCTACCAAATTATTTCCCTCTACCTTCTCATAATATCATCAGCATTAGACCATATTGACATTCTGAACACAGACGCGCACCCAGCCTCCCACAGATACATAGGCACGCACGCGCATACACACACATGTATATGCAAAGCCGCTTATAAATTCTATTCATCATAAAAAAAAATAATTGAATGAATTGCTTAATAAAAAATTAGTATTCAATTTACTGGCTGTAAAAGAATCAAAATATTGTGCCAAACAGAAAAGAATACAAGTTCGAAGGCCATTGCAATGAAACGGCCATAACAGTACAACAAACAAAAGTAAGGCCCTTATGGGGAAACACTGTAGTCATGCTCATAATTTATCATTGCCTAGCAGCATTCATTCATTAAACCAAACACTCTAGCGTAAATGTGATTACAATGTGGGTGAATCCTCCATGGTGAACCGTGCACGCTTATTACGGTTATGGTTAAGGTTACCCTTGCGATTACAGTGATCGAATGATTCAAACTGTGAACCAAACTGGCCCATAGGTAGCACCAACATGACTACTCGATTTATATTACATCAAAGGAGTTAAGCATCGCCCAAAAACGTTTCTTGAGAATAAGGTGGCGGTTCCTTGTGGTCTTACTGAAAGAAAATAATCCAAAGTTACGACAGCCCTTGAGATTGGTCTAACGGCTGAGAAACCGGAGTTTTTTGTGATCCCAAATAAGGCCGGCAGACACTAGGACCCCACAAAAGACATTCACGGTGGGTAGTAAATTTTTGCAACCAAGTTACACAGGAACGTTCATATCAAACATTTAGGAGCCCGAAATAAACACAAAACAAAACAAGTGTTCCCAACCTATTCTGGTCGCACTCAAAGGTCCACTTGGAGTCCCATTGCACATGACACGTCCGCACAAGCACAGTATTCAACACTTTGAACTGGACAAAGTGCGCGCGCCCAAGTTGTCACTACCCGAACCCACGAGCAGGCCCGCGAGCTAGGCACGTGACTGGCCACAGACCCAATGGACTCAAATCAAGGGCTCTGCCAGGCCTCATTTAAACCGGTCAACAATTCTATGCATTAACTGACACCGTAATATGACTTCTAAGAGGTCCTTACAGATCTCCCCAAAATTATCTCTACTAAATTCCTCCATAACGACTGATATAATTTATTTAAAGGAAACCTCATGGAGTTGAGCTACAAACAATTCTAGAAATAAACCAACAATATCATAATTTCTCAAGGAACTTAATTCAGCCTCCTAACGAGCATCTCCAGCGGCTTCATTCTCATTTCCCTCGCAATACTCATGTTCATCTAGTTGATCGCCTGAAAATATTTATAAAACGGGGTGAGCTTGGGGCTCAGTAAGTACACATACCACATTCCTAAAATAGGTTTTGGGATTCATAAAAGCATGCCATGGTTTTTCTACGATGTAAAACTGGTAACATTTTCATAAGAATTATTATACATATATCTACTTAATGAAAGCAATTCATCCAAGATTCACAGTAACAATGTATGACATCAAGAAGGCTCATTAACAACTATCACAGTTCATCATAACATAGGTATGCTGTAGTTAGCGTACATTCCCCCTGACTAGGGCCCACAATCCCTACTCCACCCGGGATAAATATTATTCGGTCAGGTTATGCGCCCCCCGACTAGGGCCCACAATTCCTCATTCATCCGGGATACATATTGTTGTGGACGCAAGGGCGCACCACGAGCAACAGTACTGTGCGTCAACGTATCGTCCCGTTGACCAGGACCCAACAATCCAACTTTCTTCCGTAGATATGGGGCACAACAACCGAGCCAGAATACCGTCTCATTCAACATATATGAGCCAACTTTAAAACACTACTCATAGAAAACATTCCATGGCATTTTTTTTATGTATTTTATCATCAAACAATTTACACAAAAGCAGTAGCGTGCAAAAGGCTTTAAACTTTTAATTGAACAATTCATTTGTACATATACGTAGACGGAAAATAGGGTATACGGAGGAATATGGCTAGAGTACTTACCTGGATAGGTAAGCGGTTCTGGTTCTTGTTCACAAACCTGCCCTAGCTCTTGTCTATCAAAACCTAAACAATAAAGAGATGTTATTTATTTCTGCTCAATCATACATAAACATTAAGTTTCTCTTAAGTGAGTAAAATTACCAAACCGCCCCTTGACTTCTAATGTACCGTTACATACTCTAATATAACCGGAAATAATTTTTAAATAGCTAGGTGTGATTTTCGGACCATAATGGCCTTTCGGGAAAATTTTTCACTCGGAATCCTAAGTCGCTCCTTAAATTGAACGCTAATGACCTTGTTTTCAAAAATACATCAAACGGTGTCGAAATGCCATGAAATTTTAGACGCCAAAGCATCTCAGTACTTTTAGGTCACTGTAAAATTCTAGGTTAAAAAGAAATTTTTTTTACTATGTTAAATAATTCAAAAACCTATTTTTGATATAAAATTATTTCAGGTCCTTTCCTTGCCCAGAAAAAATGCTAGAAAATTCCTCGTCGTAGATTTCATAAAAATAAAGGGGGTTTTAGTTTGGTACTTTGTCTAAATATGTTTAGAAAAGTCTTAAGAAATTGGACAAAGGACTATAGGGCAAGATGGAGTTTTAGCGACACTTTGCGGTCCAGCCTTAGTCCCGATCAGCTTACCTCCACTATGGCCTTTCTCTCTCTCGGCAGCCCCTCTTCTACCTTAGACCCACACACTTCTCCACACTTGCTCACTGTCTAAGCCCACAATTACATACACTATATACACATTAAGTTCACACACATACCTAAGTTAACATACACCTTTACACACCACTACTACACACATGTACTCTCACTATATCATCTCTGGGTTCCCTACTACACCAACAACACACATGCACCCTCCACTTGCATGCTATCTCACAACACTCATATCATTTCAAGCAGGTTCCCCCTTCCTTTTACACAACTATACACACACACAAAAAAAAAAACACAACAAGTACCTCGAACACCTGCTGCCTTATTACAGCCCCCTTTTTTCAGCAGTCTTCTCCTTCCTGTGTTACACCTCTACGCACACACACAAAACAGCAACAACCTCACGAAACCGCTGCCCTTTGGCAGCCCCATTACAGCAGGTTTTTCTTCCCTTTTTACACCTCTACACTCGCACACAAAACAACAATAGCCTCACGCAATTGCTTCTTCACACATAAACACATCGCACAATTAAATCTCACCATGGCAACCCCACTACATAGCCAAGAATACCTATATATCTTGTCGAATACATATGCATTACACTCAAAAAAACACAGCAATCAAACACCCACGAATCCCCTTTCAAAATAGCATAACAATCTGTTTGAATTATTCATTTTGATGGCTACAAGGGCAAGGGATCATACCTGGGATTTTCAGCCCTAAAGCTCTCCTTTTCTCTTTCTCTCTCTCTCTCTCCTTTCTTCCTGAATTTTCACGTAAAATGGTTGGCAGTCTCTCTTCTTTCTCCTGCTATCTCCTTCTATCAGAAACCAATTGATTCTTACGGCTAGAAGGGTGGCTGCCCATACTTGTGTCATATATATAAATTTGTGAGATGAAACCCTAGTTAGAATTGCAAAGAAACCCTATAACCCAGTTGTCGTTAAAACTTCTAACTCAACTTACGATTGCGAAAAATGGTCCAAAAATAAATTACTTACGATGAACTATATGTTAGCAAATTATTAACGACTGTTACGTTAACTCGCTCCATTATGTGTCGCTAAAAGGGGTCACGTAAAAAATATCAATGCCAACAAAAGAATCACGTCGCCAAAAGTTCATAACTTATTGTTTTGTTAATTGCCACTAATACCTCAATCAATGTTATTGATAACTGCTATCGTAAATCATATCTTATGATTTCAAATTTGTCACTAAAGAATTAAATAAATTTTGTTAAAAATTACTAAAAATTCAAACCTAAGATCGGGGTATTACACGAGTCACTTGCATTCTTTGCCTCACACGCCTAACGTGCGACTCAGTCACCAATGATTTCACGCTACCGTGACTCACAGTACCGCGTTCGTCATGTCGCGACCACCTAAGCACCTTTTCACCAAAAAAACATCGACCATTGGCGCAACCGGAGAGACGGGGTCAAGGGCATAAGCCTTGGCCAAACCCATGGGGTCCGCCTCGGCCTCCCCCAAGGCAATGGGGTCGGCCTCGGCCTCAATGGGGGGTCAGCCTCGGCCTCCATGGAGTGTTGGCCTTGGCCTTTCCCCGCAGTTGTTCACTTCGGGCAAAGTCCCTTTCGCGCTTTGATCGTTTCATACACTTCGTACCTGGCTTTGGCACCTTGTTCGTCACATGTACCCGTTTCACGTTGACACGCTCGTCGCAACGCAACTTCCAGGTTCATCATCGCTCATAAAAATACCTACCGTCGGCGCTCCCGAAGTTCACCGAAAGGGGGAGTGGCCTTGGCCTCCCTTCATGGGAGTTGGCCATTGGCCTTGGCCACCCCTTAGGGTTGGCCTCGGCCTCACCAAGGGGTCGGCCTCGGCCTCCCCAGGGGTAGTGGCCTTGGCCTTCCCCCAATCTTTGGCCTATGGCCTCCCCTCTCGCGAGCACTTGTTTTATCCAGTCTTTGCACCTCTGCGATGTTTACGGACGTTCGTACATCAACCTCGCGACTTCCGCCGTGCATCAACCTCGCGACGTCCGTTGTCTGTGAACCTCATGACGTTCGTAGTGCAGCAACCTCGTGACGTCCGTCGTGCACCAACCTCACGACGTCCGTCGTCCAACAACCTCTCGACGTCCGTCGTGCATCAACCTCGCAGTGTCCGTCGTGCCTCAACCTCGCGACGTCCGTCGTGCACCGACCTCGCGAGGTCTGCCGTGCACCAACCTCACGAGGTCCGCCGTGCACCGACCTCGCGACATCCTCCGTCCACGACCGCGCACCGCTCCGCGATGTCCGTCGTCCAAAGTCACGCACTACCACCGAATGACCTGTCATTGACGACCGCGTACCATCACTTCCAACTTTGTCATTACTACATGTTGCATTGATCATCTTGTTATGACAGGTACACCCGACGCCTGCCCGTGCTCCGTCTCCACGACGTTCGTCGCCGCGCCCGTGCGTCATCTTCATGATACGTGCCCCCAGCACCAACTATAGTTTCGCGACGTTCATCACTGCGCCCGTGTGCCATCTTCATGATACGTGCCCCCGTCACCAAGTATAGCTTCGCGACGTTCATCGCCGCGCCCGTGCGCCATTCTCATGATGCGTGCCCCCGGTACCAACTATAGCTTCGTGACCTCCGTCACCGCGCCCGTGCGCCATTCTCATCATGCGTGCCCCCGGCACCAAGTATTGTTATGCGACGTTCGTCGCAGCGCCCGTGCGCCATTCTCATCATGTGTGCCCCCGGCACCAACTATAGCTCCGTGATGTTCGTCGCCGCGCCCATGCGCCACAATCATGATACAGGCCTTCGGGCATCACACTTATTCACCACACCATGCGCCCCTGCCATGGACGTGGAACATGCTTCGACCCACTCTTTAGAGTGTGCAGCATCACGGGGGGCTCCGTTCGTAGTGCTCCGGCACGAGGACCCCTCGCAACGGGATGGGCTCACAACCTTGAAGCCATCGCCGGCACAATCAACTACGGGATGGGCTCACAACTTTGAAGCCATCGCCGGCACAATCAACCATGAGATGGGCTCACAACCTTAAAGCCATCGCCGTCACAGTCACGGGGTGCTCCAGTATGAGGACCCCTTGCCCCAGACATTAAGCACTGAGCTGCGAGCATGTCCACTCATGTTACCATTGATCGTCGACATCACCAGGGCAATGATCGGGGGTCACTCTGGGACGGGAACAGGTCCTTCGAGGGCATGGCGCCTAGTTCACCTGATAGTTGGCTACAGGGGCAGCCCTCACCACTGTCAGGTTCTCTGGGCGTCTCTTGACGCACCTCGTAGGACTCTGCAAGGGCTTGGATTGGAGGCTAGATCAAGGGGGTTCTCTGGCCACATCGACGGTGTGGGAGCCAGTCTTTCCAGACAGACAGAGCGACGCTGTGCGGGGCAGGCTGGGTGAATATGCGATTCGACAGTCCGTGGAGCACCAACAGTTATGGACCCCTCGGTGACGTGTCACTCCTGGGGAGCGCCACGTGTCACGTGATGACATCATCATCTCAACCTCTATAAATAGAGGTCTTGAGAATTCATTTAAAAGAGGGGACATTTTACACTTTCACTTTCTCACTCTAGAATCTTAGAGAGAAACATACATGACCCTAACTTCGGACCTAAGCATCAGACTGTGACTATCGTCGTATATTCATCATGTGCCATCGCCCTCGCAACACTGTCACCCTCAGGCTCTGTCTGGGAAGCCCTTGGTCTCTGCCCTTGCTCCGCCCTTGCTGTGTCTCACATCAACATACTTGGCATCTGAGTCGGACTGTATTCCTTGTGGCACCTCCACGTCGACTGCGGACCCACTTTCCTTGGCATCAACAAGAAAAACAAATCCAGTGTTATCATTTGCAAATATACCTTGACAGTGAAATCATGAAAAGTTTTATCCGTGGTGGCTCTTGCTTTAATAGTACCAGGAGATTGGGTATCAATTCTCGAAACCCCGGAGAATTAAGATGATTGAAGTGAGAACCCATGTTGGCAAAAGTGTGAGCTAGAGGAACCAAAAAGGTTCTTGTTGGATGAAGAGTGCAAAGCCATGCAAGGAGAAGGAATCCATGAGAGGATCGGTTTTAAGTTTAGTTTAGCTTGAGTGAAGGGTGCAGAAAAATTCAAGGAAAAAGCCATGGAAGTGATCTGGAGGTTAATTTTAAGTTGCAGAGTTCCAATTTCAGAAACCTGAATCGGTCTGTTGTGGACCTTGTGGTGAATGAACTGTCCCTATAAACTGAAGTCGTTAATGGAAGATATAGCTCCACGTGGTCAAAATGTAATTTTTTTATGCTAACTTCTTTTTTTTTGGGGATCTAATATGATAATTGCATTGAAATTTTAATGTTATACAGTCGCTCTCTTCTAGAACTTACAGATATTATAGGTCATGATATTTTTGTGACTCAGTATACAAGATGGCAGTCAAAAAATCTAAATATGTCATATACTTGAATTCGACTTAAAGAAACATGCAAAGTTTAGAAGTTTAGGAATCAAAATAACGGAACAGAATTACGTAGAATACAAAGCACAAGGTGGTAACAATACTAGAAAAAGTTGTTGTAACGTTCTGCAGTGTTTAAGGGAAAAGTCTCTCTGGGCTAAAAGTTTCGCTTTTCCCCTTTTGGATATACAATGATTGCTCCGGTCAACTCCAATTCATCCTTCCAAGAGCTCCGCTGCCTAGCATTGATTTGAGACAACCTTTCCACATCGTTATCCTTTTGACTCTTACCCTTTAACGTGTCTTTACTTTTACTATTTCTCTTCTTCCTTCTTTACTACTAAACCCTAATTCGTTCACAATTTTTCTGTAATACAACCTTAACCACTTCATGGATCCTAACTTCCCTCCAATCCCACCTCCTACTTCCCCCCTCTTCTGATGAGAACACGATTACCTTATTCTCCCACCTAACCTCCCAATAATGTCCCTACACAATGTGGGGGTGACATTAATGTATCGATCCATCTAGTGAATACTGCTCATGCCTAGAAAGAACCTTTATTGTTGGGTTTTGTTTGTGATGAGAAGATATTCTCTGAGTCTAGTATGTGTAAGTTGGTGCGCTGTTATTGGCGACTGCAAGGGTTTGATCATGTCAACAAAATTCCTCGACTTTTTCTCTTCCGTTTTGAGTTTGCCCATGAAGCACACCTTGTCCTTCACAATGGCCCTTGGACGGTTGAAGGGGCTTTATTATTGTTGTAGTCATGAACAGTGTAATATCCTAACTTAATCTAATTATGAGTTAGATTAAGTTAAGCCGTAAATTTTATCAATTACATTATTTTTATCGATAATTGAGTGATTAAAAGGAAATAAGGGGCTAGTTTAGCTTTCGGGCCAAAATGAAATTTTCTAAAAGTTTGTGGGGTGAAGTGCAATTATGGAAAAGTTGAGGAACTAAATTGAGTTTTTACAAGAATGGTGATTAGTGGGAAGAAGAGGTGTCTTGCTATGAGGAAGAGTTTAGGAGGGATGGACACCTCCTACTTAGGCGTGATGTGTCTGTGTGCGTGGGATGTGATGTGTCTGTGTACGTGGGATTGCAACAGCAGTGGGCTAGATGCTTTGTCTGTGCGTGAAATGAAAAAGGAGGGGGAGAGCAGCAGCAGCCTCTGTGCGTGTAGTGTGAGTGAATGGGGGGGAAGGGGAGGGGGAAGCAGCACAGTGGCCGGTGTGCTGTTGTGTGTGCATGTATGTATGTTCCAATGTGTGAGGTTACATGTGGGTGTGATTGGTTAGGGTTTAACCAGTGTGTGTTTGTACAAAATCCAAATGTATGTCTACTGTGTATATGTGTATGCATAGCAGTGTGCACGCACGCAGTGATGTGTGTGCGTGACTAGTGAAGGGAAGGGGAGAAGGAAGGTAGCACAGAAGCTGCAGTGTGTGTTAGTGTTTAAGTGTCATTGTTGTGTGTGTAATAATGTGTGTGATTTAGGTGGTTAATGTGTGGATGTGTACATGGGGCAGGAAAATGAGGACTTTGTGACTCTATGCTCGGTAGGTAGGGAGGAAGATAAGTGTGTGTGCGCGCGCGCGTGTGTCTCCAGGGTGAACGATGTGTGAATTTGATGTGGTTAAGGGTCAATAGTGACTGTAAGTGTCGCTAAAGGTAGCTACGCTTTATACAGTCCACTGTTCGAATTTTTAAAACTAGTTCAAGGTAGATTTGGTCAAACTGTAAAAATAAAACTATAGTTATTTTTATAAAATCTACGATGTCCATAAATTTCAGATTTTTTTGAGGTCAGTAAGGGGGTTAACTGATGCGGTCATTGTGAAACTTCACAGTGAATTAAAAAATAGCAAACCAACTTAGTTTTGTGTGAAAATTTTATGAGGGCCTTAAAATGGTGAGATGCTTCGATGTCTAAACTTTTTAGGCATTTCAAAGCCCATAGCTATTTTTGGCAGAAATAACTTCCGAGCACTCCGTTAATTGTCGGTTAGAAATTTTTGAACGAAAAATCTCCGAAGGGCTTTTTAGTCTGAAAAATGAATGTAGATGCCTAGAAATATGTTTTAAAGTGGTTTTGAGATTTTTTTTTGGGGCAATGGTCGCCAAGGGGTGTTTTTGTAATTTTACCTAAGCTGGGGGTATTTTGATTTTTTTCCTATAAAATTTTTTGAGGGATTATTTGGTCTAGTAATAGATGTAGTACATCTAAAAAAAGTGGTCCGGAAATGGTTTTTGGGGTGTTAGTGGTGTAGTGGCTATCAGGGAGTATTTTGGTAATTTGCCATTTTGGCGCTAAACTTTTGGTAACGAGCATTATTTGACGTCCGGAGTGATGGGAAGTGAGGAAAGGCATTAATACGCCTAAAATGAGGGAACTATTGTGGATGCATTGATAAGGCTAGGTTAAGGATCCGGCTATCGGATCTGAACAACTAGTCGCCGTAAGACGTTATGAACGGTTAAATGGGAAGTGGTAGAATAAAGTGTGCGTTTATGTTTGAATGATGTCTGACGAGCAAGGTAGTATTTAAACTCTTGTTGTTATGATTGGACACCGGTAGTCATTATGACCGGTATTCTTTTATTTGAATTATGTTGTTGAATACTTAAGGTAGAATAGTTTCCCTTAGTCCGTCTCGTTGATGAAGTTTAGTAAGGGTAATGCGTTCAAGTATGCTATGATTCGATTCAATTAGCATACACGTCGGATGTTGGTGAGGATGTTGTGTAGGGATTGTTGTGAGATGTCGGCAATTATTGACAACTAGCGTTTCTTCTAACTAAGAATGCTATTGAGGACTTGTGGTCATGTTTGTCGCGAGTCCACCTTGTCGTTGATTGGTGATGTTATGTAGAGGCTGTTGTGTTGTTGTCTTGAGATGTCGGTGTGACGCCCCCGAAAATCAGGAGCTCGGTCGCCCCAAACTCCTGGAGCGTTAACCTACCGGATCACATCAAACCTACTAATTTCTGTTCACTAACATATACTTCAAAACATTTAATCCAATATCAACTCCAATTCTTCAAAATATAAGATTACAAAAAACTACTCGAACTCCAATTATTAAGACCTAGGTCCTTTACAAACTCGAGTCTTTATAGAATGAGTTGATAGTACCGACCCACGCAGGGGTCTCACTATATGGTAGTGGTGGGCTCACTGGAATCTCACACATACTCTATCCCATTCCAGAACATGCTACAGCTGATCATCACTTGCAAAAGGGAGCCAAACGAAGGGTGAGCTTTTGGGAGCTCAGTAAGGTCGTACAAGGACTCCAAAAAAATTACAACACTATTCCAAAGAATCCAATTCGATTTCCAAAATACTTCGAACAATAAAAAACTCAATAATTTCCAAAATGCTCAAAATTCATCATAAATAAACACCAAAATAAACAAATACAATCACGACGGGTTCCAAAACGATCAATAAAAGATCATCATTTACAAAATACAACAAAGCTTTCTCGAGGGATTTCAAACCATTTGAGATAATCCTTTCTTAGTCATTTCCATAACAATCATGGTACATATGGTGCAGATAAAATAAAAAATCAATATTGATCCTGGGCAATTACGATGCCACTCAGGCAAAGTTGGTAGTGTACACATCCATGATGTACCACTCAGGCAAAGTTGGGCACTAGCCTGCATTTCATGTAGGATTCAAACCAGCCTTATACCGCCTTTCCATGGAACAAATACACAGGTCAACACAGACAAAATCAACAACATCAATGTGCGTTAACATGAGCTCAAATCACTGAAATCAATTCGGGTTCCAGCAACAATAAACATACTGATGTAAGCCATCATTCAGAATTCCAGAAGAAAAATCACAAATAAATAGTAAAAATAATTGTGAATAATTATTGAATTTAGGCACAACAATTTGAAAAAATAGATACAAATAATTGTCAAATTTGCTCAGCACGCAATAATAGACGAGCATCACAAGATTTTCAAATAATCGATTCAGGTTCAATATTGGAGTTTTCTTGGCCATAACATGTTGATATCAATACATAATTCAGAGTTCGACATTAGTCATGAGTGAATCAAAGTACTTACGAGTACGAGTTATCAAAATAAGAGTTCGGACGAAAGTCCTTACCCGAGATTCAGATAAAATCTGGATCCGCCGCTAGATTATCCTAACCTAAAAGTCTTTAGCTTTACCCTAAACGGAATAATTGAATCATTAGAACATACTACAGTAGAATATTATAATATAATATGGACTCCTTATGAACCTCCTTCACCGTGAATGTAAAATTACCAAAATGCCCTTATATGTAAAATTACCAAAATGCCCCTCTAGGACTTATGAGTAAAACCTCCTTCACCTTGCGGTATGCGATTTTTTTTACCCAAAAGTACCTTTCTTAGTTCAAACTACCAAAATACCATCTTGGGATAGAAAATTACCAAAATACCCCCTCTCACACTTGAATCACAAAAACAACCTTCCTACAAGTAAAATCACTCAAAAATCTTACTGTATGTAAATTTACCTCAAAATACCTTTTATAGGTAAAATAACCAAAATGCCCCCTTGGGGTGGTAAATTACCAAAATACCCTTGGGGGTTTCCAGCACCGAAAAAATTTCAAAAACTTCTTAAAACAATATTTTAAATATCTTAAACTCATTTTTTTGACTAAAAGAATATCCCAAATTAGTGTCCGGACAGGGCGCTAATTCACCTATCGTCCTCGGAATGTCCCAAAATTTTAAAGTAAGAATCATAGCAGTGAAATAAGGTTTCAATAAAAAAATTTAGATTAAAAAATCTTGTTTTGCTATGCTAAATAATTCGATAATTCTTTTTAACTGATCTTTACTTTAGTGCCCTTAGCTGTCCCGAAAATTTTCAAAGCGTACATCTCGTAAAAATATTGGGGGTTACTATTTTGGACTCCGTCTAATTTTGGTCCGAACTATTTATAAAAAAAATCAGGTTAAAAATTGCTTATTTAATTCCTACCTTAGCGACAATTTCATTTACTATTCAGATTAAGCACACGTAGTATTTCACCTAAAACACACACATCTTCTTCAACCTTCAATTGCCGAGATGCTCCTTCCACACCCACTTCACGAACACCAATTTATTCACCTTTAACACCCTCCAAATCATTATAAATGCATTATACTACCTTAATTTCACTCTAACACACCCTTAAACACACAATTCACACACCCATAACCATGAACAGCCATGAACACACGCACACCCTGCACCCAAGCACACAATGTCCATTCCACTCCCATCTGTCGGCTATATATACAACACCAAAATCATTTTTCTACTCCTTAAACATCACATTTCATTCTCTAATCCCTAATCATGTTCATAACCTTCCACAATTACACCCGAATATATATAAACATATATATAGCACCACTGCACCACCACAATTCCTCTTCTTTAGCTCTGTCAAGCCTAAAAAACAATTAAACACGAATATATCCTCCCAAAATCACATTAAATCATAACCAAAATCCTCACCCGAAACATACACTCCCTAAACATATCTTTCCACGCAGCTATATTCATGGCTTACTCACGTGCTCCACAGTTATGAAACGCACACATAAGTACTATAAACACACACTAAGATGTGCACACTAGAGATTTGGGTGGTTCACCTGCTGAAAAATGGCAGAAATTCCTTTTGTTTTCCTTCAGTTTTCCCCTCCCCTGAGCCCTGTTCTACTTCTCTTCTCTCTGTTTTGTTTTTCTTTCTTTCCCGAAATGGAAAGTCTCTCCTTTCTTTTTTTTTCTTTCTTGTGTTTCTTCCTTCATTATCTTCCACCCGAGATCATTATCCCACCCAATATTTAAACAATTGTTTAGCTTAGTCATTAACCAAGGAGGAGGTGTCAAAATTCTAAAAAACAATGGTTTCCAAATTATTTTTATAAAATCACACAAATGCCCCCAAAGTTTTCCAAAATTAAGAAAATGTCCCCAAAAATTCTTTTAAACTTTAATACGCTACTAATATTCGAGCATTGCTCAAAATTATTGCCCATTTATTTTTTGAAGCACCGATGGTTATTTTAACCCGCTCTTAAAATTTGAGATATTAGTCGGCAATTATTAATGCCCGATATTTTTCTTATTTAAGAGCATTGTTGAGTCCTTGTGGTTAAGTTTCTCCCGAGTCCGCTCTGTTGATGATGTTTATGTGGAATTTTAGTTGTGATGTTGAACAGGGGGTGATTCGTGACCCAGTAATTCTTGCTTGAGTTTTCTTGTTGAGGACGTAAGGCAAAATAATTTCCCTTAGTCCACTGCGTGGATGAAGCCTTGTTGTTACTGTAATGCAGTTAGAGACAAACACTCTTTGTGAGTTCCCTTCTTGATGACAGTGTCTCTTTTGATTATTTAAGACTGAGATGAGTATCCCGTATAACGGGGACATCAAAATGATGAGGACGACCTGTGAAACATGATTACTGGCTAAAACAAAGATGTATGGCACTCGAGTCTAGTCTGTCGTGTCTGAGTTGCATTGCATTTGATTCTATTTTGATGTTAATAATTTTAATGACTTGCATTTTGTTGATGTTTACTTTTGCAATTCTTAATTTAATATTTACTTGCATAGTCAGTCAGTCAATCATGTCCATGAGGAGGTAGCAATAATGTTGTTCTGTTGGACTTTGAAGCTACTCAGTTAACGAAAGAAAAATATCATTTGACAAATTACGTTGATGCTCCCGTCAAGATGAGACAAGCTAGAAATGGTAAGACAAAGATTGAGCTGTGAGATACGTTGAGAGGAGCTACATGATTGTAGTCGTGTATTACGTCATTCTATACATGTCATTTAAGGACTTGAAATCTTCCCCTGTAGTATAATGTATGTTGCAAGAAATTTTTCAGGACGCATGAAGGTGTAGTTGCTCTGTATTCTGCACAGGATAAGCCAGCCGGTAATGTCACCAGGGTTGAGGGTGTCACAGACGGACCACGTGATCTATTTCTCTATGCACTTTATAATCATGGATATATGGGTTAGGGTGCACAACATACCTAACGACTGCTATTTCGTTACGCTTGCCTAACAAATTTGCAACATCCCTGGACAGACTATTCGGGTAGATTGGTCGGAGATTCGTGTAAAGTATACGGACTATTTTCAGATTCTTGTTCATTTTCTGATTGACGAACCTCTTGCATTGGTGTATTTCTGGCTCCCCTTAATAGTACAGCTATATGGCTTTAGTGTTCCTTTGATAAGTCCTTCCACTTGTGCTACCGGTGCGGTTGTTGTTGGCATATAGAGTCCTGCTGTTGGAAAACTGATCTTATCATACAGGAGGTATTTGAGCACCAAGTACAACGCTTTCATAATCTCACCACAATTCCTTCCATATTTGAATTTGGTCAACTGTATTATGGGGATTCTTTACGCGTACTTCCGAACACAGACTTTAATCGTTTGTCTCGAATCCGCAGTGTTGTAACTCTAACGGGACCTGAACTCCATCATGTCTTCACAGCATTTTCACCACATGTCTCTGAAAATGACTCTGAGAATTTTGACTATATATCCATTGACTCCTGGGGTGATGACCCGCTTGCTGAAGATTTGGATTTCCAAATGAAAATGGATCTACCGACGGAGTTAATTCCTTCCCCCCATTTTATCCCGACCATCTTCCAATAATTTCGAGCTGTTTAGCCACCTTTTTGACTCCCTAGCGTCACACTATCCGACGACAAATTCTGATTTCCACTCGGTGGGGAGTGGGGCGAGTGACTCAGGCAGTGACCATGTGGTTTCGAATGCTCCCACGTGTCCTTCTCCAGTGTATGCCACTTTGCCCTCTTCTCAGGGTGTGGAATTTTCCACGTCTCTCTCAGCTCACTCTATTCTATACAAAGATAGTTTCCTCCATAACAACAATGTGGATAATTTCCTCCATAACAACAAGGTGGAGCCACTGGAACCGGGATTCTTGGATCTTCTTACCAAACTTAAACAGAGGTGGGCCCAGGCTAATCACACTACATTGGACCATTTGATCTGTGTCTTTGGACGGCCCACTAGCTCTTCAACTTCTCCACCTAATTCTTTTAGCCCAACCGGTCCTATCGTGGATCCTTCCTTTCTCCATCGGTCCACCTCTTAAAACCATCTTTTTGTTCCTAATGTTGACCTTAAAAGTTTAAATTCCTTATTTTGATGATTCCATGATTACTATTTTGACATTAATCTAACAATATTATTATGTATGACTTCAAGACCAATCATAGCATGGAAAATTCTGTGGTCAAAGATTCTGGACTTAGACTAAGTTCATTTTCGTTCTTTGTAATAAATCCTAAGCTAAGCCTTCTTAAAGATCTACTAGAAAATCAAAAATGACAAAACCAAGAAGTTATTAGCTGGAAAAGATTTTCAATCAAAGTTTTTTCAAAACCTTCGATCAAATTTAGTAGAAACTTCATTGCCACAAATTAAAAGATTTCCATTCAAAAGATTCCCATTTTCATTCGAAGTCATCCTTTCATTCGAAGGAAATTTTATTTTGGTCGAAGGAATCCTTCAGTCTTCATTTGTCTGAATTTATATTTGTTTTTCTTTCGAAAGGAAAGGTTTTCATTTGAAGTCCTTATTTTTCATTCGACAGAATCTTTCAGCAGCACCAAAATATCTCTGCTCTTCTAATAGCTTCGAATGAATCTCATATTCATTTGATCAAATCTTCCAGAGGTTACTTAACACTTCTTGAATGAATTTCTCCAAATGATTTTTAACATTCATTCAAATTATTTCTTTTAAACAATTTCTGTGTTATCCCTTTAAATAATTTTCAACGGTCATATTTTTACAAGTATAAAAGATACCCTTAAAGAGTTTATTCTCAACTTTTCTGATCTTTGAAAAAATCTCTCACATTCCTCTAAAAAAGTCTCTTTCAACATATTCATACATAAATATACTATTCATTGAGTGAGTTCTTTGTTTGAGATCTTGAAAAGCAAGCTTCTTGGTTAAATTCTTTAAGATTCAGATCTTTCCACCTAAGAAAACTTAGCCTATCTGTTCTCATTTGTAGTATCTACTCATTGAGGAGTGTGAATTATATTTCAATTGTATTCTTCATTTCACTTGTAATAGTTAGAAACCTTAAAGAAGTTTCAAATCTGTACCAAGATTTGAGCTAGCACCCGAAGTTAGCTGATTAGTGGAAGGCTCGACTAGGTCTCCCTTGTGTGGAGTGCTCGGGGACTAGACGTAGGCAGGTGAGGCCAAACCAGTATAAATCTCTGTGTCAATATATGATTGTTGTTATCTTGTTAGCTAAAATTTTAAATTTCTGATTCGAGCTATAAACACCTAGTCAACCCCCCCCCCCCCCCCAAAAAAAGTATGTTTTAGGACCTACAAGTGGTATCGGAGCCGTGTGCTCTATTATGTCTTCTTTGACTTAATCGTCAAAAGTTAAAGATCAAAGTATGGAAGAGGGTTCAACAACTACTCAACCATCATTGCTAAAGAATAACAACTACAGCTATAGGAAGAATCGAATAAGAAGCTTCTTTAGGTAGGAAACCTATGTGTGGTATGTCATAGAAAATGGTTTGATCATCCCTATGAAGGATGGCCCAAATGGAACCAAGGTTCCCAAGGGAATTCTTGAAATGGATACTCAGGAGGCACATCTTTTCTCTATGGATGATAGAGCAAAAAACATTATCTATTGTAGCTTTGACATCAATGAATTTAATCGAGTATCAGAGTGTGAGACAATGTAGGAAATGTGGAGGCTACTGATACCCATGTACCAGGTTGTGAATATCCATGAAGGTATAAATCAAGTGCAGGAGACTAAGATTAATATATTGGTCCAGCAGTACGAAGCCTTCAAGATAAAGGCAAATGAGTCCATGAATGAGATGTATTCCAGATTCACTTTAGGGTTAGAAACTTCTCAGATCTCTTCCCAAGAGATGGGAAGCTAAACTTACAACCATTCAAGCTTTTGGGAAAAATGTAACCCGAAAAGGAAATGGTTGAAAAGTTCCCAAATCTCTTCCCAAGAGATGGGAAGCTAAACTTACAACCACTCAAGAAGCTAAAGACTTGAATGTGCTCAAGCTAGAAGAGTTGGTGGGATCTCTGATGATTCACGAAATCACAATGAAGATTCACGATGAGGAAGAGACCACCTCAAAGAAGAAAAAATTAGGCTCTCAAGAGCAGTGATGATTTTGACCAAGACATGGCTCTCACAAGTTCTTAACAAATTCAAGAGATGGAAAGATGAAAAAGAATCAATCAAACCAACCACAACAAAGAAACAACGATGATTGAAGTTCAAGAGAAAATCTTGATGCTTGTTATGAATGAAGCAAAATTGGACACATCAAGAAATACTGCCTGCAGCTCAAGAACAAGTGGATAGGTAGCAGTAGAAGAGGCACCAAAGAGAACAAGTTCAAATCCAAAAAGGCTCTGCTCACTTGGGATGACTCTAACAAAAGTGATGAGGAGAAGAAGGAAAATAATGATGTAGTTCAACTGTGCTTTAGGGCTAAGGATGGTCAATCAGATGAGGTAATTCCATCTACCAATCTTGATTATGATAAACTTGAATTAGCCTTCACTGAATTAATAGAAAGCCATGAAAAAATGAAACTTATTAATGCTGCTCTAAAAAGGAAGGCCCTCTCTTTGATCAACATTATTAAAGAGTTGACAAGTGAGAAGGAAGAGCTAGACGAAAAGATTGAGTTTTATACCAATGAAAATACCTCTTTAAAAAATAATCTGATTGCTTATAAGAAGGAAAACTTTGATTTGTCTTAAAAATTCAGTCTCTCAAATATGCAATAATTCTTGTTGAAAATGAGCTTTTAAAATCCCAATTGAAAAAAATTTCAATTCAAAAGGGGAAATTAGAAAAAGAAATCAAAGATTTGAACTTTACTCTTTCAAAGTTTACGCAAGGAAGAGAGAACTTGTTTATAATTTTGAGTAGACAAAGGTATGTTTTTTAAAAGAGTAGGATTGGCTATGATCCCTCTAAGAAGCAAAAAGATTATAAAAATTTAGCTTCCTGCTCACCATTCACACTTTAACAACTTGCAATAAGAAGGGGCACCTAAGGAAAAACCGTTCGTATAAAGTTAGTAGAAGTCAACAATCTATTTTTATTAATAGTAGAAAGAAGCAAGTTTGGGTACCAAAATCTCATTTACCTAATCTTTTAGGACTCAAGTAGTATGGGTACCTAAAGGATCAAAACCAGAATCTATTGTAGGAATGCATCAAAGCAAAGGTGGATCCAAACAAATAGATCCTCCACAGTCGATGCTCGAGGCCCATGACAAGTGGTCATTATTCTCACATATCACTCCAAAGGATGGTGGCCTAGTTACCTTCAGAGACAATCCAAATGGAAAACTCATAGGTAAAGGTAAAACTGGTAACAGTTTGATCTCGATTGATAATGTGTGAGTTGATGGCTTGAAATTCAATTTGATTAGCACTAGTCAACTAATTGATAATGGACATAAAGTATGTTTTGAAGGTGATCATTGTCTAATTCGTCATGCCTCAAATGGAGGTATTTTGGTTGGTAAGCGAGACGGTAACATCTATACTCTTTCATCTGATGAGTTTGATTCTTTTTGAGAAATTCAACTTTCTATCCTACAAAACGATACTTGGTTGTGGCATCGTAGATTAGGTCATGTGAATATGGACTTAATCAAGAAATTACTCTCGAAAGAACTTGTTAAAGGCTTACCAAAGTTGAGATTTGTCAAGGATAAGGTTTGTGATGCCTGTCAGTATGGCAAACAATCAAAAACTGTTTTTCATGCCAAAAATATTGTTTCTACCTCCCGTCCTATTCAACTCTTTCATTTAGATCCTTTTGGCCCTACAAGACATGTTAGCCTTGGTGGAAAATTTTATGCTTTTGTCATTGTTGAGGATTTTTCTAGATACACCTGGGTTTTATTTTTAACTCATAAGGATGAAGCCTTTGTGAAAAATTCTTCAACCTTGTAAAGCTTCTCGAAAATGAAAAGGAGTTTGTTTAAACTTGTGAAAATCCAAAATGATCATGGCGGCGAGTTTGAAAAGGATTTTATTCCCTTTATGATCAAAATGGCATTGCTCATGAATTTTCTGCTCCTCGAACTCCGCAACAAAATGGGTAGTAGAGATAAAGAATCGTTCCCTTTAAGAGATGGCTAGAACGATGCTTTAGGAAAACTCTTTGCCAAAATATTTTTAGGCTAAATCCGTTAGCACTTCTTGTTACGTGTTGAACAGGCTTCTCATTAGACCATTCTTGACAAAACTCCTTGCGAATTTTCTCTAATCAAAAGCCAAAAATTGATTACTTCAAAGTTTTTGGTTGCAAATGTTTTTTTTCTTTTTTTGAATAATCGTGAGAACTTGGGAAAGTTTGATACAAAATCTGACGAAGGTATCTTTCTTGGCTATTCCATGAAGAGTAGAGCATATATAGTTTATAATCGTAGGACTCATGCTATTGAAGAATCAATGCATGTTGTATTTGAAGAATCTAATATTGAAAGTCCAAGCAAGCATGCAGATGATGACAATGAGAATCTTCCCCTTAGCTTCAATAAATTAGATATTTCAACAAATGAAGGGGACAACTCAAATTCACCTAAAAATACAAATACTAAAACTCAACCTCTTCCCAAGAGCTGGAGATACTCCTCTAACTACCCAAGGGAGCAAGTAATTGGTACTGTTGATCATGGGGTAATTACTTGATCTTCTGTAAATCTTTTCTGTGCCGATTTTGCTTTTCTATCTCAAATTGAGCCTAAAAAAATTCATGAGGCTCTCAAAGATGATGGGTGGATCCTTGCCATGCAAGAAGAATTAAATCAATTTGAAAGAAGTAATGTTTGAACTCTAGTCCAGCCTCTGGTTAAACAAAAGTTTATTGGCACCAAGTGGGTTTTTCGAAACAAACTTGATGAAGATGGCCATATTGTTAGAAACAAGGCTAGATTAGTAGCCTAAGGATATAATCAAGTTGAAGGAGTTGATTTTGATGAAACCTCTGCCTCTGTTGCTCGACTTGAAGCTATCCAAATATTTTTGGCATTTTTCATGTCATATGAATTTTAAACTTTATCAAATGGACATGAAAAGTGCTTTCTTGAATGGGTTCATTCAGGAGGAAGTTTTTGTTAAACAACCTCTCGATTTTGAAAATGAAAAATACTCCAATCATGTTTTCGAATTAAAAAGGCTTTGTATGGTCTTAAACAAGCTCCTCGAGCTTGGTACGATCGTCTCAGCAACTTTTTCGTTGATCATGGATTCTCTCGTGACAAAGTTAATACCACTCTCTTTACCAAATCTAGAAATTCACATATTCTTATTGTCCAATTTTATGTTAACGATATCATTTTTGGTTCTACTAACAATGATCTGTGCCAAGAGTTTGTCAAGGATATGCAGAGGGAATTCGAGACGAGTATGATGGGAGAACTCACATTCTTCCTAGGCCTCCAAACAACCGAAAGAAGGAATCTTCATAAATCAGTTAAAGTACACCCGTGAACTTTTGAAAAGGTTTGGTGTAGATAATTATAAAATTAGAGGTACCCCTATCTCTCCTAGTGTAAATCTTGTTAAAGATGAAATGGTAAAGATGTTGATCACAAACTTTATCGTGGCACGATTGGTAGTTTGCTATATCTTATCACTTCTGGCCTGATATTATGTTTAACGTATGTATATGTGCCCATTTTAAGCTTGTCTTAAAGAATCTCATCTTACCACAATCAAACACATTTAAATACTTATCTGGGACTGTAACTTTGGGACTTTGGTATCTGCGTAACTCTTCTTTTGATTTAGTCAGGTTTTCTGATTCTGATTACGCTGGATGTCTAGTTGATCATAAAAGCACATGTGGTACTTGTCAATTCCTTGGTGAATCGCTTGTGTCTTGGCATAGTAAGAAACAGACATCATGTAGCACTGTCTACCGCTGAAGCAGAATATGTTGCAGCCGTTAGTTGTTGTGCTCAAGTTCTTTGGTTGCATCAAATCTTACGGGATTTTGGTGTTTCTTTAAATAATGTTCCTATCATATGCGATAGTAGAAGTGCCATCGATATTATTAGTAAAAATCATGTTCAACACTCTCGTACGAAGCACATCGATATCCGTCACCACTTTCTTAGAAACAATGTTCAGAAAGGATTGATAGTATTTAAGAAAGTAGGCTCAGGAGACCAGCTTGCAGACATCTTTACAAAACCCTTAGCTGAAGCAAGTTTTTGTTCCCTCTGTTGCCGCTTAGGAATGTGCGCTCTTAGCTAGATATCGTTTACTTTTTTTTCCTCTCTAAACCCTTTAGCTCAAACCCATTTTTCTACCCTTTCGATCGAATTGATGCGAATTTAGTCGAAACCATTATGATTGAGCACTAACTGATCTTTTCAGTCGAAGGAAATCAACTTCCCTTTGAATGAAAGTTTTTTGGTCGAATGTAAAGTTTTCATTCGAATGAACCCTTTAACTTCTTTTAGCTTCTGTCTATTGAAGTTTTCCTTTGACCGAATCTAAGTTCCGTTGGAATGAATCTCCACTTTTTCTCTAACATTTGCAGACTGATTCTTTCCTTTGACCGAATCATAGTTTCATTCATATGAAACTCAACAAATTCATTGCCTTTTTGCAAATTGACTCTTTCCTTCGAATGAATCCTGATTTTCATTCGAATGAAAGTTTTCCTTATATATATATACCCCCTATCAGTTTTTTCATTGTTTACTTTTTATAGTGTCTACGTCATTTTCACTAAAGTCGTTCATCTTTTCAACACTTTTCTTGTTCTTTCTTGTCTCCTTCTGCCATGGACGCACCATCCACTCGCCGCCCACATTCCAGGCATCGCCTCAGGCTACAAGAAGATATTGATAGTGAACCTGAGGTTCTCCGGCCCACTTGTCGCCTTACCTGTTCCTCTGCTCCTAGTCACTCTGTCGCTCCTGTCGATCCTTTTCCCTTAACCGCTATCCACAAGACTCCAGGTATCAATGTTCCCTCATCATCTTCTGCTCCTTCAGCCACCTGTCCTTCACCCACTCGAGGAAATCCATCATTTACCTCACTTCTTTGAAACTGTTAAAGACAAAGTTAACCAATACACTCATTTTGCTAGTTGAGAGATCGTCCTAGGTTGCCCTTGTGATCTTGACCTCATGATCCAACCTGGTGTCACACCTTTCTTTGTCCCAATGGGGTGTACATCTCTTCTTATCACACCCACAGAATACTACCCTCATTTGGTCCGAATGTTCTATGCCAACATGTCGTACGATTCCACCACTTCCATCACTCTCGATTCCTACGTAAATTGTGTGACTATTCATCTCATTGCCTCTTCCTTAGCCCAAATTCTCGAGTTTACGAACCAATCATCCCTCGTTGTGTTTCCAATGAATTCATGGGCTACAGGCGGACTCTTTCCCTCTCCCCCTCCCCCCGGAACAAATTTAAACATTGTACAATGATCCTTCTCTCCCTTCAGCAGAAAAACCTTTCCTTGCCAAACTTTCACCTATATACAATGTTTTGCACTTAATTCTTACCTATAACCTTGCGGGCCGATCAAGCTCTCACACTTTATTTACCTCTTTTGACATCATTCTCCTTTCCCATTTTATTCTTTAATCTCTATTAAATCATGCGTGTATTATGATGATGAACATGGCTTTTTTTCAGTAAATAAAAATATATATCAACCGATGAAACAATAGTATAACATCTGCAAGGGCCATACCCTAGGAAAACAACAACAAAACGCGAGTCTTGCAAAGCAAGAGTGAAGAGAAAACCTAAGATAGGCAGAAACATGCCGCACTGGCAACAAAAGAAAAGGTTAATACATAACACCGAAGCTAGATCAGCAAGAGAGATACAAAAAGACCTAGTAGTGACCACAAGAGAAGCCACATGGAATCTGGAGGTCCTGGTGGAAAGACCATCACACTAAAACTGCGAAATAACATTCTAAAAGCTGCAACGGTCTGTCTGTACACGGACCGATCACCCAAAATCAATATGTTTAAACCATGACGAAATCAGACGAAATCAGACGAATATGGAGTCGGGGAGCTGCCATTCACTCTGGAACCATTGGTTAGACGGGGTATTGGCCACTTTTCTACAAGAGAATAACCTCCACCTGATGATCTGCACAAGACCTGCAGAACAAGAAACCACATCAGTATACTTATTCTGGAAGGAACGAGAATTCACTCTCGCCAGATATAGTAAACCAATGCCGCAAACGCTATCTGGCAGACCGATGCCAGAAATCCCGGGCCCTGCCACTCAGAGGAAGCTCTATCAATCATACCCTGCCAACTCAACAAAGGCCAGTTAAAATTGCATTTCTTTTGAATAAAAGACCATAATCTGAACGTGAAAGGACAATTAAAAAATAGATGATCATGGGACTCAAAAGGAATGGGACAGAAAACACAACTCATGCTAGGAATGACATGAAAAGCAAATAGCTTATCTTGCGTACTTAACCTCTCCCAAATGGCCAGTTATAAGACGAAGTTATGATGTGGAACATGCCACTTACACGATAGTAAGCATGCCCATCTAGCTGACGGTCGCTTATGACGAAGGGCTTCCCACGTACTCGCAATGGAAAAATCCCTAGAACCACTAACTGTCCAAACAATCCTATCAGGTGTATCTGGGGCAGGACGAAAAGAGCTAGGGGTACTCTCGCGCAACTCCATGAGCTCAAGGGTATTGGACACTGGCCAGCACCAAGATGAGCCAATGATCACATCAAAAACCCTCGCTCGCCTATCCAGACCTGAGTCAGAAATAATCCTACCAGAAACAGTAGGAATGTAGGGCCAATCGGGTGCCACCAATCAAACCACAGAGAGATCCTACTACCATCCCCAACGATATATCGAGGGAAAGAGTGAATCATATCCCTAACCAAGAGAATCTTACGCCAAGACCAGCTACAATCGCTGGGGCAACAGACTTCTCAAAAACTCCTTCCTATCAGAATATTGGACTTGACCCACCGCGGCCAAAGGGATTCTGACCTGAAAGATATGATGGACCAAATGTGCCTAGAGATGGCAGCATAATTCCACACCTCAATCTGCTTAATACCCAGGCCACCCTCTACCTCAAGACAACATACATCAGCCCTAGCCACCTTGGCTCCCGTGGTACAAAGCCCCGTACCCTTCCAAATGAAAGCTCAAAAAATCCTCTCCAAATCTAGAATCACTTTCTTTGGAAGGATAAAAACTGAAGCCCAGTACACTTGGAAAGAGAACAAAACTGATCTATTCAATTGGACCCTACCAGCATACGACAAGTAATTGCAAGTCCAAGCTTGACTTTCTTCATGATGCAGTCCAAAAGAGGCTGACAGTCCTCTTTCCGCAAACAAGTGGAAATCAAAGGGACTCCTAGATATCGCATAGGGGGCTTTCCCTCAAGAAAGCCAAGACAAGAAGAGATCAAAGCCTTGGTAGAAGGCTCAACACCAAAGAAAAAAACATGGCTCTTATTCGGATTGGGGACAAGTCCCGAGAACTGCTGGAAGATAGAGAGCCCATATTTTAAGACCTGGACCGAAGGAAGGTCACCCCGACAAAAAAGCATGAGAACATCAACAAAGGCAAGCTGGAAGATACCATCCTTTTGGCACCTCCAGTGGTAACGAAATTGACTACCCACTGCTAGTCTCTGCAACATCCCTACAAGAACATCCATGCAAATAACAAAAAGGTAGGGGGACATCGGATCCCCCTGCCTGATACCTCGCCTACCCTGAAAGAAACCATTAGATTCCCCGTTTTTGATGATCGAAAAGCTCGTGCTAGAGACACAGGCTTCGATCCATCTAATAACCATAGGGGGAAATCTAAGGCAAATCAACACATCAAAGAGAAAATCCCAATGCAAACAATCATAGGCCTTCATCAAATCCACCTTTATAGCACATCTAAATACCCTGAAGTCCTCCCGATGATAGTTCTACATGAGCTCCTGAGACAAGAGGATATTATCTGCAATACTTAGAGAGGCAACAAAGGCCGTCTGGGAAGGATCAATGAGGTCCCCAAGCACCACCTTAACACGATTAGCAATGATCTTGGCTATGCACTTATAAATCCTGTTACAACAAGAAATAGGCCTGTAATCATTAAGGCTCGAGGGATTAGTCACTTTGGGAATTAAGACAAGAAAAGTATGGTTAACTTCTTTGAGAAGCTGACCATTACCAAAAAAATCCTGAATCGCTTGCACAGTCTCTTCCCCCACAATATGCCATGCCCTCTTAAAAAAGAGGGCGTTATACCCATCAGGACCAGGGGATTTACCATCCTTGAGAGAGAAGAAAACTTTTTGAATCTCATCCTCAGAAACCTCTCGACCCATCTCACTCTGCTAGTTCCTCAGCTCAATCAAACCCGGATAATGGCCCGGACCACGAGTTCCCAACAAACTCTGAAAATGGTCAACAATCGAAGCCTTAACCAAATCCGAGTCTTCAAGGATAGTCTTGTCAGCAAGAATAGAACTGATTTTATTAAAATTCCTCCTCTTATTAACTGACTTAAAGAAAAATTTATTATTTTTATCTCCCACATCAAGCCAGTGAATCCCAGATTTTTGCTTGAGAAAACTCTCCTCCTCGGCCCTCACTCTAGCAAAACGTTCAAGCTTCTCCTTTTCAATCCGACGCCACACTGGGTCAAGAGGGTTCAACGCTAACATGCTCTGAGCGTACTCCTAGGAAACCCTAGCCTCATTAAGTCTACCTGAAATGTTGCTAAAGTGTTCCTTATTGAAGTCCTTAAGCTGTAACTTAAGTAACTTTAGCTTCCTGACAACCCTGAACATAGTACAACCCGCAAGGGGTGTGCCCCACACTTTAGCAACCAGAGGCAAAAACTTCTGGTGATTGGCCCACATATCAAAAAATTTAAACGGATTGGGCACCTTGTCAACTTTGACAAGAGAGTGGACGAGGATGGGTGAATGATCAGAGATACCTTTAGGACGAAAAACCGCTTCAGATTTAGGAAAATTAGAGATCCAAGTATCATTAACAAGGACACGGTCAAGCTTCCTACAAATAGTATCACCATCATCCTGACATAGTCCAAGTATAAAAGCAACCAGAATACTTCAAATCTAAAAGTTCTGAAGTAATTAAACAGTCATGGAACTCCTGGTAGTAACGAGGCCATCTATTGCTACCCCCTAACTTCTCACTCAGACTCTGGATAGCATTAAAGTCACCAAGTACCAACCAAGGATCATTCCCAAAAAGGCGAGACCTATACTCAAGCTCCTGCCAGAGCACAGATCTCTCACCAGAATCATTAGAACCATACACAAAGGAAACAAAAAAAAGGAGACAACCTATCTATTAATTTCACTTGATAGTGAATTATTTGATCTGACATACTAATACAAGTAACATTAGCAACTTCGGGATTCCATAAAACCCAAATTCTACGATTCACGAAAAATTGGTAGTTATTTATAAAGGACCAACCAAGAAATCTACGGTTATTTATAACCGGGGCATTAGGGGCGGCTACTCTGGTTTCCAAGATCCCAAAAAACATAACACCTAAGGAGGCAATCATATGTTGAGCCTCCACTTGCTTACCACTAGTGTTGAATCCTCGAGAATTCCAGCAGAGGATGTTATGCATGATACCAAAAACCAAAATGATGTTACAAACTAAGAAGTAAGAGACAGGTGAAATTTCCCCTATGGGGAGACTTCTTCTTTTTCTTCTTCTTCTTATTATTAAAATTAGAGTCAAGATTTATCTTACAACCAAAAAGAGAAGACGTGTTATTATTAGGAGTAAGAAAGCAGGGAACTAAGTCAGAATCAGAATCCAAATCAGAGCCCGATACAGAGTGCACGATTAGGCCAGAATCTAAAAGCAAGTCAGAGTGCAAAGCAGGTTCATCACTAGGCAAATTATGAAAAGGGCAAGGTACCTCAGGAAGAGAAGACTGCTGAGTACTGACCTCCTGCAGAGAAGAAACATGTTGGGCACTAACCTGTATATGGCTATCAAGCTCAAGCTGGTGTCTAGTCTCCAACTGACTACGGCTCGACTGAACACGATCGTGAGATAAAGAAGACGAAGAATCCCTACTACCTTTGTTCTTGCCTTTACTTTTCACGATTGACCACTCTGCTTCTTTCGCCAGAGCAGCAGCAGAGGCAGGAGGGGTCGAGACAGATCGCTTCGGAATAGACAGAGAAGGAGAAGGGGGCCTACTGCTCTTAGGTCGAGTACAAGACTGGGTAGTATGTCCAAAGCACTTGCACACCGTGCAAACCGGAGGGCGCCACTGATAATATGCCCGAACAATCACAGGATCAGAGGGGGCTTCCTGACAGGTACTCGAGTTTGGCACAATAACAAGTTCATCTACGAGCTCCCTGGCTGCAGAAACCTCAACACACACTCTAGCAAAGCTTATCCGCTCACAACTCTCAGTAAGTGAATCCACATATAGTGGCTTCCCAATACCACTCTCTACGTAGCTCAACCCACTAGCTATCAGGTACTCAACAGGAATATTGTAAAGTCTAACCCATAACGGCAAAACATCAAGGGATTCCTTACATAGATTCATACCCAGTCTCCAACGCTGCAAAACAATTAATTTGTTTACAAAATGCCACGGACCCGAATCCAAAATCTTGTCAATCGGATCCACAGAAGAGAATTTGAAGAAGTAAAAACCCTTGTCATTAACTAAAACTTTTTGTAACCCATCTTTCAACCACAGCTTACGAGCAATGTTGTTGACAGTGAAATAAGGCAATTTTTTTATCCACAAAGTACCCCACAACACAGTTATCCCACAATTCAATACCCTCTTCAGCAATAACTTGAGGAGGAGAAACTTGTACCTTGCCTTCAGAAATCGTTGGCGGGAAGTAAGATAATTTCATCTTACCTTTAGAATTAGAAGGCCCCAACTTCACCTTGTCAGCCCAGGATGGATGAGGTGAAGAAGCAAGAATGCGCTGAGCGTCTGCCCCAATAGCTCCTCCCTTTTCCACACCAAAAGCAACCCCTCCCCTGGGTTTAGAAATACCCCGATTACCCCTCCCTCCTCTAGCACCCTGGTCGATACCACCTCTATCTCGAGATAGGGACCGATAAGCCAGCTGTCGCCGAAGTGAGTCCACCTCCGCTTGCAACACACATTTCTCATCACCGACCTGTCGACGGTATACAAGTTCCTCCATAGGCAAACCAAACTGACATGCCGACAACGCACCACTCAAGAAACGATCATGTAACCCTCTAGTTTCTGCTAGAGCAGTTGCTTCCTCATCAGAACATTCTGAACCATCAATTCTCTTCAAAAGAGATCCGTCACTTTTTGACATGCCCTAGGGGCCAGGGGTAGCCTCCCGATGCTTGATCAGCTGTGAAAGAGAATCCACCAACTTAGGAACACAAGAGACATTATCATGAGTAGCCAAAGCATTATGTTTCAAAAAATTGGCTAACCGAGAGCCAACAGGCATAAAAAAGATCGATCGACACGAAGGCCAGACTCGGCCAAAGAAGGATCAGAAGACGCCATAAAGAAACAGGCCCAAAGAGAAAAACAAAAACAAAACACAAAAACAAAAACAAAAAAAAAAAACCAAACTGCGTAAACCCAAATTAGGGCCTGCGCGGTAGCCCAGAAAAGGCCGGCACAACAAGGCAGATGGCCGGGGAGGAGGAAGAAGGGAAAGGGGGGAGGGGAGGAAAGAGGGGAAGGGGGAAGACCACAGCGCCGATCACCGGCACAGTACCATGGTAGCGCCGGAGAGAGGAAGACAACAACCGGGGACGAGACTGCAAACACGCCGGAAAGCGACCGAAAAATCGGCGACCGAAAGACCCACGACCAGATCAACTCGCCGGTGAAACAAACCCGCCAGCCACACAGCAACTCCGGTCAAAAAAATGACCAGCCCACCCACTAATCCAGGCCAAAAAATGGGCAGCACCACCCACAAAACTCCGGCCAGGGACGGGCAACACCAGCCAGATACACCTACTAAACTCTGATCTGCAGAACAGAACCACGCAGGAAAACCAGAGATGCCGGCGAAGCAACCAACAGAGAAAACGAAGAAGACCCAACAGCAGTGCTGGAAGACCCAACAGCGGCGCCGGAAAAGGACAGAAAGCAGCCGAAGAAACCAACTGTCAAACCAAGCTAAGCACGACCAGATCCAAGCCACTTAGAGCCGCGACCAAAACGAACCCCGATCTGCACTTTCTCTCTCTAACGGAACACAAAAAACCGGCCACCTCATGACCAAATCGCACTACCTCAGACCAGAACTAGCCACCAGCCGCTAGCATAGAGGTCGCCGGCGGCCGTACTCCGGCCAACCTTGCCAGAAACCGACCACCACAAAAGCACCGAACAGATCCACAACTAACCGGAGATACGCCGGTCGCCGGATGCACGCCACGGAGCCCCAAAAATAGACTACATTATCTAACTCTCTACAGCACTCTCTCTCTCTAAAGAAAAGAAACAAAATCCGACCACCTCATAGCCAAACCAAGGAAAGGAGGTCGCCGGCCAAACCACCGGCCGCCAAACGCAGGCTAACGGAACCGAAAGCACTCTCTAATGGCAAGTTTTTTGAAAAGAGGGAGAATAACGGCTAGTTTACATCACAGAAACTTCAGGTCAACAAAGAAGAGGATGAACATGGCTTCTCGTAAAGCTAAAAATATTGCTCATCTTCCATACAGCCTCCTTCTCTCTAAAGTCTTTACTAACTTCAAATTTCCCCTTTCCACCTCTATCTTCGAGTGTATTCCAATTCTTTTCAATCATTGCCTCGACATCGTCACTCTCTGTCGCGCTAGCTTCACAATTAGAACTGACCCTACAACCCATGCCTTGTCTCTTGAACGGGCAGTACCACCCTTGAAGACTCGAATTTGGTTAAGACTTCGATTGTTGACCATTTTCAGAGTTTGTTGGAAACTCGTGGTCTGGGCCATTATCCGGGTTTGATTGAGCTGAGGAACTGGATGTCGAAATCCCTTTCTGATTCTCAGCAGAGTGAGATAGGTCGAGAGGTTTCTGAGGATGAGATTCAAAAATTTCTTCCCTCTCAAGGATGGTAAATCCCCCGGTCCGGATGGGTATAACGCCCTCTTTTTTAAGAGGGCATGGCATATTGTGGGGGAAGAGACTGTGCAAGTGATTCAGGATTTTTTTGGTAATGGTCAGCTTCTCAAAGAAGTTAACCATACTTTTCTTGTCTTAATTCCCAAAGTGACTAATCCCTCGAGCCATAATGATTACAGGCCTATTTCTTGTTGTAACACGATTTATAAATGCATAGCCAAGATCATTGCTAATCGTGTTAATGTGGTGCTTGGGGACCTCATTGATCCTTCCCAGACGGCCTTTGTTGCCTCTCTAAGTATTGTAGATAATATCCTCTTGTCTCAGGAGCTCATGCGGAACTATCATCAGGAGGACTTCAGGGTACCTAGATGTACTATGAAGGTGGATTTGATGAAGGCCTATGATTGTTTGCATTGGGATTTTCTCTTTGATGTGATGATTTGCCTTTGATTTCCCCCCATGGTTATTAGATGGATCAAAGCCTGTGTCTCTAGCACGAGCTTTTTGATCATCATAAACGGGGAATCTAATGGTTTCTTTCAGGGTAGGCGAGGTATCAGGCAGGGGGATCCGAAGTCCCCTTACCTTTTTGTTATTTGCATGGATGTTCTTCCAGGGATGTTGCAGAGACTAGTAGTGGCTAGTCAGTTTCGTTACCACTGGAGGTGCCAAAAGGATGGTACTTCCAGCTTGCCTTTGCTGATGATCTCATGCTTTTTTGTCTGGTTGACCTTCCTTCGGTTCAGGTCTTGAAACATGGGTTCTCTGTCTTCTAGCAGTTCTCGAGACTTATCCCCAATCCGAATAAGAGCCTTGTTTTTTTCTCTGGTGTTGAGCCTTCTACCAAGGCTTTGATCTCTTCTTGTCTTGGCTTTCTTGAGGGAAACCTCCCTATGCGATATCTAGGAGTCCCTTTGATTTCCACTTGTTTCCGAAAAAGAGGATTGTCAGCCTCTTCTAGACCGTATCGTGAAGAAAGTCAAGCATTGGACTTACAACTACTTGTCGTATGCTGGTAGGGTCCAATTGATTTGATCAGTTTTGTTCTCTATCCAAGTGTACTGGGCTTCAGTTTTTATCCTTCCAAAGAAAGTGATTCTAGATATGGAGAGGATTTTCGAGCTTTCCTTTGGAAGGGTACGGGGCTTTCTACCACGGGAGCCAAGGTGGCTTGGGCTGATGTATGTTGTCCTGAGGTAGAGGGTGGCCTGGGTATTAAGCAGATTGAGGTGTGGAATTTTGCTGCCATCTCTAGGCACATTTGGTCCATCATATCATTCAGGTCGGACTCCCTTTAGCCGCGGTGGGTCAAGTCCAATATTCTGATAGGAAGGAGGAGTTTTTGGGAAGTCTCTTGCCCCAGCGATTGTAGCTGGTCTTGGCATAAGATTCTCATGGTTAGGGATATGATTTGCTTTTTCCCTCAGTATATCGTTGGGGATGGTAGTAGGATCTCTCTGTGGTTTGATTGGTGGCACCCGATTGGCCCTATCATTCCTACCCTTTCTGGTAGGATTATTTCTGACTCGGGTCTGGATAGGCGAGCGAGGGTTTCTGATGTGATCATTGGCTCATCGTGGTGCTGGCCAGTGTCCAATACCCTTGAGCTCATAGAGTTGCGCGAGAGTACCCCTAGCTCTTTTCGTCCTGCCCCGGATACGCCTGATAGGATCGTTTGGACGGTTAGTGGTTCTGGGGATTTCTCCATTGTGAGTACGTACGAAGGGCTTCCCACGTACTCGCAATAGAGACGTCTCCAGAACCATTAACCATCCAGACGATCATGTCAGGCATATCTAGGGTAGGAAAAATGAATTAGGAGTACTCTCACGCAACTCCATGAGCTCAAGGGTATTGGACAGAGGCCAGCAGCACGAGGAGCCCAAGATCACATAAGAAACCCTCTCATGCCTGTCCATACCAGAGTCAAAAAATAATCCTACCAAAAAGGGTAGGAATGATAGGGCCTATCGGATGCCACCAATCAAACCACAAAGAGATCCTACTGCCATCCCCAACTATATACCGAGGGAAAGAGCGAATCATATCCCTAACCAGGAGAATCTTACGCCAAGACCTACTACAATCACTGTGGCAAGAGACTTCCCAAAAACATTCCTATCAAAATATTGGACTTGACCCACCACGGCCAAAGGGAGTCCGATCTGAAAGATATGATGGACGAAATGTGCCTAGAGATGGCCGCATAATTCCACACCTCAATCTGCTTAATAACCAGGCCACCCTCTTCCTCAGGACAACATACATGAGCCCAAGCCACCTTGGCTCCAGTGGTACAAAGCCCCGTACCCTTCCAAAGGAAAGCTCAAAATATCCTCTCCATCTCAAGTATCACTTTCTTTGGAAGGATAAAAACTAAAGCCCAGTACACCTGGATAGAGAACAAAACTGATTTAATTAATTGGACCCTACCAGCATGTGACAATTAATTGTATTTCCAATGCTTGACTTTCTTCACGATGCGGTCCAGAAGAGGCTGACAGTCCTCTTCCGCAAACAAGTGGAGATCGGAGGGACTCCCATATATCGCATAGGGAGCTCTCCCTCGAGAAAGCCAAGACATGAAGAGATCAAAGCCTTGGTAGCAGGCTCAACACCAGAGAAAAAGACATGGCTCTTATTCGGATTGGGAACATGTCCCGAGAACTGTAAGAAGACAGAGAGCCCATGTTTCAAGACCAGAACTGAAGGAAGGTTACCCAGACAAAAAAGCATGAGATCGTCAGCAGAAGTCACCATCCTTTTGGCACCTCCTGTGGTAACGAAATTGACTACCAACTACTAGCCTCTACCACATCCCTGCAAGAACATCCATGCAAACAACAAAAAGTTTGGGGACATTGGATCCCCCTGCCTGATACCACGCCTACCCCGAAAGAAACCATTAGATTCCCCATTAATGATGATCGAAAAGCTCGTGTTAGAGACACAGGCTATGATCCATCTAATAACCATGGGGGGAAATCTAAGGCGAATCAACACATCAAAGAGAACATCCCAATGCAAACAATCATAGGCCTTCATCAAATCCACCATAATAGCACATCTTGGAACCATGAAGTGCTCCCGATGATAGTTCCTCATGAGCTCCTGAGACAAGAGGATATTATCTGCAACACTCCGAGAGGCAACGATGGCCGTCTGGGAAGGATCAATGAGGTCCCCAAGCACTTTTTCCGGTGAATAAAAATATATATATCAACCGATGAAACAACAGTACAACATCTGCAAGTGGCATACCCCAGGAAAACAACAACAAAATGCAAGTCTTGCTAAGCAAGAGCGAAAATAAAACCTAAGCTAGGCAGAAACAAGCCACATTGGCAACAAAATAAAAGAGATAATGCAAAACACTGAAGCTAAGTCAGTAGAAGAAAATACAAAAGACCCAGTAGAGACCACAAGAGATGCCACATGGAGTCTGGAGATCCTGGTGGAAAGACCATCACACTAAAACTGCGATAAAAACGTGCTAAAAGCTGCAACAGTCTGTCTGTACACGGACCGTTCACCCAAAATCAATCTAAGCAAATCATAACGGAACCAGGCGAATATGGACTCCGGGAGCTACCATTCCCCGTGGAACCATCGGTCAACCGGGGTATTGGCTACTTTTCTACAAGAGAATAACCTACACCGGATGATCTGCACAAGACATGCACTACAAGAAACCACATTAGTATACTTTTTATGGAAGAAAAGGAACGAGAATTCCGCTCTCGCCAAATATAGTACACCAACGCTGCACACGCTATCCGACAGACCGATGCCGGGAATCCAGGGCACTGCCACTCAGAGGAAGCTCTATCAACCATACCCTGCCAACTCAACATAGGCAAGTTAAAGTTGCATTTCTTTTGAATAATAGACCATAATCTGTACGTGAAAGGGCAATTGAAGAATAGATGATCATGGGACTCAAAAGGAATGCGACAGAAAACATAGCTCGTGCTAGGAATGACATGAAAAGCAAAAAGTCTATCCTGCGGACTTAACCACTCCCTAATGGTCAACCATAAGACAAAGTTGTGACGTGGAACACGCCACTTACACGACAGTAAGCAAGCCCATCTATCCAACGACCGCTTGTGACGAAGGGCTTCCCACGTACTCGCAATAGAGAAGTCCCCAGAACCAATAACCGTCCAGACGATCCTGTCAGGCGTATCTGGGGCTGGATAAAAAGAACTAGGAGTACTCTCACGCAACTCCATGAGCTCAAGGGTATTGGACAGAGGCCAGCAGCACGAGGAGCCCAAGATCACAAAAGAAACCCTCGCATGCCTGTTCAGACCAGAGTCAGAAATAATCTTACCAAAAAGGATAGGAATTATAGGTCCACATGGAGTCTGGAGATCCTGGTGGAAAGACCATCACACTAAAACTGCGATAAAAACATGCTAAAAGCTGCAACAGTCTGTCTGTACGCGGACCGATCACCCAAAATCAATCTGACCAAATCGTAACGGAACCAGGCGAATATGGACTCGGGGAGCTACCATTCCCCCTGGAACCATCGGTTAACCGGGGTATTGGCTACTTTTCTACGAGAGAATAACCTCCACCGGATGATCTGCACCAGACCTGGACTACAAGAAGCCACATCAGTATACTTATCATGGAAGGAACGAGAATTCCGCTCTCACCGGGTATAGCACACCAACGCTGCAAACGCTATCCGACAGACCGATGCCGGGAATCCCGGGCGCTGCCACTCAGAGGAAGCTCTATCAACTATACCCTGCCAACTCAGCAGAGGCCAGTTAAAATTGCATTTCTTTTGAATAATAGACCATAATATGAACGTGAAAGGGCAATTAAAGAAAAGATGATCGTGGGACTCAAAAGGAATGCGACGGAAAACACAGCTCGCGCTGCCACGAAGTTGTGACGTGGAACACGCCACTTACACGACAGTAAGCAAGCCCATCTATCCAACGACCGCTTGTGACGAAGGGCTTCCCACGTACTCGCATGGAGAAGTCTCCAGAACCACTAACAGTCCAGACGATCCTGTGAGGCGTGTCTGCGGCAGGACTTAAAGAACTAGGAGTACTCTCACGCAACTCCACGAGCTCAAGGGTGTTGGACAGAGGCCAGCAGCACGAGGAGCCCAAGATCACATAGGAAACCCTCGCATGCCTGTCCAGACCAGAGTCAGAAATAATCCTACCAAAAAGGGTAGGAATGATAGGGCCTATCGGATGCCACCAATCGAACCACAAAGAGATCCAATTGCCATCCCCGACTATATACCGAGGGAAAGAGCGAATCATATCCCTAACCATGAGAATCTTACGCCAAGACCAATTACAATCACTGGGGCAAGAGACTTCCCAAAAACTCTTTCCTATCAGAATATTGGACTTGACCCCCCACGGCCAAAGGGAGTCCGATCTGAAAGATATGATGGACCAAATGTGCCTAGAGGTGGCAGCATAATTCCACACCTCAATCTGCTTAATACCCAGGCCACCCTCTTCCTCAGGACAACATACATCAGCCCAAGCCACCTTGGCTCCCGTGGTACAAAGCCCAGTACCTTCCCAAAGGAAAGCTCGAAATATCCTCTCCGTCTCAAGTATCACTTTCTTTGGAAGGATAAAAAATGAAGCCCAGGACACCTGGATAGAGAACAAAACTGATTAAATCAATGGGACCCTACCAGCATACGACAATTAATTACAAGTACAATGCTTGACTTTCTTCACCATCCGGTCCAGAAGAGGCTGGCAGTCCTCTTTTCGGAACCACGTGGAGATCAGAGGGACTCCCGTATATCGCATAGGGAGCTCTCCCTCGGGAAAGCCAAGACAAGAAGAGATCAAAGCCTTGGTCGCAGGCTCGACACCGGAGAAAAAGACATGGCTCTTATTCGGATTGGGAACATGTCCCGAGAACTGCTGGAGGACAGAGAGACCACGCTTCAAGACCAGAACGGAAGGAAGGTCACCCCGACAAAAAAGCATGAGATCGTCAGCAAAAGCAAGCTGGAAGATACCATCCTTTTGGCACCTCCAGTGGTAGCAAAACTGACTACCAACTACTAGTCTCTACCACATCCCTGCAAGAACGTCCATGCAAATAATAAAAAGGTAGGGGGACATCGGATCCCCCTGCCTGATACCATGCCTACCCCGAAAGAAACTATTAGATTCCCCAATAACGATGATCGAAAAGCTCGTGTTAGAGACACAGGCTATGATCCATCTAATAACCATGGGGGGAAAACTGAGGCAAATCAACTCAATAAAGAGAAAAAAATCCCAACACAAACAATCGTAGGCCTTCATCAAATCCACCTTCGTAGCACATCTAGGAAACCTGAAGTCCTCCCGATGATAGTTCCTCATGAGCTCCCGAGACAAGAGGATATTATCTGCAATACTCCGAGAGGCAACGAAGGCCGTCTGGGAAGGATCAATGAGGTCCCCAACCACTTTTTTCGGTGAATAAAAATATATATATCAGCCGATGAAACAATAGTACAACATCTGCAGGTGGCATACCCCAGGAGCAAAACAACAACAAAACGCAAGTCTTGCTAAGCAAGAGCGAAAATAAAACCTAAGCTAGGCAGAAACAAGCCACATTGGCAACAAAAGAAAAGAGATAATACAAAACACCGAAGCTAAGTCAGCAAAAGAAAATACAAAAGACCCAGCCAGTTGTGTCCGACCACAAGGGATGCCACATGGAGTCTGGAGATCCTGGTAGAAAGACCATCACACTAAAACTGCGATAAAAACATGCTAAAAGCTACAACAGTCTGTCTTTACGCGGACCGATCACCCAAAATCAATCTGACCAAATCGTAACGGAACCAGGCGAATATGGGCTCAGGGAGCTGCCATTCCCCCTGGAACCATCGGTTAACCGGGGTATTGGCTACTTTTCTACGAGAGAATAACCTCCACCGGATGATCTGCACAAGACCTGCACTACAAGAAGCCACATCAGTATACTTATTATGGAAGGAACGAGAATTCCGCTCTCACCGGGTATAGCACACCAACGCTGCAAACGCTATCCGACAGACCGATGCCGGGAATCCAGGGCGCTGCCACTCAGAGGAAGCTCTATCAACCATACCCTGCCAACTCAGCACAGGCCAGTTAAAATTGCATTTCTTTTGAATAATAGACCATAATCTGAACGTGAAAGGGCAATTAAAGAAAAGATGACCGTGGGACTCGAAAGGAATGCGACAGAAAACACAGCTCGTGCTAGGAATGACAAGAAAAGCAAAAAGTCTATCCTGCGTACTTAACCTCTCCCTAATGGCCAACCATTACACGAAGTTGTGACGTGGAACACGCCACTTACACGACAGTAAGCAAGCCCATCTATCCAACGACCGCTTGTGACGAAGGGCTTCCCACGTACTCGCAATGGAGAAGTCTCCAGAACCACTAACCGTCCAGACGATCCTGTGAGGCGTATCTGCGGCAGGACAAAAAGAACTAGGAGTACTCTCACGCAACTCCACGAGCTCAAGGGTGTTGGAAAGAGGCCAGCAGCACGAGGAGCCCGAGATCACATAGGAAACCCTCGCATGCCTGTCCAGACCAGGGTCAGAATTAATCCTACCAAAAAGGGTAGGAATGATAGGGCCTATCGGATGCCACCAATCGAACCACAAAGAGATCCTACTGCCATCCCCGACTATATACCGAGGGAAAGAGCGAATCGTATCCCTAACCATGAGAATCTTATGCCAAGACCAACTACAATCACTGGGGCAAGAGACTTCCCAAAAACTCTTTCCTCTCAGAATATTGGACTTGACCCACCACGGCCAAAGGGAGTCCGATCTGAAAGATATGATGGACCAAATGTGCCTAGAGGTGGCAGCATAATTCCACACCTTAATCTGCTTAATACCCAGGCCACCCTCTTACTCAGGACAACATACATCAGCCCAAGCCACCTTGGTTCCCGTGGTACAAAGCCCCGTACCCTTCCAAAGGAAAGCTCGAAATATCCTCTCCCTCTCAAGTATCACTTTCTTTGGAAGGATAAAAACTGAAGCCCAGTCCACCTGGATAGAGAACAAAACTGATTTAATCCATGGGATCCTACCAGCATACGACAATTAATTACAAGTCCAATGCTTGACTTTCTTCACCATGCGGTCCGGAAGAGGCTGACAGTCCTCTTTCCGCAAACAAGTGGAGATCAGAGGGACTCCCGTATATCACATAGGGAGCTCTCCCTCGGGAAAGCCTAGACAAGAAGAGATCAAAGCCTTGGTCGCAGGCTCGACACCGGAGAAAAAGACATGGCTCTTATTCGGATTGGGAACATGTCCCGAGAACTGCTGGAAGACAGAGAGCCCACGCTTCAAGACCAGAACCGATGGAAGGTCACCCCGACAAAAAAGCATGAGATCGTCAGCAAAAGCAAGCTGGAAGATACCATCCTTTTGGCACCTCCAGTGGTAACAAAACTGACTACCAACTACTAGTCTCTACCACATCCCTGCGAGAACGTCCATGCAAATAACAAAAAGGTAGGGGGACATCGGATCCCCCTGCCTGATACCACGCCTACCCCGAAAGAAACCATTAGATTCCCCAATAACGATGATCGAAAAGCTCGTGTTAGAGACACAGGCTTAGATCCATATAATAACCATGGGGGGAAAACTGAGGCAAATCAACACATCAAAGAGAAAAAAATCCCAACGCAAACAATCGTAGGCCTTCATCAAATCCACCTTCGTAGCACATCTAGGAAACCTGAAGTCCTCCCGATGATAGTTCCTCATGAGCTCCCGAGACAAGAGGATATTATCTGCAATACTCCGAGAGGCAACGAAGGCCGTCTGGGAAGGATCAATGAGGTCCCAAGCACTTTTTTCGGTGAATAAAAATATGTATATCAGCCGATGAAACAACAGTACAACATCTGCAAGTGGCATACCCCAGGAGCAAAACAACAACAAAACGCAAGTCTTGCTATGCAAGAGCGAAAATAAAACCTAAGCTAGGCAGAAACAAGCCACATTGGCAACAAAAGAAAAGAGATAATACAAAACACCGAAGAAGCTAAGTCAGCAAAAGAAAATACAAAAGACCCAGCCAGTAGTGACCGACCACAAGGGATGCCACATGGAGTCTGGAGATCCTGGTGGAAAGACCATCACACTAAAACAGCGATAAAAACATGCTAAAAGCTGCAACAGTCTGTCTGTACGCGGACCGATCACCCAAAATCAATCTGACCAAATCGTAACGGAACCAGGCGAATATGGACTCGGGGAGCTGCCATTCCCCCTGGAACCATCGGTTAACCGGGGTATTGGCTACTTTTCTACGAGAGAATAACCTCCACCGGATGATCTGCACAAGACCTGCACTACAACAAGCCACATCAGTATACTTATTATGGAAGGAACGAGAATTCCGCTCTCACCGGGTATAGCACACCAACGCTGCAAACGCTATCCGACAGACCGATGCCGGGAATCCCGGGCGCTGCCACTCAGAGGAAGCTCTATCAACCACACCCTGCCAACTCAGCACAGGCCAGTTAAAATTGCATTTCTTTTGAATAATAGACCATAATCTGAACGTGAAAGGGCAATTAAAGAAAAGATGATCGTGGGACTCGAAAGGAATGCGACAGAAAACACAGCTCGTGCTAGGAATGACATAAAAAGCAAAAAGTCTATCCTGCGTACTTAACCTCTCCCTAATGGCCAACCATAACCCGAAGTTGTGACGTGGAACACGCCACTTACACGACAGTAAGCAAGCCCATCTATCCAACGACCGCTTGTGACGAAGGGCTTCCCACGTACTCGCAATGGAGAAGTCTCCAGAACCACTAACCCTCCAGACGATCCTGTGAGGCGTGTCTGCGGCAGGACAAAAAGAACTAGGAGTACTCTCACGCAATTCCACGAGCTCAAGGGTGTTGGACAGAGGCCAGCCGCACGAGGAGCCCAGATCACATAGGAAACCCTCGCATGCCTGTCCAGACCAGGGTCAGAAATAATCCTACCAAAAAGGGTAGGAATGATAGGGCCTATCGGATGCCACCAATCGAACCACAAAGAGATCCTAGTGCCATCCCCGAATATATACCGAGGGAAAGAGCGAATCATATCCCTAACCATGAGAATCTTATGCCAAGAACAACTACAATCACTGGGGCAAGAGACTTCCCAAAAACTTTTTCCTATCAGAATATTGGACTTGACCCACCACGGCCAAAGGGAGTCCGATCTGAAAGATATGATGGACCAAATGTGCCTAGAGGTGGCAGCATAATTCCACACCTCAATCTGCTTAATACCCAGGCCACCCTCTTCCTCAGGACAACATACATCAGCCCAAGCCACCTTGGCTCCCGTGGTACAAAGCCCCGTACCCTTCCAAAGGAAAGCTCGAAATATCCTCTCCCTCTGAAGTATCACTTTCTTTGGAAGGATAAAAACTGAAGCCCAGTACACCTGGATAGGGAACAAAACTGATTTAATCCATGGGACCCTACCAGCATACGACAATTAATTACAAGTCCAATGCTTGACTTTCTTCACCATGCGGTCCAGAAGAGGCTGACAGTCCTCTTTCCGCAAACAAGTGGAGATCAGAAGGACTCCCGTAAATCGCATAGGGAGCTCTCCTTCGGGAAAGCCAAGACAAGAAGAGATCAAAGCCTTGGTCGCAGGCTCAACACCGGAGAAAAAGACATGGCTCTTATTCGGATTGGGAACATGTCCCGAGAACTGCTGGATGACAGAGAGCCCACGCTTCAAGACCAGAACCGATGGAAGTTCACCCCGACAAAAAAGCATGAGATCGTCAGCAAAAGCAAGCTGGAAGATACCATCCTTTTGGCACCTCCAGTGGTAACAAAACTGACTACCAACTACTAGTCTCTACCACATCCCTGCGAGAACGTCCATGCAAATAACAAAAAGGTAGGGGGACATCGGATCCCCCTGCCTGATACCACGCCTACCCCGAAAGAAACCATTAGATTCCCTAATAACGATGATCGAAAAGCTCGTGTTAGACAGGCTTGGATCCATCTAATAACCATGGGGGGAAAACTGAGGCAAATCAACACATCAAAGAAAAAAAATCCCAACGCAAACAATCGTAGGCCTTCATCAAATCCACCTTCTTAGCACATCTAGGAACCCTGAAGTCCTCCCGATGATAGTTCCTCATGAGCTCCCGAGACAAGAGGATATTATCTGCAATACTCCGAGAGGCAACGAAGGCCGTCTGGGAAGGATCAATGAGGTCCCCAAGCACTTTTTTCGGTGAATAAAAATATATATATCAGCCGATGAAACAACAGTACAACATCTGCAGGTGCCATACCCCAGGAGCAAAACAAGAACAAAATGCAAGTCTTGCTATGCAAGAGCGAAAATAAAACCTAAGCTAAGCAGAAACAAGCCACATTGGCAACAAAAGAAAAAAGATAATACAAAACACCGAAGCTAAGTCAGCAAAAGAAAATACAAAAGACCCAGCCAGTAGTGACCGACCACAAGGGAAGCCACATGGAGTCTGGAGATCCTGGTGGAAAGACCATCACACTAAAACTGAGATAAAAACATGCTAAAAGCTGCAACAGTCTGTCTGTACGCGGACCGATCACCCAAAATCAATCTGACCAAATCGTAACGGAACCAGGCGAATATGGACTCGGGGAGCTGCCATTCCCCCTGGAACCATCGGTTAACCGGGGTATTGGCTACTTTTCTACGAGAGAATAACCTCCACCGGATGATCTGCACAAGACCTGCACTACAACAAGCCACATCAGTATACTTATTATGGAAGGAACGAGAATTCCGCTCTCACCGGGTATAGCACACCAACGCTGCAAACGCTATCCGACAGACCGATGCCGGGAATCCAGGGCGCTGCCACTCAGAGGAAGCTCTATCAACCACACCCTGCCAACTCAGCACAGGCCAGTTAAAATTGCATTTCTTTTGAATAATAGACCATAATCTGAACGTGAAAGGGCAATTAAAGAAAAGATGATCGTGGGACTCGAAAGGAATGCGACAGAAAACACAGCTCGTGCTAGGAATGACATGAAAAGCAAAAAGTCTATCCTGCGTACTTAACCTCTCCCTAATGGCCAACCATAACACGAAGTTGTGACGTGGAACACGCCACTTACACGACAGTAAGCAAGCCCATCTATCCAACGACCGCTTGTGACGAAGGGCTTCCCACGTACTCGCAATGGAGAAGTCTCCAGAACCACTAACCGTCCAGACGATCGTGTGAGGCGTGTCTGCAGCAGGACAAAAAGAACTAGGAGTACTCTCACGCAACTCCACGAGCTCAAGGGTGTTGGAAAGAGGCCAGCAGCACGAGGAGCCCGAGATCACATAGGAAACCCTCGCATGCCTGTCCAGACCAGGGTCAGAAATAATCCTACCAAAAAGGGTAGGAATGATAGGGCCTATCGGATGCCACCAATCGAACCACAAAGAGATCCTACTGCCATCCCCGACTATATACCGAGGGAAAGAGCGAATCGTATCCCTAACCATGAGAATCTTACGCCAAGACCAACTACAATCACTGGGGCAAGAGACTTCCCAAAAACTCTTTCCTATCAGAATATTGGACTCGACCCACCACGGCCAAAGGGAGTCCGATCTGAAAGATATGATGGACCAAATGTGCCTAGAGGTGGCAGCATAATTCCACACCTCAATCTGCTTAATACCCAGGCCACCCTCTTCCTCAGGACAACATACATCAGCCCAAGCCACCTTGGCTCCCGTGGTATAAAGCCCCGTACCCTTCCAAAGGAAAGCTCGAAATATCCTCTCCCTCTCAAGTATCACTTTCTTTGGAAGGATAAAAACTGAAGCTCAGTACACCTGGATAGGGAACAAAACTGATTTAATCCATGGGACCCTACCAGCATACGACAATTAATTACAAGTTCAATGCTTGACTTTCTTCACCATGCTGTCCAGAAAAGGCTGACAGTCCTCTTTCCGCAAACAAGTGGAGATCAGAGGGACTCCCGTATATCGCATAGAGAGCTCTCCCTCGGGAAAGCCAAGACAAGAAGAGATCAAAGCCTTGGTCGCAGGCTCGACACCGGAGAAAAAGACATGGCTCTTATTCGGATTGGGAACATGTCCCGAGAACTGCTGGAAGATAGAGAGCCCACGCTTCAAGACCAGAACCGATGGAAGTTCACCCCGACAAAAAAGCATGAGATCGTCAGCAAAAGCAAGCTGGAAGATACCATCCTTTTGGCACCTCCAGTGGTAACAAAACTGCCTACCAACTACTAGTCTCTACCACATCCCTGCAAGAACGTCCATGCAAATAATAAAAAGGTAGGGGGACATCGGATCCCCCTGCCTGATACCACGCCTACCCCGAAAGAAACCATTAGATTCCCCAATAACGATGATCGAAAAGCTCGTGTTGGAGACACAGGCTTGGATCCATCTAATAACCATGGGGGGAAAACTGAGGCAAATCAACACATCAAAGAGAAAAAAATCCCAACGCAAACAATCGTAGGCCTTCATCAAATCCACCTTCTTAGCACATCTAGGAACCCTGAAGTCCTCCCGATGATAGTTCCTCATGAGCTCCCTAGACAAGAGGATATTATTTCCAATACTCCGAGAGGCAACGAAGGCCGTCTGGGAAGGATCAATGAGGTCCCCAAGCACTTTTTTCGGTGAATAAAAATATATATATATCAGCCGATGAAACAACAGTACAACATCTGCAAGTGGCATACCCCAGGAGCAAAACAACAACAAAACGCAAGTCTTGCTAAAAGCAAGAGCGAAAATAAAACTTAAGCTAGGCAGAAACAAGCCACATTGGCAACAAAAGAAAAGAGATAATACAAAACACCGAAGCTAAGTCAGCAAAAGAAAATACAAAAGACCCAGCCAGTAGTGACCGACCACAAGGGATGCCACATGGAGTCTGGAGATCCTGGTGGAAAGACCATCACACTAAAACTGAGATAAAAACATGCTAAAAGCTGCAACACTCTGTCTGTACGCGGACCGATCACCCAAAATCAATCTGACCAAATCGTAACGGAACCAGGCGAATATGGACTCGGGGAGCTGCCATTCCCCCTGGAACCATCGGTTAACCGGGGTATTGGCTACTTTTCTACGAGAGAATAACCTCCACCGGATGATCTGCACAAGACCTGCACTACAACAAGCCACATCAGTATACTTATTATGGAAGGAACGAGAATTCCGCTCTCACCGGGTATAGCACACCAACGCTGCAAACGCTATCCGACAGACCGATGCCGGGAATCCCGGGCGCTGCCTCTCAGAGGAAGCTCTATCCACCATACCCTGCCAACTCAGCACAGGCCAGTTAAAATTGCATTTCTTTGGAATAATAGACCATAATCTGAACGTGAAAGGGCAATTAAAGAAAAGATGATCGTGGGACTCGAAAGGAATGCGACAGAAAACACAGCTCGTGCTAGGAATGACAAGAAAAGCAAAAAGTCTATCCTGCGTACTTAACCTCTCCCTAATGGCCAACCATAACACGAAGTTGTGACGTGGAACACGCCACTTACACGACAGTAAGCAAGCCCATCTATCCAACTACCGCTTGTGACGAAGGGCTTCCCACGTACTCGCAATGGAGAAGTCTCCAGAACCACTGACCATCCAGACGATCATGTCAGGCGTGTCTGCGGCAGGACAAAAAGAACTAGGAGTACTCTCACGCAACTCCACGAGCTCAAGGGTGTTGGACAGAGGCCAGCAGCACGAGGAGCCCAAGATCACATAGGAAACCCTCGCATGTCTGTCCAGACCAGAGTTAGAAATAATCCTACCAAAAAGGCTAGGAATGATAGGGCCTATCGGATTCCACCAATCGAACCACAAAGAGATCCTACTGCCATCCCCGACTATATACCGAGGGAAAGAGCGAATCATATCCCTAACCATGAGAATCTTACGCCAAGACCAACTACAATCACTGGGGCAAGAGACTTTTTAAAAACTCTTTCCTATCCGAATATTGGACTTGACGCCCCACGGCCAAATGGAGTCCGATCTGAAAGATATGATGGACCAAATGTACCTAGAGGTGGCAGCATAATAACACACCTCAATCTGCTTAATACCCAGGCCACCCTCTTCCTCAGGACAACATACATCAGCCCAAGCCACCTTGGCTCCCGCGCTACAAAGCCCCGTACCATTCCAAAGGAAAGCTCGAAATATCCTCTCCGTCTCAAGTATCACTTTCTTTGGAAGGATAAAAACTGAAGCCCAGGACACCTGGATAGAGAACAAAACTGATTTAATCAACGGGACCCTACTAGCATACGACAATTAATTACAAGTCCAATGCTTGACTTTCTTCACCATGCGGTCCAGAAGAGGCTGACAGTCCTCTTTCCGCAAACACGTGGAGATCAGAGGGACTCCCGTATATCGCATAGGGAGCTCTCCCTCGGGAAAGCCAAGACAAGAAGAGATCGAAGCCTTGGTCGCAGGCTCAACACCGGAGAAAAAGACATGGCTCTTATTCGGATTGGGAACATGTCCCGAGAACTGCTGGAAGACAGAGAGAGCCCACGTTTCAAGACCAGAACCGATGGTAGGTCACCCCGACAAAAAAGTATGAGATCGTCAGCAAAAGCAAGCTGGAAGATACCATCCTTTTGGCACCTCCAGTGGTAACAAAACTGACTACCAACTACTAGTCTCTACCACATCCCTGCAAGAACGTCCATGCAAATAACAAAAAGGTAGGGGGACATCAGATCCACATGCCTGATACCACGCCTACCCCAAAAGAAACCATTAGATTCCCCAATAACGATGATCGAAAAGCTCGTGTTAGAGTCACAGGCTTGGATCCATCTAATAACCATGGGGGGAAAACTGAGGCAAATCAACACATCAAAGAGAAAAAAATCCCTACGCAAACAATCGTAGGTGTGATGCCCCGAACCTAGGTTTAAGAGGTTATTATTACTTAACGACGATTATGGTAAGTAAGATGAAATTAGACTGTTAGTGAAGACCTTACGAGCTTGTATAAATTTGATCTTTAGCGTTAATTATTGTAAACAATATTAATTGTTGCATCCAGTAACATATTTTAATAATATGATAAGCCATAAATGATGAAGTTTGTACAATAGAAATATTCATGGAAGTGGGCGGTTTGCAATTTATAATTGATGAAATTTTGCCGCTATAACATTATATGGTCTCGCATTAAATAATTTTACATATTAAAGAGCAGAAAACAAAAATGGAAACAATAATAAAATAAATAAATAAATAAAAATAATTGATAATACATAAAGGGAATATGAGAGAAGGTGTGAACAAAAAAAAGAAAAGGAGAAATCGGGTAGAGAGGAACAGAAAAGGCAGCCAGCCCTAAAACGGGCAGCGCCTCTTCCAGATCTAGGCAGCCCCCATTTCTGGCCACAAGCATAGCCGCCGCGTCAACTCCGGCTGTGCACCTTCACCAGACATCATCGCCTAACGCCTCTACTACCCTGTGCCACAACCAAACTGCCCTGGCCACCATTGGATGGTATTCGAAACTGGCCAACCAAAAATCCCTACCGAAAGACGCCACCGGTTAAACGCCAGCGCAAGGGGACCCCACTGGTCAATAATCGGTCACTAATGGCCACTTCCAGCAGTGGATCGCTTCGCGTCGCTGTTGTTATTGAGCCGCTGTCACCACCGCGATTTGCTCCGCCACCACCATCTCGTTCCATTAGCCTTCGCCACCACCATCCAGCCGTGCTATCGCTGCCCATCAGGCAGATCCAAGAGCAATCGTAGACTCATGTCACCATCGTGATCTACTCCGCCACCACCGCCTGGTACTTATCACCGGCGAACTAAAACTCCGATCGACACTAAGGATGACCATGGGCCAGTCGATAGCTCTCTCCTTCCATCCACCAATCAACTGCCTTGACCACTGAGACCTATAACCGGCGTCGTAACTGAAATTTCACGGCGAGCCAAAATGGCAATCGCCGACCTTCATCCACCACCGTCAAAATCTGCAACCACCGGTAACCATCCACTATAAGCCACCACCGTGGGTCCTTAACCGAACCGCCCTGCCACCCAAGCACTGCCCTCCGTCAAAAGAACATTCTCCGTTCAACATCAACGGCTATTCAATTTTCGTCGGCGTTGGGATCCATGACTACGGCGTAGAATTGGTTTTTATGGTATTCACTATGAAGCGGGGTTGGGTAGTGTTGTGATTTTGGTGGCTGTGCAGTGGTTGAAATTTAGCGGTAGTGTGGTGGTGGAAGGTGGTTTGTGTGCATAACTGTGGGTGCACGACATGTGTGTGGTTGTCATATACATGGTGTGGTTGTTGTCGGACAATCATGTGAAATTGGGTGTGTATGTGGGGCACTATGGGGTGGGTGTACATTGCGGCTGTGTGAATATTTTTGTGTCTTAGCGTGTACGTGTGCTTGTGCTTTGGAAGGTGAAGTGATGTATCTAGCAATATGTGTCCTAGTGTGCACTTTAGGATGAATAAATGATGGGTGCATGGCACGCATCTATGTGTGAGGCGGTCAGCAAATGGGTGAGTTTGGGCATGTGAACTTGTGCGTGAAATGGTGAGCTAGTTGTGGGGTTATTAGAAGGTGGCACATGTAGTAATAGGTGGGTTGGGGAAGTCAGCAGTTGTGTGTTGGGTTTTGGTGGTATGGACAATGAACGGAGTTCGGTGGTACAGTTGCGATACTGTTGTGGTTGTAGTTGTGGTTTAATGATGGCACTGTGTGTATGTTGTACATACAAGGTGCGCGCCGTGTGGTGGTTGCTGGGCGATAGCATATAACAAGGGGCGTCGTAGGGCATTGTTGTGTAGGTGTATTTAGCGAGAGGTTACTTGGTGGTTATTAAAACGGGTAAATTAATGGTGTTCGGCAACGGCGATTAAATGCCAAGAATGACAGGGTGAACTGGGCATGATATTGGAGGGGCATGTAAAGGTCGTGCAGTTGACTGAGGCATCGAATCTGCTTGAAGACAGGTTCAACGAGAATGTTGTGCCGTGATTGACGATCCTTTGGGTTATAGTAAAGCTGAGAACATGGAGATAGAAAAGAATGGCGTTGATGGTTCTCGAACGAGATGCAGCAGCACGCCGTCTCTCCGGAGATTTTTATGTGGGCAAATGCATAGCGTCAAGTAAGCGACCCTTTGATTCAACTAGTGTTTTTATATGCAACGTATATGTTCATCTACTGTTAAAAAAAATGTGTTGCTTATTGGTATTGACCGTTTTAAGTACGTTTAACTGCTGTAGCTTAAATTACCAAAAATGGTTTTAGTGTTTTATTCTCGTCAAAGAAAAACTGGACCAGCATGTAAATGATGTTTTGCCTAGAAACTGAAATGAAACTCGAATTTGAAAAGTTTTGTATTGACGTTATTGTGAATATTGAACATCTTGATGATTATTGAAAGGATGTGAGGACGGTTGAGAATCAGTTGATGAGTGATTTTGTTCACGATGAACCCAATGGGGGTTTTTGGTTTACTCGATTGTTGTGCCCTATATCCACGGGGGAAAGTTGGATTTCGGGCCCTGGTCAACGGGGCTTGTACGTTGATGCACAGTACTGTGGCTGGTGGTGCGCCCTTGCGTCCACATGATTATTTTATCCCGGGTGTAGGAGGGATTTCGGGCCCTAGTCAGGGGGGCTCGTACGCTGACCGCAGCATATCGTTTGAGCTAATGTTGAGATTTGAACTGGTTGTTATAAAGTTTTGCGATAATCATTATATACTTCAGTTTTTGGTTTCATGTACTCTATTTGTTTTACCCGATGATTACCAACTTCATGATTTTAGATTTCTTTACGTGGCTATAATATAAAGTGAGTTGTTTTCTGCATGCTATGGTCCACCTAGTTGAATCATTGGTTACTTACTGAGCACGTGGAAGCTCATCCCTTACTTATCATTTCAGGTTGAAAGTAAGGAGATGGTGAGGAGCATAGGAGGAGAAAATTTGGTGCGGAGCTTCGGAGACTGCATGAAATGAGTCGCTAAATATTAGATTTTCTGTTTAGCTTTAGTTGTTGACAATCAGAGTTATGAAAAGTTTTAGCTTAAGTGTTGTATTCAAATGAAAATATGAAAATGTAATTAAGGTTTGCAGAAGTTTTAATTTCCGCTGCAGCACATGTTGGTTTTAAGCAAGTAAGGCCTGGCAGAGCCCTCGGTTAGAGTCTATTGGGTCTGCGGCCGGTCACGTGCCTAACTCGCGGGCCTGCCCGTGGGTTCGGGTCGTGACAGTAGGCTTTCATCAAATCCACCTTCATAGCACATCTAGGAACCCTGAAGTCCTCCCGATGATAGTTCCTCATGAGCTCCCGAGACAAGAGGATATTATCTGCAATACTCCGAGAGACAACGAAGGCCGTCTGGGAAGGATCAATGAGGTCCCCAAGCACTTTTTTCGGTGAATAAATATATATATATATATATATATATATATATATATATATCAACCGATGAATGACATGAAAAGCAAAAAGTCTATCCTGCGTACTTAACCTCTCCCTAATGGCCAACCATAACACGAAGTTGTGACGTGGAACATGCCACTTACACGACAGTAAGCTAGCCCATCTATCCAACGACCGCTTGTGACGAAGGGCTTCCCACGTACTCGCAATGGAGAAGTCTCCAGAACCACTAACCGTCCAGACGATCCTGTCAGGCGTGTCTGCGGCAGGACAAAAAGAACTAGGAGTACTCTCACGCAACTCCACGAGCTCAAGGGTGTTGGACAGAGGCCAGCAGCACGAGGAGCCCGAGATCACATAGGAAACCCTCGCATGCCTGTCCAGACCAGGGTCAGAAATAATCCTACCAAAAAGGGTAGGAATGATAGGGCCTATCGGATGCCACCAATCGAACCACAAAGAGATCCTACTGCCATCCCCGACTATATACCGAGGGAAAGAGCGAATCATATCCCAAACCATGAGAATCTTACGCCAAGACCAACTACAATCACTGGGGCAAGAGACTTCCCAAAAACTCTTTCCTATCAGAATATTGGACTTGACCCACCACGGCCAAAGGGAGTCCGATCTGAAAGATATGATGGACCAAACGCGCCTAGAGGTGGCAGCATAATTCCACACCTCAATCTGCTTAATACCCAGGCCACCCTCTTCCTCAGGACAACATACATCAGCCCAAGCCACCTTGGCTCCCGTGGTACAAACCCCGTACCCTTCCAAAGGAAAGCTCGAAATATCCTCTCCCTCTCAAGTATCACTTTCTTTGGAAGGATAAAAACTGAAGCCCAGTACACCTGGATAGAGAACAAAACTGATTTAATCCATGGGACCCTACCAGCATACGACAATTAATTACAAGTCCAATGCTTGACTTTCTTCACCATGCGGTCCAGAAGAGGCTGACAGTCCTCTTTCCGCAAACAAGTGGAGATCAGAGGGACTCCCGTATATCGCATAGGGAGCTCTCCCTCGGGAAAGCCAAGACAAGAAGAGATGGCTCTTATTCGCAGGCTTGGTCCAGAAGAGGCTGACAGTCCTCTTTCCGCAAACAAGTGGAGATCAGAGGGACTCCCAAAGCCTTGGTCGCAGGCTCGACACCGGAGAAAAAGACATGGCTCTTGTTCGGATTGGGAACATGTCCCGAGAACTGCTGGAAGACAGAGAGCCCACGCACGCTTCAAGACCAGAACCGAAGGAAGGTCACCCCGACAAAAAAGCATGAGATCGTAAGCAAAAGCAAGCTGGAAGATACCATCCTTTTGGCACCTCCAGTGGTAACAAAACTGACTACCAACTACTAGTCTCTACCACATCCCTGTAAGAACGTCCATGCATCCTTTGCTTTTCGTGGTCATTCATCTACACTTATGCAAAATACACTGATTCAAGTACAATTGGTGTTAGTTAAATTCCCGCAAAATAAACACGTTTTCGACTATTATGGGTTTGTAAAAGGTGTGCCACGTGTCACCTAAAAAGTGATGCAATACTTTTTTTTCCTTTTGCTCCTAGTTTCGTTATTTTACATTTTCGTGCTCATTCGAACTCGAATCCAGTTGAGTCTAAAATCGAGTATTTTCTGAAATTGTTAGGTCATCCTTATTGAAATTCAAAGTTTTGATATTTTGTAACTTTATACATTTGAGATACTTTGATGTCTATCAAACCCTTTTGAATTGAACTAATTTCTAGAACCTTCGCATGCTTAAGTTGATGTGATTCCATGACATGATATGACAATTGCTACCGGTATATAAACTTTGAATTTAGAACCTTCACGTGCTTAGGTTAACATGCTTTACAGTCAAGTATTACGTGATTATATCGTATTTGATTATTAGTTCAATTATTTGAATGTGTTCATTTGATTTTGACTTTGATGGGTCGGATATCCTGAAATGAGATTATTTGTCGTGTTAAGATTATCTATCATCTTTGCACTTTCATTTTCATATGCTTCATTTGGACTCAGTTATAAGTTATTAGATATATGCGTTGTATTCTGGGGGAGAGGGAGTGTAATCTTTGTTGGACTTTGTGTTCATCCCCCCCCCCCTTCCCCCAATTTTAGGTAATTAAGCTGAGACGGCGTAGAGGAGTTAGGCGCATTATGCTTATGCTTGGAGTTGTACTTTAATTTATAATTTCTTTAGTATCTTTGCAATAAGAATCTTGTAATAGTTTTTTATATAGTGACTTTTGGGAACCCCAATGGTTGGGAAGTGATTATTGTTATCAAATTTTTGCTGCAATTGCGAGACATTGATGATGAACTGGAATGACTTTGATCTGAGCTCTGATTACCTTCTTGAGGTTATATTCTTGGTAAGACGCTTTGGGTATTATATTTCTCGTGAAAGCCCGTCTCCGTGTCTGGGGCGTGACACACTCTCTCCTTATGTTGCGTGGGTTAAAAATATTTATTTTATTACTAATTATTTTTACCCTTTTTATCACATGTTTTAAGCCACTATCATTTTTCAATCTCTCTCACAAACTCCCACATGTTCACATCTCTATTCATATGTAACTTCCCTATATATTATTTCCTTCCTTAAATTATCTCCTTACTTTGACTTTAATTTTTCTCATCACTTTAATTTTGTCATAATGTTCTCCTTAAATCTCTCCTTTTTTTATTTTACGACTCTCGTTTCTGTCATCATTGGTGGATATTATAGCTAATTTATTACATGTTTGCTTTAATTTCATGTATTTTTAATATTAATTATTTTTTTATTCCTTTTAATTTATTTATTTATTGATATTAGATTCGAATCTCATGAAATTTCTCTCCTTTTAAAGCCTACTGATTACATATTCCTAAAATAACAATCTAGAAGTTTATACTAAAGAAACTCTCCCATCACCTGAGGTAGCAAAAAAATCTATTCTCCTTTTTCTTGCTATATATATATATATATATATATATATATATATATATATATATATATATATATATATATGTATGTATATACATACTCTTTTGAACCTTCACTCCTTCATATTTTCATTATTGTATTTTACCCTTTATTGAGTATATGCAAAGAGATGGATAGATTCATCCTTGTGCGTAAAAAAATGAGGTTGTTTTGGTGAAAATTTAATCTTCAAGCGGGATAGTCAATCATATGTAACAATTTTTTATATGTGTTTAATACCATACACTTCAAATTAAAAATGAAAGTGGTTCTTGTTGCCAATTGCTAATAGTTTCATCAAAATGTGGGAACATTGGTCCAATTTTATATGCTTACATTACATGTTTAATTTAGTTTTATATGCTAGCTTCTCTTTTAAAAGATCCCTATTTGTTTCGCTCAATGTGATTTTTACATTATTTTGACGATTCTAAGTTCTCAAAATGTCTATGCTCCCGTGTGCGATGCACGGGATCAAAACTAGTAGAACTTTTAAGTAACTAGTAAACGGACCGATATGCTAAACAAATACACTTTAGTCCTCTCATGTTGTATGTCTAAGTGGGCTGTGTTGGATTTAATGGGTCAATTCAATTAAGTAGCCTGACGGGTCATATTAATTTCGAATATTTATTTGACTTTGACATTTAATTTATTAAATTGGCTAAATAATATTATGGGCCTATTTATTTTAATTTTATCATCTAGTGCAATAATTATTATGATGTATAAGAGGCTTATAGACCCCAATATCTTAAGATGGACAATTGAGATTTCGCAAGTCTGAGGTTGATCTCACTACTCTCGCTCTATATTTACATATCTCTTTTCTTGAAGGCTAGGATATTATTTTTTCTTACTGCCTTTTCCTAACAAAATAAAAATGGCCTCCTAGACTAATTAAAAATGTGAGAACCTTAGTTTAACCTAGCTGTAAACTTCATTTGATACTTGTTATCATGCATGTAGCGTGAATATCCTTCTTGTTGAAAGATCATATGCATTATATGAGCGGTATTCATGAACATATATGTAGAACAAGTTGTATGCTTGTGTTGGCATAGAAGCACCTCGTAGCTGGATTAGCTTAGTCTTAATCCTGATTAGCTGGTCTTAAGTATGATTAGTTATTCCTAATCATACTTAAGATTAGTCAACGTTAATCGTGATTAGTTAGTGACTAAGCTTGATTTGATTGTCCTAATCTTAATTAAGCTAATTATGATTACTTGTTACTAATCTAAGTTAACTGGTATTAATGAAGCTTATTAAGTCTAGAAATTGATTTGGGTTGTCATGTTCTTATTGGTAGGACTTGGAAGGGGTCTAATCCCCTTTAAACACTTATTTCTCTAGGAAAAAATCTTAGCAGATTTCTCCAAACGTGGGTGACTCATGTCTTCTACCTTTTTGAAGTAGAAATAAGAAGGAAGAGAGTGGGGATGTGCCAACCTGTAGAAACATTAGAGAGGAGGTTTGAGAGCTTGAAGAAGGAAGGAATAAAGAGAAATTGCTGTGATAATTTCAGATTAGTAATCATTGATGTTTGGATGTTCTCTTCTTGACAAAAAATGGAGCTCTTGATGATTTTTACACCCTAATCTTGTCAAAGGTAGGGTTTTATATATGAGCAACCTTGAGCATGGTTTTCATCATGGTTGGTGTATATATGTTGTATTATGTGCTTATGGAGTGATAGAATTGGATTAGAAAAATTCGGACAGATTCTAAGTTGAACTTTAAACATGTATATCTCATTCACTACTTACTAGATTTGAGTGTTCTATACCTTTTTGGAAATCTAAAGATGTTTTCTTTAATATTTCTTTTGATCACTCTCTAATTCAAAGTTTATGTTGCCCTAAATTGCATGAATATGAAACTGGTCGAAACTGATTAAACTGGGCAGATTCTGCGGTGATATTTAAACAAGCATATCTCATTCAATACTTGTCGGATTTGAGCCTTCTCTAACTTTATGTAAAGCTTAAGATGTGTGCTTTAACATTGTACTTTATATCACTCTCAAATTCGAAGTGTATATTACCTAATTTGGGCAGATTTAGAACTGGTCTGCTTTCACTGAAACTGCTTTGTGGTAAGAAATGCATATTAGTGTTTTATACGATACTTGATGTGTTTGACACTCTCAATGCATTATATTATACTATAAATCATGTGAGTCTTTGGAAGTAGTGGCCGGGGGTCGAAGGCCAGCAAATCGGGTTATATGAAAATGGGATAAATGTTGAGCTTGCTCAACAGATTAACCTCCTAGGGGTATTACGTTGTGCCACATATGCTGTCAATATGTGTGGAGTCTTATGTAAGGTCTAAATTTATCACTCATAAACTAATCGGCTCAGTGAGAGATTAATTTAGGGTATTACCAAGAAAGGATGGTAGGTAAACAAGCATTTGACTTATGATTTGGGATCCTTAGAGTCATTATGATATGTGTTTTGCTCGAGTTATTTCTTGCTCGTTTGCTGCAATCTATCATATTCCATGCATTAGTTAATGATAAGCACATTTTGTTTGGTTTATGCACGCTTGTTATGATTAAGATAGTGTTTAAGTTGGTCATATCTGCTCTACTTGACTGTGGCTAACCCCTTTTCCATCTATACTTTTTAGATACTAGAGAGGATCAAGAAGTAGTAGGCGAGGGCGTTGACGAGGAAGATTTAGAGTACCATTTTGTGCCCGAGAATCAAGGATAGTAAGTCTTTGTACACTTGTAAATAGAGAGTGACGTGTGCTAATGATTTGTATAGAAATAGTGTGAAAGTGTGGTGTGTATAAGCTTGGATTTATAAGGATGGACGAATGTAATAAATGTTTAAAAGGTATGTTGTGTTGTTATATTCGAATGCAAGTAAAGCACTCTGATTATCTTCAGAAAAAGGTTAGCGTGTTAGAATGTGTGGTCGCATCTTGCTTCTTGGGGCATGACAACGAGCATTCGGCTTATGATTTGGGCTCCTTAGAGTCATTATGATATGTGTTATGCTTGAGTTATGTCTTGCTCGTTCGCTGCAATCTATCATATGCCATGCATGAGTTAATGATAAGCACATTTTGTTTGGTTTATGCACGCTTGTTATGATTAAGATAGTGTTTAAGTTGGCCATATGTCTGCTCTACTTAGCTGTGGCTAACTCCTTTTCCATCTCTACCTTTTAGATACTAGAGAGGATCAAGAAGTGGTAGGCGAGGGCGTTTGTGAGGAAAATTTAGAGTACCCTTTTGTGCCAGAGAATCAGGGATAGTAAGTCTTTGTGCACTTGTAAATAGAGAGTGAGGTGTGCTAATGATTTGTTATAGGACTAGTGTGGTGTGAACATGTGTATAAGCTTGGATTTATAAGGATGAACAGAGGGAATACATGTTTAAAAGGCCTGTTGTGTTGTTTATATTCGAATGCAATTAGTGCACTCTGATTACCTTCGAAAGAAGGTTAGCATGTTAGAATGTGTTATCGCGTCCTGCTTCTTGGGGCATGACAATTAAGATGGTATTAGAGCATAAGTTTTGCTTATTAGCCAGGATATGATCTTCGAAGTTAAGTCTTAAGCTTGATCTTAGAAATTCAGTTTTCTCTAATTACATGCCTCTTTATAGGTACGAATTGCTGACAGAGAAGTAAGTTCTTCGAGGAAAGACACCGACAACGCTTTGAAAGATGTGTATTGATATTGGGGCGTATGGTCTCTTGCATGGAGAATCAGCAAAATAACAATCTCAACCATTGAGGGTCTAACCATGATTTAGAAGGGCAATGTAAATCTGAAATGCTAAAGAATTTCATGAATATGCATTTGCCAGACTTTGTTGGAGAGGGCGATCTGGACAAAGCTGAAAATTGGATTAGGAACATGGAAAGAATCTTTAAAACCATGGGGCTGAATGACGAGATGAAATTATTACTTACAACTTTTAGACTTGATAATGATGTTGCTTGGCCATGAGAAATGATTGACAACAAATGGACAACGGCTCAAATGGTTCGCACTTGGTAATTGTTCAAAACCGAGTTCAATAAAAACTATATTCCTTGAAGTGTTAAACTGAAAAGGGCAATCTAATGGTGCAATAATATGCAACCAAGTTCTCATCATTAGCCAGACATGTTTCGTACTTGGTAGAGGGAGATGATAGGAGGGCTAGAAAGTTTCAAGATGGTTGAAGCCTGAAATCCAAGAAAAGATCTCAATTCTTAATGGTGATGACTATTACGAAATGGTATTCAGAGCTTTGCTCATTGAGCAGAGTGATAGGGACATTTAGAGAAAAAGGCAAGGTTGAGTGGAACTAGACCAAATCCTTCAAATTGGCAAGTTGGGAGGAATTTGAACACCGGTGGTAATAAAGTGCAAAGAATAGGGGCATATAATGATCAAAGAAACATGCAGTAACCTAAGGCCAAGCTTCAACTCAGCAAATTCAGCAAGTAGAAGGGTACAAATCGACTTGTTCTTATTGTGGCATGGTTGGGCATAATTCTGATTTTTGCTGGAAGAAGGAAGGGAAATGTTATGGCTGTCGATCTCTGGATCACCGTGTGAATGATTGTCCTAATCCGAGGCCAAAACCCATTCAGCAAAGTGGCAAGCATGGAACTAGTACAGGTCTAGGTACGGGGAAACCAAGACTTCAGGGAAGGACTTTTGCTTTGGGACAAGAGGAGGAAAGAAATTCGTCCAAAGTGATTGGAGGTACACTTTCTATTTTTCAGCACTTGGCATGAGTTTTGATTGATCCAGGTTCATCACATTCTTATGTAGCTTCACATTTTGTGCGTCATTTGGGTAAGATACCTGAGAGTTTACCATATGAACTTGTGGTGAGTATACCTACGGGGGGGACTCCTTACTTAATGACGTTATATATAGATCATGCCCAATAGTAGTGCGTGGTAAAGGACTTAAACAATGATCTGATACTTCCACCCCTTCAGAATTTGGATGTCATTCTTGGTATGGACCGGTTATCTCAACAACATGCTAATGTTGATTATCATGCTAAGAGTGTTACTTTTGATATGCCAGAACAAGGTATACTGGAATTTGTCAGGGATAAAGGGTTTTCTTCAATACCTATTATTTCTGCTATTCATGCTCGTAAGTTGCTTTCTAGAAGGTTGTGTACGGTACCTTTGTTATGCAATTGATCACGATAAGAAAGAGAAGAAAATTGAAGACATTCCATTGTTCGTGAGTTTAGTGATGTGTTCCTTGATGTTATAAAAGCTCTACCCCTGATCGAGAATTTGAATTTGTTATTGAGTTATTGCCAGGAACACGTCCACTTTCTAAAGCTCCATATAAAATGGCTCCAACTGAGTTCAAAGAGTTGAAGGTTCAATTGCAAGAACTACTAGATAAAGGCCTTATTCAACTAAGTGTATCACTTTGGAGTGCTCCCGTATTGTTCGTTAAAAAGAAAGACGGTTCGTTGAGATTGTGCATTGATTACAGGCAATTGAATCATGTGACTGTGAGGAACAAACATCCACTTCCGCACATTGATGACTTGTTTGATCGATTACAGGGTGCAACAATATTTTCTAAGCTTGATTTGAGAGCAGGATATCATCAATTGAAAGCCCGGAAAGAAGATGTACCCAAAATAGCTTTTAGAACACGTTATGGTCATTATGAGTTTTTTGTTATGCCGTTGGGTGTTACTAACGCTTCAACAGCCTTCATGAACATGATGAATTGTGTTTTTAAAGCCATACTTGGATTCCTTTGTTATAGTCTTTATTGATGATATTCTTGTCTACTCCAAGGACTGTGAACAACATGAGTACCATCTCCGAGTGGTGTTGCAAGTTTTATGTGAAAGGAAACTGTACGCAAAGTTTAGCAAATATGAATTTTGGCTCGAGCAAGTTACATTTTTGGGACATATTGTATCTAGTGCAGGTGTATCTGGAGATCCGATAAAGATTGAAGTGGTTATAAATTGGCAAAGACCAGCTACTGTGAAAGAATTTTGTAGCTTTTTGGGACTGGCAAGGTATTAGCGGAGATTTGTACAAAATTTCTCAATGATTTCAAGTCCATCAATAAAGCTTACTCAAAAATCAGTGAAGTTTATTTGGGATGCCAAGTGTGAGGCTAGTTTCCAAGAATTGAAGCAACTCTATCGGAAGGTAACGATAATTGTATCTTATAATTTATAGTGATGCTTCACATGTTGGTTTGGATTGTGTTCTAATGCAGTGGAGAAAGTTAATAGCATATGCTTCGAGGAAGCTAAAACCCTATGAGTAAAACTATCTTACACATGATTTGGAATTGGCAACAATTGTACTTGCCCTGCATAAATGGCGGCATTATTTGTATGGAGCAGCATTTGAACTATACACAGACTATAAAAGCTTGAGGTATTTATTTTCATAGAAAGATCTTAATATGAGGCAGTGTAGATAGATGGAGCTTCTCAATTATTATAATTGCACCATCCAATATCATCCGGGCAAAGCTAACGTGGTTGCTGATGCATTGAGTAGAAAAGTTATGGTTGCACACTTGATGATAAAAGAGTGGAAATTGTGAGAAGATGCATGCATTTGGCAGCCTTGACTACTTAAGATAGGTATTGTCTTTGCTAATATTAGGGAGTAGCTTATTTTGATAGAAAGGATTAGAGAAGCACAAGCACGAGATCTAGTAGTGCAAGCTATTTTAAAATATTTGAGTTTCAAATCAGATTTTATGTTGCACAGTGATGGTTTGCTTCGAATTGGTAAGAGTGTGTGTTTCGAATGATGCTTGTTTGAGACGAGAGATAATGGAAGAAGCACATCAGTCCAAGTATTATATCCACCCCGGAAGTACTAAGATGTATAAGGATCTAAAGTCTAGTTATTGGTGGAGTAACATGAAGAAATATGTGGCTAAGTTTGTTGCAAAATGTCTTACATGTCAACAAGTTAAATTGGAAGATCGCAAACCAGCTAGGTTACTTCAATCGTTATCCATACCCGAGTGGAAATGAGAGCATATTACAATGGACTTTGTATCAGGTTTACCTCGAACTCGAAATGGACATGATGCTATTTGGATGATTGTCGATAGACTTACTAAATTTGCTCACTTTCTTGCTATAGATGTGACTTACACCTTAGAGAAGTTGGCACGTATGTATATAAAAGAGATTGTTAGATTCCATGGAGTACTGGTAAGCATTGTTTTAGATCGAGATCCTTATTTTACTTCGAGGTTTTGGAAGGCTCTTCAAGATGCGATGGAAACTAAACTTGCTTTTAGTACATCTTTTCATCCACAAAATAGATGGTCAAAGCGAAAGGACAATTCAGACCTTGGAGGATATGTTACGAGCATGTGCTATGGAATTGAAAGGTAACTGGGATGATCACTTGGCACTTGTGGAGTTTTCTTACACTAACAACTACCATTCTAGCACTGAAATGGCACCATTTGAAGCTCCTTATGGTAGAAAGTACAGATCTCCAATTTGTTAGGATGAAGTTGGTGACAAACAGTTACTAGGACCAGAATTGGTGCAAGAAACTACATAAACAATCGAGGTGATCCGTAATCATTTGTTAACAATTAGGAGTAGACAAAAAAGTTATGCAAATAAAAGAAGAAGAGATTTAGAATTTGCTATAGGAGATCATGTATTTCTATGTGTTTCACCTTCTAAAGAGGTTACTAGGTTTGGGAAGAAAGGAAAACTGGCATCGCGCTACATTAGTCCCTTTGAGATTTTAGAACGGATTAGTGCAGTAGCATATCGACTTGCATTGCCACCATCGCTAGCTAGTATACATGATGTTTTCCTCGTATCTATGTTGAGGAAGTATGAGCCTGATCCTTTACATGTATTGCATCAAGAATCAATTCGGATTCAGAATGACTTATCTTATGTCGAGCAACCGACTTAGATTTTGGACCGAAAGGAACAAGCACTGCGGAACATGAACATACCACTTGTTAAAGTGTTATGGAACACCATGGAATTGAAGAAGCTACATGGGAGAGAGAGAGAGAGAGGTTGAAATCAGAGAGAAGTATCCTCATCTTTTTCCTTAGTGAGGTATGAATTTAGGGACTAAATTCTTTTAAGGAGGGGTAGGTGTGAGGACCTTAGTTTAACCTAGCTGTAAGCATTGTTTCATGCTTGTTATTATGCATGTAGCATGATATCTTATGCACCATATGAGTGCTATTCCTGAACTATTTATGTAGAACAAGTTATATGCTTGTGTTGGCATAGAAGTACCTCAAGTAGGTGGATTAGCTTAGTCTTAATCCTGATTAGTTGGTCTTAAGTATGATTAGTTATCCCTAAGCATGATTAGTTAACCCTAATCATGATTATGCTAATCTAGATTAGTCAATGATAATCGTGATTAACTAGTGACTAAGCTTGATTAGTTTGCCCTAATCTTAATTAAGATAATTGTGATTACTTGTTACTAATCTAGGTTAACTAGTACTAATGAAGCATACTAAGTCTAGAAATTGATTTGAGTTGTCCTGTTCTTATTGGTTGTACTTGAAAGGGGTCTAATCCCCTTTAAACACTTGTTTCTCTAGGGAGAAATCTCAGCAGATTTCTCCAAATGTGGGTGACTCATGTATTCTACCTTTTAAAAGTAGAAACAAGAAGGAAGAGAGTGGGGAGGTGCCTACCTGTAGAAAGATTAGAGAGGAGGTTTGAGAGCTTGAAGAAGGAAGGAAAAAGGAGATATCGCTGTGATAATTTCATATTAGTAATCATTGATGTTTGGATGTTCTCTTCTTGACAAAAAGATGGAGCTCTTGATGATTTGTACACCCTAATCGTGTCAAAGGTAGGGTTTTACATATGAGCAGCCTTAAGCATGGTTGTAATCATAATTGGTGTATATATGTTGTATTATGTGCTTATGCAGTGATAGAATTGGATTAGAGAAATTCAGGCAGATTCTAGGTTGAACTTTAAACATGCATATCTCATTCAATACTTGCCGGATTTGAGTGTTCTATACCTTTCTGGAAATCTGAAGATGTGTGATTTAATATTTCTTCTTTGATCACTCTCTAATTCAAAATGTATGCTATCCTAAATTGCATGAATATGAAACTGGTCGAAGTTGATTAAACTGGACAGATTCAGGTGATGATATTTAAACAAGCATATCTCATTCAATTTATCGGATTTGAGTGTTCTCTAACTTTTTGGAAAGCTTAAGATGTGTGCTTTAACATTGTATTTAAAATCACTCTCAAATTCGAAGTGTATGGTAACCTAAATTGCCTAGATTTGGAACTGGTCTGCTTTCACTGAAACTGTTTTGAGTTAAGAAATGCATATAAATGTTCAATATGATACTTGATGTGTTTAACATTCTCTATGCATTATATCATGCTATAAATCATGTGAGTCTTCGAAAGTAGTGCCGGGGGTCGAAGGCAGACTTGATGTGTTTAACATATATATGTTGAGCTTGCTCATCAAGTTAACCTCCTAGAGGCATTACGTTGCGCCACGTATGCTGTCAATATGTGCGGAGTCTTGTGTAACATCTAAATTTATCACTCATAAACTGAATTTGATCGGCTCAACTTTTGAGTGATCAATTTAGGGTATTACCAAGAAAGGATGGTAGGTGAACGAGCATTTGACTTATGATTTAGGCTCCTTAGAGTCATTACGATATGTGTTTGCTTGAGTTATTTCTTGCTCGTTAGCTACAAACTATCATTTTCCATGCATGAGTTAATGATAAGCACGTTTTCTTTGGTTTATGAACGCTTGTTATGATTAAGATAGTGTTTAAGTTGGTCATATGTCTGTTCTACTTAGCTGTGGTTAACCCCTTTTCCATATCTACTTTTTAGATACTAGAGAGGATCAAGAAGTGGTAGGCGAGGGCATCAGCGAGGAAGATTTAGAGTATCCTTTTGTGATCAAGAATCAGGAATAGTAAGTCTTTGTGCACTTGTAAATAGAGAGTGAGGTGTGCTAATGATTTGTTATAGAACTAGTGTGAAAGTGTGGTATGTACGTGTGTATAAGCTTGGACTTATAAGGATGGACGAATGTAATATATGTTTAAAAGGCCTGTTGCGTTGTTTTATATTCGAATGCAATTAGCGCACTCTGATTAACTTTGAAAGAAGGTTAGCGTGTTAGAATGTGTTGTCACATCTGGCTTCTAGGGACGTGACAACAAAGTACACAAATAAATCATATCTTCAAGAATAGAAAAGAGTAGTATTGAAGATCAATACCAAAAGGGAAGACGGTCGCGTAAGCATCTTTGTGTTCTTTCATCATCAGAATAAAGCTTTAGTAATCTATGGCTTCTTTCAATTTCGGTGAGTTTCTTTCTAAACCTTATAGTTATTATGTTTATGATATTGTAAGATTCTAAAGGTCTTGATTATACGTTCAAGATGAACGATTTATTTTAACATGTGGTGTCAGAGTCACGTTAATCAATTGCATGAACATAGAACTTTTCCTTTAAAATTCTAGGAGTTTTTATTTAACCCAAACTCAAATATTCAGATTTTATGTTGTTCAATATTTATTGAAATATATTTGATGATTTTGATAAGATTGACTTATTATTTTATTCGATCGTGTTGACTTTTAGAGGCGGTCGAGAAATAGGCAGTAAGAGAATGTAGTCGACCACGTTCATAACGGCTATACTTGATATCGACCTTATAAAAATGATTTGGGACTTCATCATACACTATGAAAACCATTTTTATGAGGTCGATATCTTTATTACGATTTTTAGACAAAGTTGAGCATAACTTTCTATAAAAAAATCGGATTGAGGCGTTGTTTTTTGCATTGGAAAGATAATGAAAAGTTTTATTAAAATGTAAAAAGATTAGCACCAAAAACATTTTTGAGCATAACTGAGTGAGCTTCAAAGTTCACTCATTTTCAAGAACCATACTTGTGTGAATGGTTATGAACTCACATGCAATCACAAAGTGTCCTAAGGTCATTTTAGGTCATAATCATCAATCCAAACATCAAACCAAGACTAGTTACATAATAGTAAAGATCAATCATAATTCGTTGTAACTTAACCTATGTATTCCTTGTTACTCTTTGACATTGGATTTGATGAAGCTTCCATAATATGTCCACTATACTTAAGCCACATATCCAACTTCTCAAATATGTCGTCATGAGTGTGTGTGTGTGTGTGTGTGTGTGTGTGTGTGTGCATATCTAATAAAAGTCCATTCAAAGCACACATTAAAAGATGATCAATGTGTTGTTATCATCAAAACTAGACGTAACCCTAGGTTATCCAACCATAGGGCTAACAATCTCCCCATTTTTTACGATGACAAACATTGATTCGATTTAAGGTGAGATATATCATATGATAGTCAATTAAGAACAACAATCTCACTTAGAACATTCCATCATCTCTAGTATACTCAAGATATGTCAATTTATCTCATATAGAAATTAAGCTCATAGCTAGCTTCCTTAGCTAAAACAATATATGCTCTTCTTTTAATGTTCTCTCAAACACACAATCACATAGCATATGGAATCAAGATTATTTCTCGCCCTTTGTCATCAATATAACAAGGCTATGCATGTGGGAAAGGAAAGTTAAGAAAGATATGGCATGGGGTGCATATAACTCATAAATTCATAGGATGACATCAAGATTTCATTTATGATCCAAAGGAAGATATGGAATGTAGCTCAATAATCTCATATTCCTTATGTATTTTTCAAGAGTAACAAGATAGTGTGTTAATCAAGCATGTAAGTTGTGAGGGACCTTCGTTTAGCCCAGCTGTAAATCTCATTTGATGCTTATTATTATGCATGTAACGTGAATATCCTTCTTATTGAAAGATCTCATGCATTATATGAGCGATATTCATGACCATTTATGTAGAACAAGTTGTATGCTTGTGTTGGCATAGAAGCACCTTAAGTAGGTGGATTAGTTTAGTCTTAATCCTGATTAGTTAGTCTTAAGTATGATTAGTTATCCCTAAGCATGAATAGTTAAGCCCTTATCGTGATTATGCTAATCTAGATTAGTCAAGGTTAATTGTGATTAGTTAGTGACTAAGCTTGATTAGTTTGCTCTAATCTTAATTAAGCTAATTGTGATTACTTAGTTATTAATCTAGGTTAACTAGTACTAATGAAGCTTATTAAGTCTAGAAATTGATTTGGGTTGTTATGTTCTTATTGGTAAGACTTGGAAGGGGTCTAATACACTCGAAACACTTGTTTCTCTAGGGAGAAAACTCTGTAGTATTCTCTAAAGTTTGGTGACTCATGTCTTCTACTTTTAAAGTAAAAAAAAAAGAAGAGAAAAGAGAATGGAGCCGCCTAGTTTTAGAAAAAACTAAAGAAGAGGTTTGAGAGCTTGAAGAAGGAAGAAAAAAAAGGAGAATTTGATGTTACATATTTTAGATTAGTTTCTTCTCTTCTTGATAAAAGATGAATTTCTTGATGAGTTTTACATCCTAATCAATTTCTTTTTCTCAAAGGTAGGGTTTTACACATGAGCAACCTTGAGCATGATTTTAATAATGGCTGGTGTGTATATATGGTGTGTTATGTGCTTATGGAGTGTTAGAATTGGATTAAAATAATCTGGGCAGATTCTTTGTTGATCTTAACCATGTGTAACTATTTCAATATTTCTCGGATTTGAGTATTCTATAGCTTTCTGGAAAGCTAACGATGTGTGCGTTAACATTATTTCTTTGATTGCTCTCTAATTTGAAGTGTATGCTGCCCTAAATTGTATAAATATAAAACTGGTTGAAGCTGATTGGACTGCCCAGATTCTGTGTTGATATTTAAAAAACATATCTCATGCAATACTTGTCGGATTTCAGTGTTCTCGAACTTACTGGAAAGCTTAAGATGTGTCTTCAACATTCCCTTTTATATCACTCTCAAATTCGAAGTGCATGTTACTCTAAATTGCTTAGATTTGGAATTGGTCAGCTTTCACTGAAACTGCTTTTGTGGTAAGAAATGCATATTAGTGTTTTATATGATACTTGATGTGTTTGACATTCTCCATGCATTATATCATTCTATAAATCATGTGAGTCTTTGGAAATAGTGGTCGGGGGTCAAAGGCTGGCAAATTGGGTTATATAAAAACGGGATATATGCTGAGCTTGCTCAGTATGTTAACCTTCCAGGGGCATTACGTTGCACCACGTATGCTGTCAATATGTGGGCAGTCTTGTGTAAGCTCTAATTTTATCACTCATAAATTAAATTTGATCGGTTCAGCTTTTGAGTGATCAATTTAAAGTCTTACCAGGAAAGGATGGCATGTGAACGAGCATTTGACTTATCATTTGGGCTCCTTAGGGTCACTACGATATGTGTTATACTTGACTTATTTCTTGCTAGTTTACTGCGATCTATCATAGGCCAAGCATGATGAGAAGCATGTATAGTTTGATCTATACACGCTTGTTATGATGAAGATAGTGTTTATGTTGGTCATATGTCTGTTCTACTTGGTTGTGGCTAACCTCTTTTCCATCTCTACTTTTTAGATACTAGAAAGGATCAAGAAGTGGTAGGCGAGAAAGATTTTGAGTACCCTTTTGTGTGTTGAGAATCAGGGATATTAAGTGTTGTGCACTTATAAATAGAGAGTAAAGTGTGCTATGTAGATGTGTTATTTGTTTTAGAACTAGTGTGAAAGTGTGGTGTGTATGTGTGTATAAGCTTGGATTTGTAAGGATGAACTAATGTAATATATGTTTAAAAGGCTTGTTGTGTTGTTTAATTTCAGAAGCAATTAGAGCACTCTGATTATCTTCTCAAGAAGGTTAGCGTGTTAGAATATGTATTGTTGGGTCCGGCTTCTTGGGCGTGACAACTAAGATGGTATCAAAGTATAAGTTTTGCTTATTAGCTAGGATATGATCTTCGAATTTAAGTCTTAAGCTTGATCTTAGAACTTCGGTTTTCTTTAATTTCATGCCTCTTTATAGGTACGACTGGCTAACAGAGAAGCAAGTTCTTCGAGGTAAGACACTAACAATGCTTTGAAAGATGTGTATGTGATATTGGGGCGTATGGTCTCTTGCATGGAGAATCAATAAAATAACAGTATCAACCACCGAGGGTCTAACCATGATCTAGAAGGGAAAAGTAAATCTAAAATGCTATAAAATTTCATGAATATGCATCCCCCAGACTTTGTTGGAGAGGGTGATCCAGCAAAGCTAAAAATTGGATTAAGAACATGGAAAGAATCTTTAAAACCATGGGGTTGAATGAAGAGATAAAATTATTACTTACAACTTTTAGATTTGAAAATAATGTTGCTTGGTGGTGGGAAATGATTGACAGCAAATGGACAACGGCTCAAACGGTTCGCACTTGGTAATTGTTCAAAATCGAGTTTAATAAAAACTATATTCCTCGAAGTGTTAAACTAAAAAGGGAGGCTGAGTTTTTGAATTTTGAGCAGGGCAATCTAACGGTGCAACAATATGCAACCAAGTTCACATCATTAATTAGCCAGACATGTTTTGTACTTGGTAGAGGGGATGATAGAAGGGCTAGAAAGTTTCAAGATGGTTTGAAGCCTGAAATCCAAGAAAAGATCTCAATTCTCAATATTGATGACAGTTATGAAATGGTAGATAGAGGTTTGCCCATGGAGAAGAGTGATGAGGACAAACAGAAGAAAAGGGCACGGTTGAGTGGAACTAGACCAAATCTTTCGAATTGGCAAGGTGGAAGGAATTTGAACACCAGTGGTAATAAAGTGCAAAGAGCATGGGTATATAATGATCAAAGAACCATGCAACTACCTAGGAGCAAGCTTGCAACTCAACAAATTCAGCAAGTACAAGTGTACAAATTGACTTGTTCTTATTGTGGCTAGGTTGGGCATAATTCTGATTCTTGCTGGAGAAAGGAAGGGAAATGTTATGGTTGTGGATCCTTGGATCACCACGTGAATGACTATCCTAATCCGAGGCCAAAATCGATTCAGCAAAGTGGCAAGCAAGAACGAGCACGGGCCGAGGTATTGGAAAACCAAGACTTCAGGGAAGGGCTTTTTTTTTGGGACAAGAGGAGGCAAGAAAATTGGTCAAAGTAATTGAAGGTACCCTTTCTATTTTTCAGCACTTGGCATGAGTTTGATTGATTTAGGTTCATCACATTCTTAAGAAACCTAAGAGTTTACCATATGAACTTGTGGTGAGTATACCTATTGGGGACTCCATACTTAGTGATGTTATATATAGATCATGCCCAATAATAGTGTGTGGTAAGGAACCTAACGCTAATTTGATACTTTTACCCTTCAGAATTTGGATGTCATTTTTGGTATGGATTTGTTATCTCAACATCATTGTCATGCTAAGAGTGTTATTTTTTATATATGCCGGAACAAGATATTCTGAAATTTGTCGGGGATAAAGAGTTTTCTTCAACACCTATTATTTCAGCTATTCATGCTTGTAAGTTGCTTTCTAAGGATTATGTAGGGTACCTTGTTATGCAATTGATCACGGTAAGAAAGAGCAGAAAATTGAAGGCATTCCAGTTGTTCGTGAGTTCGGTGATGTGTTCCCTGATGATATTATAGCTCTACCCCCTGATCGAGAATTTGAATTTGTAATTGAGTTATTGCCAGGATCAAGTACGGTTTCTAAAGTCCATATAGAATGGCTCCAACAGAGTTGAAAGAGTTAAAGGTTAGTTTGCAAGAACTACTAGATAAAGGCCTTATTCAACCAAGTGTATTGCCTCGGGGTGCTCCCGTATTGTTCGTTAAAAAGAAAGACGGTTCGTTGAGATTGTGCATAGATTATAGGCAATTGAATCATGTGACTGTGAGGAACAAATATCCACTTTCGCACATTGATGACTTGTTTGATCGATTAAAGGGTGCAACAGTATTTTCTAAGCTTGATTTGAGATCAGGAATCATCAATTGAAAGCCTGGAAAGAAAATGTATCCAAAACAGCTTTTAGAACACGTTATGGTCATTATGAGTTTTTTGTTATGCCGTTTGGTGTTACTAATGCTTCAACAGCCTTCATGGACATGATGAATTGTGTTTTTAAGCCATACTTGGATTCCTTTGTTGTAGTCTTTATTGATGATATTCTTGTCTACTCCAAGGACCGTGAACAGCATGAGTACCATCTCTGGGTAGTGTTACAAGTTTTACGTGAAAGGAAACTGTACACAAAGTTTAGCAAATGTGAATTTTGGCTCAAGCAAGTTACATTTTTGGGACATATTGTATCTAGTGCAGGTGTATCTGGAGATCCGATAAAGATTGAAGTGGTTACAAATTGGCAAAGACCGGCTACTGTGAAAGAGGTTTGTAGCTTTTTGGGACTGGCAGGGTATTACCGTAGATTTGTGAAAAATTTCTCAATGATTTCACATCCATTAACAAAGCTTACTCAAAAATTAGTGAAGTTTGTTTGGGATACAAAATGTGTGACTAGTTTTCAAGAATTGAAGCAACGATTGATTTCAGCCCCTATTCTAACTCTACCAGAAGGTAACGATAACCTTATATTCTACAGCGATGCTTCACATTTTGGTTTGGGTTGTGTTGTAATGCAGTGGGGAAAGGTAATAGCCTATGCTTCAAGGAAGCTAAAACCCTATGAACAAAGCTATCCTACACATGGAATTGGCCTGCATAAATGGCAGCATTACTTGTATGGGGCATCATTTAAAGTGTACACAGACCATAAAAGCTTGAGGTATTTATTTTCACATAAGGAGCTTATTATGAGGCAACGTAAATGGATGAAACTTCGAAATGATTATAATTGCACCATCCAATATGATCCGGGCAAAGATAACGTGGTTGCTGATGCATTAAGTAGAAAATCTATGGTTGCACACTTGATGATTAAAGGACGGAAATTGTTTGAAGATGCATGTGTTTGGAAGCCTCGACTACTTAAGACAGATATTGCCTTTGCTAATATTAGGATGCAGCCTATTTTGATAGAAAGGATTAAAGAAGCACAAGCATGAGATCCAGAATTACAAGCTATTTTAAAAGATTTGAGTTCCAAATCGGATTTTACATTGCATAGTGATGGTTTGCTTCGAATTGATAAGAGAATATTTGTTCCGAATAATGCTAGTTTGAGACGAGGGATAATGGAAGAAGCACATCGGTCCAAGTATTCTATCCACCACGGAAGTACTAAGATGTATAAGGTGAACTATTGTGTGTTGCAATCTAAATAGTAACGAAAATTGTCACTAAAGGGGTGGGGGGGTTAGGTTAGCTAGTTTGTTCGAACTTTTATACATAGTTAGGATCAAAATTTGGTAAAGTCCAAAGCAGTAACCTCCATTATTTTATGAGACGTATGCTGTGGAAATTTTTGGAAATTTTCGCTGTCTGTAAAGGATGCTAAGTTAAGATATCAATTAAAAGGAATTCCCATTTTTTTAGCCTACCAAACCAAGTTATTCTAAATGGAAAATTTTTAAAAAACTTTATTTTACTGAGATGTTTCATTATCTAAAATTGTGTCATTTCGAGGTCGATAGATATTTTTAATAGAATCGGCTTCTGAGCGCTCGATCCTGACACCCGTTCAGGATTTTCTAGAAATTTTTTTAATACTTTTTAGCCCAAAAAATGACTTCAGAATGATTAAAATAGCGTTTTAAAGTATTTTTTTGAGATTTTTCCGGTGCCTAAAACCCGTAAGGGCTATTTTGGTAATTTTATCTATAAAAGGTATTTTTGAGTAAATTCACATACGGTAAGGATATTTTAGTGATTTTACTTACGGGAAGACTGTTCTGGTGCTTTAAGTGTGAGAGGGGTGTTTTTGATAATTTTACACTTAAGGGGCATTTTCGTAATTTTACATACCTGTGAAGGGGGTTTATTTTGGGAGTATGCATGAGTTCGTATTAAGTTTATAATATCGTGGTGTAGGCTGTGTTATGATGATTTGATTATTCCTTTTCGGTTAAAGCAAAAGACTTTCCGATTAGGCTAATTTAGCTTCAGAACTAGATTCGGGTTTCTATCTGAACCCCGGGTAAGGATTTTATCTGAACCCTTATTTTGATAACTCGTACTTATAAGTGTTCTTTCGATTTACTTATGCTATTGTCGAACACTGCATTGTGTATTGATAGTAGCATGTTATTGCCAAGAAAACCCCAACATTGAACCTGAACCGAATTGCTCTTGAATTCTATGTGACGAATTGATACAATATGTCTAATTATCACCGAACCCTAATTGATACTGGTTCTTTGAGTTCATGTTAGTGCTTATTGTTATTATAAGTATGCTTATTGTTGTTACAATGTTATTACAAGTTAGATTGAATTTCTTGTTTATGCTGTGATTGTGTCTTATGTGTTGACCTGGGGCCTGAACTGCGGGAGGTGTTATGAGGAAGGATGGTTACTACTTCCTAAGGGAACGCAGGCTAGTTGTAATATCCTACATCGGTTGTGGAAAAATTTGTGATTGACCTTATAAGACCCTATCTATAAACTCGTAAGTATTTACTTGGCTAGCCCTTTTGAGGGATTGCAATGCCCTGTGGTGGGCCGTGGATTAGGTCGTTACAGATGGTATCAGAGCCGACTCTCAAAAGTTCGGGCTAGGCTGTCCAGTCACGTTGTCGATGGTTGGGAAAAACGAAGGCAAGCCCGGGTATATCCCACATCAAGAGGATGGTTGGGGCAATGAAGGGTGAGTTGAGTATATCCTACATTGGCTAGAGACGAAGATTTTGGGCTATGTGTGATCGAGCCTTAGCGAGGATGCTAAGGAATAAGGTAGGGAGATTGTAATATCCCACATCGATTGTGGGAGAGTTTGTGAATGGTCTCATAAGACCCTACTTATAAACTCATAGTACCTATTTGGCTAGCCCCCTTTTGAGGGAGGCAATGTCCTATGGCTGGGCCATGGATCGGGTCGTTACACTAGTTCCTCGATCGATGAAAAGGGGCTAGTTATTATCGTACATCATGCATGTGTACATCTAGGCATTGCTTGAATGGCATTGCATCTGCCCAGGATCAATATCATTAAATTTGGTCACATTGCATCTTATAATGATTATTTTAGAAAGTGATGTACAAGTGAATGTCTTGCTATCTGGTTGAAGGGGATTGAATTGAAACTCTTCCCCATATTGTGATCAAACTGTTGTGTTTGTACGAACCCTTCCCCTATTGCTCTTTGAAGTATCTGTGTTCATTTTGAAACTGTAACATCCCGGAATTTTCCGGAACGTTAGACAATCGATCAATCAATCACTAAACAATATTATCCTCAAAACTTAACCAAATAATACGAAAACTTTCAGAGCAACTAAACATCCATCAAGGTATTTTCTCTTAATGTACAATCATATCTGGAACTAATTTAAACTCGAATAATAAACTATCAAAGGTTCACCCACACAAGGGTTCTAAAGAGAAACATTAACTTAACTCACTCGCTCGCTAGCCTCAAGTCCAATTTCAAGAATTCTAACACTGGTTACTACATGTAGAAAGGAAGTCAAAGGGGAGTGAGATTTCGATAGCTCAGTAAGGTCGATCAAATATTTAAAAACAGTTAAAAACGATTCAGATGATTTTATATTTAAACCAAATAACAACTTTTTAAGACAGAGAAACAGAACGATTCAAATGATTTTCAATCTACAATCAATGATAATTTCAAGACGGTTTTCAAAGAAAACCACATCATTTCAATATAAGCGTAAGGGTGAGTATCAACTCAATCCCTTAAATAAATATCATTTCAAAATACTTAAATTTTAATAAAGCATGAATGGATAATATTCAAAACAGTTCAAGTGTAATAAAACATAAAGAGGAAATATTGAAAATAAGCAGTGCAGAAGTAAAGCCACCCCCCGGCAGTGCTCGATCGCTTTACATATGCATATGTACAGTGTATCGAGTACTGCCGGGGTGGCTTTGCTTCTGTACTGCTCATGTTCAACGTTTTCTATTTATGTTTATTGCACTTTAAGTGTTTTAAAAAAAATGGTTATTGATTTACGGGAAATGAGTTGATACTCCTCCCTTTGTTTATATTGAAATGTTGTGGTTTTCTCTAAAAACCCTTTTAAAACTATCGTTTCATTGTATATAGAAAGATTGTTTGAACCGCTTTGTTTCTCCACTTTCAAAATTTTCTATTGGCTTAAATGTCAAATCATCCGTATCGTTTTCTTATTTTTAAATCTTTGTGCGACCTTACTGGACTCTCAAAAGCTAACTCCCCTTTGACTTCCTTTCCGCAGGTGATAGCCAGCAGTAGTTACTTGAATAGGGATTAGAGCCGAGCAAACGAAAGAAAATGAATTAGATTTTGGTATTCGTCATTAGAACCCCTACATGGATAAATATTATTGTTTTTAAATTTTCTTAGACTTAGACTTGGTATTTCAATTATGACAGTTAATTGAGAGTATAGTTTGATTGACGGATAGTTGCTCTGACAGCTTGTTGCATTATTTATTCAGATTAAGGACATTATTATCTTAGTGTTATCGATCGATTGAGTGTTAACATTTCGGAAAATTCCGGGATGTTACAGTTGGTATCAGAGCTTAGGTATTACGATTTTGTAGACTCGAACCTAGGTGAACAAATGATCGAGCACATGTTATATGATTCTGTAGACTTTAGAAGCGTGTGAGGGAAAGCCTAGGCTTCGACAAGAGGGTTAAGAAAACTTCAATACTTAGATGAACCCTAGTAGCGGCTAGGTATTCAAGTGCTCAGTGAAAGCATAGTAGTTACATCGTTTGATTTGAGTGCTTATAGAAATTGGCTAAATATTTTGAGGTTGAGTAATGATATCCGTTGGATCATGAAAACCCTAGGTTATATTTTAAATCTTATATATAGTGAAACGTTCGAAACTGCAATTGATATTCTTGACTCATATTTTGAAGGTTATGTGTAAGATTAGATTAAACATTCGTTGGGCAGCTACGAAGTGAAGGCTTAGTGCTTCGATATTAAGTAAGTCAAATTTCGAGGACGAAATTTTTATAAGTGGGGGAGAATGTAACACCCCGATATAATTTAATAGATTCAAATTAGATTTTTCAACGGCAATTTATTTTCTTAGTATTAACGTACTTAGTAGCGACTTTAATACGACAGATTTAACGTCGACTTCAATGCGTGAAATTTTGTAGGTAACTTTTTTGCAGCAAATAAATTTTTTAGCGTCGATATTTTTATTAGAAATTTTAGCGATGAAATTTTGTTATCTTTAGCGATAATGTTTAGAAACTATAATTAAGTCGTGATTTAACGAAAGTAGTTATAAGAATATCTATTTAGACCTTTAGTGACGATTAGCGTAAATGATATTTTAAATGCTTAACTTCGACTTGTATTTTTGGCGACGATATATTTTTACTTAACATCGGTATTTTTATTAAGCGACTTTTAGCAACGAATTTTCTTTTAGTTAGCGTTGGTATTTGTGTAGCCACTTTTAGCGACAAATAGTGAAGCAAGGTTATGTAATGACTGTTAAAAAAATTTCCTAGTGCATTATTTTTTTCATAAATAACCATTTTGTACCTTTTTGAAATAATAGGAAGGTTTTGGGTAAATTTTGAATAACTAAATAAAGTATAAGGAGGTTTTTAGTACTTTGTCTATTAGGGTTTTAGATATATAAACCCACTTTCTAGGGCAGCCGTCAACACCCATTCTTTCTTCTTCACTTGATATGTTTTGAGAGAGAATCAGAGACACAGAGAAGTTCAGGGAGGAGAAAGACAAGAGATTTCTTTTCCGGCGATCGGGTTGGCGTTACCGGTAAGTCTCTTGGCCTTTTTTTTCCTCTATCTTATTCATTGTTTAGGAGAGTACAAAGGGGTGGGAAATATGTTGGATCAGTGTGTGTTTGTGTGATATTGTGAGAGCAATATGTCATGAGTGAAACAGGGGGATTAATGGTTGCTCACTTTATACAGTGAGTATTATAAAAACGCAGCTCACAAGTTCGAAGGGATGTGAATCTACAAATGGGGTTTGCTATTAGCCAATGTTTGAGAGATATGGACGCACAGACTTTGTAACCTGGCCACAGCCGGTGCCAAGATCCCTAGCAAGGTCATGGTTGGGTGTCTTAGACGCAATGGCCGAGACTCTGAGTAATGCTTTGCCTGTGTAAGGAACAAATCAACCATATCTTTTCTTTGAGGAATATGGGCTACGTTGGGAAGGTCACAGCCATAGTGGATGTGACCATGTGCTGCTCATGAGCAAGGGTGTGTAAGGGCTGGGAGAAGAGTGAAAGTGAGAGAGAAATGGGCATTACGTGAACTGTGGGAGTTAGGAGATTTGGTTCCTGTTTGTGGTTGGTGTTATGGGTGGACTACCCAGCATGGGTACATATGTTTTTTAGTGTGTTTTGGGTGTAAAGTGTGGTTATATGTGTAAGGGGAAAGGAGGATCACGGTAGTGGGCTAGTGTTGGTTGGCTGTATGAGGTCATGTATTGGATAAGAAAAGAGAGGATGGTGACAGGAGCAAGATATGGTCCATGGGTATGCATAGGCAGAGTGCTTTGGGAAGTGTTATGGTGTTTTGTAAATCAATGGGTGTAGGGAGATATCCATGCATGTTGTTGTGTGTTTTAGTGTGTGAGCCTGTGAGGTGCGTAGGATGATTTGTGTTGTGAATGGAGTGTGTACATGTTATGGAATTTGTGTGTGCATGAAAGTAGTGAAAATGAGAGGTGGTGCAGCTGTGTAGTAGTGAGGTGCTGGGAGCATGTGTGAGTGTGAAGGGGTGAGTTTGTTCAGTCATGGTAAGATGAAGGTTTGCTAGTTCTAATGTGGGGTGTGAGTGTTTTGGTTAGTTGTGAAGATAATATATTGGGTGCATATATATATGTGGGTGATGTGTGTATATGAGTGGATGTAATATGACTACAAGTGTGAAGGGTTTTATGTGAATACAGGAAGGTAGTCGCGACTGTTTTGCTTGTGGGTATGAGGTTTGTTGGACAAGAAGAAGAAGAAACCACCGCCGTAAGGCAGTGGCTTTTGCTGTGATTTGTGAGAAGTGATATAGGTGATGTTTTGGAGGGTTGTGCCTGCATGTTATGTGGGTGAAAAAGTGGGTATGGTGGCATTTGAAAGAGGAAGAAGGGCTGCCGAGAAGTGGTTTTGTGTGCATGCATGTATATCTGTGTAATGGGTATAAAGAGGTGCATAGGTGATGGCTGAAGTGAGGGTAAATGGTATGTGTTTGTGTGTAAGTGTATGCACGTGTGTAATGGGTGTGAAGAGTGAGTAAATAAGGGGTGCATGGGTTTAATTCTGGGAAATAGCTGGGCGTAGGAAAGTAGGAAAGATGAAGAGAAGTTTGGAGCGGAAAATTGGGTTGGCGTTAAGTTCGACACGTGTGTAAACTAATGTACGGTTATCATTAGCACGGGAAACTTTACAGTATAATACGTTAGACTATATTAGAATTCTTGGCAAAATTTCATAATTTTTTGAGATCGTATGAATTTTTAGTATTTTCTGTAATTTTCAATTTGGAAAATTCTTTTGGAGTCTTTAAACCCTGAAAATGTTTTGGAAAAAATTATAGTAATGTTTTTACAGTATAATAAAGATTCAGTAAAAGTTTGATGATCTTTGGGGCTGATTTGCTATGGTTTCCATATCGCATTATTTTTAGCAAAACGCATATTTGAAAAATAGTTTTAATGCCTTTTAATTTTTGATTTAAATTTCTATGATTTTTATACATATTTTAAAGCTGTTGCATAAAACTAGGGGACTTATTTTGCAGCTAGAAGTATTTTTTTGGCAATTTATGAGTTTTTATTGTATATAAAGAAATTATTTTAATTTGAAAATATTCAAAAAATTCAGAAATTTCATATTTTGACATATTATAAATGTATTAAGCCATAAAAGTGTTTTATTGAAATTATTATAAAGTTTAGGATGTCGTTACGCATTAAGTAGCGTATAGGATTTCCGATTAGCTAGGTTGGTCGTGTGTGGAACATGTTTCGAGTCGCGTGATTTCGAGATTAGAAGTGAGCACGTGGTGGGTGGATAAAATTAGGTAAATAGTATTGTAGTATAGATTGTATTCTAACATATGAATTGTCAATATAGGTTTATTCAGAGAATTCCAATCTAGGTTTGGTAGCATTACTTAGCTTGGACTGAGGTAAGAGATTTCTATCCGAACCCCATTTTGTTCTTCTATTTTCAAATGTTTAAAATAACAGTTTTACAGAATACATTGATTGATTTCTATGATTGTATAAAAAAATGTATTTTTTTTAAAATTGCCCATGAAACCCTAAATTGAGCCTTATAGCGATCATTTAGAATTATGTTTCATCTCATCTTGGAATCCATTATTCATTTGATATGTTTATTGATTGCTCATCGTAAAACATTTTTTTATTCTATTTATTACTTCTCAATGTTAACATGAGTTAGTAACTTGGGAGTCATAAGGATGGTCTGTATTGTTGGCGTTATAAGGATGGTCTGTTGGAAGGGTTTAACTAGTACCTAGATGGACTAGTCAGTGTACATATGCATATGTAAAGCGTATCGAGCACTGCCGGGGTGGCTTTACTTATGTACTTCTCATGTTCAACGTTTCCTATTTATGTTTATTGCACTTTTAGTGTTTTAAAAAAATGGTTATTGATTTACGAGAAATGAGTTGATACTCATCCCTTTGTTTATATTGAAATATTGTGATTTTCTCTGAAAACCCTTTTAAAATTATCGTTTAATTGTATATAGAAAGATTGTTTGAACCGCTCTGTTTCTCCGCTTTCAAAATTTTCTATTGGCTTCATGTCAAATCGTCCATATCATTTTCTTATTTTTAAATCTTTGTGCGACCTTATTGGGCTCTCAAAAGCTCACTCCCCTTTAACTTCCTTTCCGCAGGTTATAGCCAGCAGTAGGTTACCTGAATAGGGATTAGAGCCGAGCAAACGAAAGTAAAGGAATTAGATTTTGGTATTCGTCATTAGAACCCCTGTGTGGGTAAATATTATTGTTTAAATTTTCTTAGACTTAGACTTGGTATTTCAATTATGACAGTTGATTGAGAGTATAGTTTTGTAACACCCCGATACTTTTTCGGAATTATTTAAAATTTTTAGTAGTGAATATATTTTCTTAGTACATATATACATTTAGCAAGAATTAGTGAAGCCTGATAGTGTAATAAACCCGTTAGAGTTTTTCTAACACATAAACTATAGCATATAAGTTAATTAGGACCTATTTATAATAAGAGAAAGTAGCGGGTACAATTAAAATGGCTAACGGAAGTTCAGGGGCTTTATGGTAGTTGTCCAATTTAGGGTTTTATATAAGTTTATCTTTGTAGAGGCAGCCGTCCAAGCCCTCTTTATTCTTCTGATATACATATATGATAGAGAGAGAGAACGAGGGGCTGAAATCATCAGAAAAAGACTCCGGCGATCAAGGTTTTTCCGGTAAGATTTTTACTCTTCTTTCTCACATTTGTCCACTGTTTACGGAGTAAAGGGCTGGGAATATTAGAGGACTGCGTATGTGTTTGTGTAGAGGTGTAGAGTGGGTTTATGTGGTGTGGGTACCATGTATCTCTGGATGTGAGAGTGTGTATATGTGCATGACAAGGGAGAAGGGGAAGAGGAAAACAGCAGCTATGGGTGTATGTGTCTGAGAGCTGTGTGCATGGTGTGTGTTTGTGTGCCCATATGTGTGTGTGTAGCTGCCAAAGGCAGCTGTGTGTGTGTGTTTTTGGGTGTGTATACAAGTGTGTGTGAGGGTGCGTGAAGCTGCCGAAGCAGCTGTGTGTGTGTGTGTGTGCGCGCAGATGTGTTGTGTGCACGGGTTTGTGTGTGTAGTGTGTCTGCGTGTGTACTGGGTGCGTGAGTTTGTGTGTGTGTGAGTGAATGTATATGTGGGTGAAGTGTATGTGTGTGTGCCTGCAAAATGTGTGTGCGCAAAAGCTGCCATGAGACAGCTTGGGGGTGTGTGTGTTGCCGCAAGGAGCAGCTGTGTGCCGTGTGCTTGGTGTGTGAGTGCGTGGGAAAATGCTTGTGTGTGTGTGTGTGTGATGCTGTGTGTATATGTGTGTGTATCAAGCGTGGGTGTGTAAGATTGTGTGTGTTTGTGAGGGAAGGAAGGCAGCCAAGGCTGCCGTGAGGGTGAAACTCTGTTGTGTGTGTGTAATGGGCAAGATTGAGAGGGTACTTCCATTAGGCAATTTACCTGTGTTGTGTGCGTGAGTTTTTGTAAGTACAGGTGTGAGTTTCTGTGTGAGTAGTGTTGAGTGGTTGTGTGAATATGGGTGCTTGCATGTTCGTGGGATGCAAAATGGGGGTAGGACAGCCTGCTGCTACTGCTATGTATGTGGGTGTGATATATGTGTATATAGTGTGTAATTGTAGGTGAAATTAGTGCATAAGTGTGTGTACCTGTGTAGTGTGTGGTGAGTTAGTGATGAGGTAGTGTGAGTGGTGTGTTCTGTGTGAATAAACAGTGAGCCGTGAAGTATAAAGAGGAAGAAGAAGACAGGTGAACAATAGTGGGTCTGTGCAGTAGAGTGGTACACTGTGCTTGCACAGTTGTACCACGTGGCTGTTGGGTACTGTACGCTTGTTCAAAAATTCTGAAAATTTACAGGATGATTCTTAGTATGATATTATAATTTCTGTGAAAATTTCATAATTTTCTGATGTCGTATGTATTTATTATAATTTTTGTAATTTCAAAATTGTAAAAGTCTTTTGGAGCCCTTAAACCCAGAAAATGGTCAGAGAAAAATTATATTAATGTCTTTATGGCATAAATAAGACTCAGTAAAAGTTTGATAATTTTTGAAGTTGATTTGATATCATTTTCCATATCGCATTGAGTTTAGCAAAACGAAAAATAAAGAAATAGTTTACTGCCTTTTAAATCCTATTTTAATTTCTATAATTTTTATACATATATTAAGGATTGTATAAAAATTATGAGTACTTATTTCCAGGTAGAAGCAATTATGGAAATTTGTTGATTTTTAGTGTATTTAAGGAAATTATTTTTAATTCGAAAATAATCAAAATTTATATTTTTATCCCATATGCTCTATTAAGCTATAAATAATGCTTAATGAACGACAAGAATATTTTTGAGATATTTCGGAGCCTCGTGGAGTGTGACGAGTGTCGGGTTAGGTTGGCCGAACGTGGGACCCGCTTTGAATCTTGTCGTTCCGTTAGAGAAATGAGTACGATGTGGGTAGTTATATTAGGTTTATAATATATCAGTGTGGATAGCGTTCTGATAAATAATTTTCTCGACCTAGGTTAATCCAAGGGATTTTGGATCGAGGCTGTTGACCATTGCATAGCTTGGACTGAGGTAAATGATTTCTATCTGAAACCCAATTCATCAATTTGTCCTCGTATATATTTTTTCAAAATTGCTATCAAATTTCTCTGGACTCTATTATATTTGTTATGAGAATGCGTTATTTGCCTTTAATACCCTTTTCTTGAGCCTTAAGCGTTTATTGGAAATCATACTCGATGCTCTGTGTTTATTTCTCGTTGTGCATCGATTTAATCATTGCATTATCGAATTGTTGTCATTCTGCATATTGACATGAGACTGTGCATTGGTGTGTTTGGCGGGAGTTGGTGTATGTTGGAGAATATTGGTGTGGGCTAGTACCTTGATGGACTAGCCGGTGTATTGGTGTGGGCTAGTGCCTTGATGGACTAGCCGGTGGAAAGTGTTAATGAGCATCGCCTTTGTGGCTTTGCTAAGTGATTACCCTGCACTGCCTGTGTGGCTTTGCAATTGCTCATATTATTGCATTCGTGATTGTTTGTATCGTGTCTGGAAATCGTATTGATATCTAATGAAACTAGTTATGATTCTTTTTGAAAAATCTATGAATTGCATCTGTAATTGTTTCGTAGTTTCTATCTTTGAGCGACCTTACTGAGCTCTCAAAAGCTCACTCCCCTTTGACTTCCTTTCCGCAGGTGATAACCAACAATAGATCGTATTGGGTGTGGACTAGATTTGTGCCGAGCGAAAGAGAATTTAAGTTTCAGTATTAGCCTTTAGAACCCCTGCGTGGGCCATTATTGTTATTTAGAATTGTTAGTTTAGATTTGATGTTTCAAGTATAATTGTACGCTAAAAGTATTATTTTACTCAACGATTTAGTTGTTCTGACGGACTGATGGTTCTAAATTGCTTGAGTTTGAGGTCGTAATTGTCTGAGTGTATCTGATCGAGCGAGTGTTAACGTTCCGAAAATTCCGGGATGTTACAAGTTTGATTGACGGATAGTTGCTCTGACAGCTTGTTGCATTATTTATTCAGGTTAAGGACATTATTGTCTTAGTGTTATCGATCGATTGAGTGTTAACATTTTGGAAAATTCCAAGATGTTACAGAAACCCTTTGGAAAATCATCTCTGTATTTTTCTAATATGATGGCATTGAAAATGATCTTCAGACGATCTTTTGATAGACGATTATAATTGTAAATGTTTGTTTGGAAACTGAGATGATTGTTACTGTTTGTTTTGGTATTTGTCTATGATCGTTTTTGGTCATTTTTTGTATACGCTTATGGCTGATTATGGTTGTTTTGGGAATTATTAAATTGTGCATGCTTGTTGAAATGTTTTGAGAAATTTCCATCGGTTGAACTCTTGAGTCATTTTTGTAACTCTTGCGGTTGTTCCTTGGACGACCTTACTGGGCTCTTAAAAGCTCACCCTCTGATTCTCTTTTACAAGTAATACTTAGCTGTCGAATGCTCGGGGATGGGTTTAGAGTTGTGCGAGATTCTGATAACCCACCACTACGGTATAATAAGACCCCTGCATGGGTCGGTACTATCAGCTCGTACTATAAAAGTTAGAGGTTGAAAAGAATCTAGGTTTTAATAGCTTAAGTTTGAGCAATTTTATAATCTTGTATTTTGAGGAATATGCTTTGAAGTATGTATTAGTAAACAGGTGTGACGAGTTTGATGTAATGTGGTAGGTTAACGTTCCAGATGTTTGGGGTGATGGAGCTCTGAATTTTCGGGATGTTACAATGTGATAGTGAGGCTACCATGATGACATAATGTGTGTGTGTGTGTGAGGTTGCCGTGATGGCAGTCTGCATATTTGTGCGTGTGTTGGGAGGGTGAGGCTACCGAGATGGCTGTGTGTGTGAGTGTGTTTTGTGGCTGTGTATTGCGTGTTTTTCTTTGCAGACTGTGTGTGTAGTTTGGGTGGACATGTTCAGTGTGTATCGATGTGTATATTATATGGGTAGTTTCAATGTGTGTGTGTGTGTGTGTAATTGTGTGATTTGCGTCTGCAGTGTAGTGTGTAGTGCGATAGTGGTGAAGCTGGTGGTGTGTTGTGTGCACTGTGTGTTCTGAGTGTGTGCGGAGGTAAAAGGAAGAAGAAGAAGTGAGTTTATTCATTAGGGTGGTACCCTTTGCATAGGTGTACCACATGCACGAGTTTGTGTTCACTGCGTGTATGGTGCATAGTGATTGTTAGCGCATAAAATTTGCAATAGAGTACCTTAGGCTACGTTAGAAATTCTGGCAAAATCTCTTTTTTTTAAAAATTGTTTAATATTTTAAAAAAAATTATTTTTCTAAAAATTGTTTTGAGTATTTAAAATTCATGTAAAATTCTAAAAAAATTATAGTAATGTTTTTATGGTTTTGAGAAGTCCTAGTTTAAGTTTGACCAATTTCAAAGTTAATTTGATATCTTCACAAGTATCGTATATGATTTAGCAAAATGAGTAATTAAAAAATAGCTTTAATGCTTTTTAAATTTTGATTTCAGTTTACATAATTTTTATGTATATTTTAAAATTGTTATAAAAATTATAGGACTTTGATTTTAGCTAGAAACAATTATGGCTATTTATGATTTTTATTGCATTTAAAGAAATTATTTTTAATTCAAAATTTTAGAAAATTGATATTTTGACTTTTATATGCTGTTTCAAGCCAGAAAAGTTTTTTTTTTTTTTTATGAGAATTGATTACTAGTTTGGGTTATTATTAAGCCTTGGGGAGTTTGTAGGGGTTCTAGCTAGGTTAGCTGCATGTGAGACCCGCTTTATTTTGCGTTATTTTAGGAGTAGATGTGAACACTGTTTGGATAGTTGACATTGAATTTATAGTATCATAGCATAGAGTGTAGTTTGATAAATAATTTGTCCAATTTATGTTAATTCAGAGGATTTCTGGTTGAGGTTGCTTAGCTTAGCATAGGTTTTTACAGAGGTAAGGATTTCTATCCGAATCATAAGTACATCAACTTGTATTCTTATATATTCTTTCATTGTGTTCGTGGCTGTCATCAAATTCTGAGTTATGAATTGACATCTACCTTTATTACCATTAAAATACTATTTTGAGCCTTAACCGATTATTGAAACTCATGTCGGTGCTCATAGCATGTCGAGCATTGAGTTATATGTTGATTTAACGATTATTGTTACTCTGTATATTGACATTAGAGACCATTCTATATTCTCTTATGTATTGGGAGGCGCTATATGTATGATTTGTTTACTGCGTGGATGCAGGCTAGTACCTTCACAGATTAGTTATTATACATATGCATATGTAGTAGGGGTGCAACTTGGACTGGTAACCCTTGGGCAACCCGTGCCAATCCATAGAAATATGGGCGTGGGTTTACTACTATAATAACCTCGGTGGACACTGGTATAAAATTTTGAGCCTGTATAAAATATGGGTTAGGCATGGGCAAATTTTTTGGAAGCCCATCCAACTCGTGGGAAACTCAGTCTGTCGAACTTTTATATATATATATATATATATATATATATATATATATATATATATGAATTATATATGTATGTATGTACATATATTTTACGTGTACAACATATGCTTTTTTTTCCCTTTAATCTTTAAAATCATCTAGCTATATGCATTTAGAGACCTTTGAAGACTTTTTTTTTCTCACTTGTTTCTTATTACAAGACTATACTGCGTAAGATTGTTTTGAAATCCTAGTCTATTTCTTTTTCTTTAATTTTGTCCTGAAACTTTGTTTCCATGCTTATAACCAAATATATCTTGAGGCTTCACTATACTCTTCTTATCATCATGACTAATTAGTAGACTTTGATAGTAAATAATATGCTTAAAAATTAAATAAATAAAAATTCATGACTATTTAGTAGATTTGGATGATAATTGATGCGTGTTAAATTAAGTACACAAAAACTAATATGAAACCATGGACAACCCCTTGGCAGCCCTTGTCTAGCCCGTGCCCATCAAAACTTTGATGGGTTGGGCATGGACATATATTATTTGACCTGTAAATGGGCTGAGCTGGGTACGGGCACGAGTTTTTGAGAGTGGGCTGGGCATGGTCTGACCCTTGGGTCCATCCAATCTGTCGAAGTTGTAGCCCTAATATGTAGTCTGTTATTATGCACTGCCTGTGTGACTTTGTTCATCTATTACAATGTGCTCATGTCAATATCATCTAAATCTATTGCATTGCATCTGAATGTGATTTCATATCTGATTGAAAGGATTGAGTTGAAACTCTTTCCTATCTTGTGTATTGAACATTTTGTGATCATTTAAAACTCTTTAGAAAATCATCATCGAATTGAATTTGTGAATCGTTTTGTAATTCCTTCGCTTGGTCCTTGAGCGACCTTACTGATCTATCAAAAGTTCACCCTTGTTTTATGAGAACCCAACATTTCATATACTTTAATTACATATTTAAGTATGATTAGATGCATCACTCTATGTGAAAATGGTTATGATGAACTATGCATGATAACATATTTAAATGTATGTTTAAATGTTAAACACCTTGAATTGAGTAAATTGTCTAAAAAGGTGAACAAAGTGCTAGAAATGGAAAAGAGTATGAATGAACACTAATGCAACTGTATTTGATGTTTAGAAACTTTAAATAAGGGGAAAGTAGGGAATGACCCCCTCTACTTTACACGTTGTGCGATTTGCCCCCCTCCACTTCAAAGTTAAGCACTAAACCCCCCCACAGTTACAGAAAATGGGCACCTTAGACGGAAACCGTTAAATATAACAGCGCGTGGTCAACACGCGCGCTGACTAACAATTTTTTTTTATAAATGACATTTTTGCCCCTTGTCTCTTTTTAGAAAAGAAAAAAAAACCCTAATTCTAACCACCCCACCCCCCACCCCCCCGCCACCCAACCCCCATATCCCCCCAACCCAATTCTGTCAACTCCCCCGACCACTGCACCCCTTCATTTCCCCGTCTACCTCCCTCTTCCCTGTCGCCGCACCACCCTCCCCCTTCCCCTTCCCCGTCGCAGCGACCGCCCTTCCCCTTCCCCGTCGCCGCGACCGCCCTCCCCCTTCCCAAGGCCCCGTCGCAGCGACCGCCCTTCCCCTTCCCCGTCACCGCGATCGCCCTCCCCCTTCCCCTTCCCCTTCCACGGCATTGATGAAAATTTGGCATTGATGAAAATTTGAATTGAATTAAAATGGAATTGAATTGAAATCGGTAGTGTGGGTTTGCCAAAGGGCTTGCCGGCGTGGTGGGGTGGGTTTGCCAAGGGGCTTGCCGGTGTGGTGGGGTGGGGAGAGTCTGCCGGATGGTGGGCCGAGAGAGGCTGCCGGCGGCGTGGGGTGAGGATGACGCTTGGGCTGCCGGCGGCGGGGTCAGATCTGGAGAAGGAGAAGAGAAACCCTAATTTTCAAATTAGGGTTTTGAACCCCTAATTTTCAAATTAGGGTTTTGAACCCTAATTTTAAGGTTTCAAAACCCTAATTTTTAAATCAGGGTTTCAAATCCTCTAATTTTAGGATTTCAAAAGCTTAATTTGCAAATTCGTTGCTAATCCTAACGGCAATTACGGTTCCTTTTTTTTTTTAACTCCCTGGTGGTCGGAGAAAAAGACCAGTGGTTGTGTTCAGTGAAGTGGTTGTGCTTAGTGAATCACCAATTGTAGCGGGGTTGACCAGAGGAGGAGGGTCATGGGCAAAAATTGTAATTTAAATTTGAGGCGGGGAAATTGCACACCATGTATAGTACAGGGGGTCATTAGCTAATAAAGAAATAAGGGTATTTTGGTCATTTCACGCTATTCATAACGGATCCGTCTAAGGTACCCATTTTCTGTAACTGTGGGGGGTTTAGTGCTTAACTTTGAAGTGGAGGGGGGTAAATCGCACAACGTGTAAAGTAGAGGGGGTCATTCCCTACTTTCCCCTTTAAATAACCACTTGGAATGACCAAAAATATTTTTAGAAGAGTCGGAAACAAAAAAATGATAAAAACTCTAGCTGAGAGTAATCGGGTGTTGACCGGATTGCCTGCGAATTGTTTGTGCTTTTTGCACAGAATTGTGCCACCTCGTGTTTGTCACGTGTCAACATACTGTTGAGACATGTCATGCTTCGAGCCTTGTCGTGCTTGCTAAGTGGCATAACAGTATCTTGCCACCTCGTGCTTAGAGCCTCGTCGTGCTTGACTTCTCCACCTTTTCACATCCATTTGACACCTCCTACTTGCTTCTAATTCGAGTTAAAAGACCTAATTGACATGCTTGAATCCTCTTACCACATATTTGAGAAAAAATTGAAAAAAAATCAACCAAAAACGTTACAAAATCTAGAATTAAGGCTTGTTTTTTTAAAGAAAACCTTAAGCAGTTGATTTAGAAACTTTCTGTGCGCTTCAAACAATGTTTTCAATGTAATTTGAGGAGTCTTTGGAGGTGTTTCAAATATGAAATTTTGATTTTTTCATCTCTTCTTTAAGGTAAGATAATTAAAGGTTTTTAATGGGCTTTTTAAGACATGAATATGGATATAAGAAATTTAAGCGTAATTCTTTTAGTATGAATTCTTTGTCAAACTTTTGAATACTTATTAGAGACTTGTTAATAAGTGAATTTATTCATGTTTAACATATTGAAAATTATGGAAGACGTAAAATAGGTTATGATACATGTGAATTATTGAATTATGTTAAATTACACATGGTTGGAATATGGGTTTGAATATGTTTGTTAAGTTATATGATAATTGAAACTCATTTACTGAATATAAATGATTATATTACATGTTCAAGATGTTATGAAGATGATGTTACATGATAAAAATGACTAAATATTTTATAGCTAAGTTTTATGGTGCAAATAAATGAAGATTACGGCAACTACATGTGTGAAATGATCTGTTTGCTTTGTACATGAGTATGTTATATCCTTTCATTTTAAGGGATGATTGATATATTGTTGATGATTACTATGCTACCCCTTTCAAATGATTGGGTGTTGATTTGACTGTATTTGAGTAGCGGTACACTGTATGAGCAGAACAAATGCATCTCTAACTGTTACCCGAGGCAATATCAGTGTTCATTAGTTTTTGGTTACTTTGCCTTTGGCTGAGGTAAAGGTTGTGAAATTATGTGGTGACATAAGGGTAGTCTATTGATGGGACTGAATTCGAGAATGGTAAACTCTTGTATTGCTCAATTAAGTGTGAATATTTGATTTGTGTAACGTGCACATGTTAGAACTACTTAACGTGATTGAATTGCAATAGCGTGCAATATCAATATTCTTGAGTTGAAATTTACATCAAATGTCCTTGATTATCTTATTGAGCCAATGGGTTGACAGATTTTTACCATAATATTTTAGATCAAGGAGCCGGTCCCTCAAAAGACAAGGAAAAGATGTGAGGCACGGTGAAAAGACGGGTAAGGGCACATTTGTAAATTTGTGAACTAAGATGTACTTGATATAGAACAATATGTCAACTCTGAGATCTGACAGAGAGCTTAGAGAGCTTGCTAGATGTGTTTTGTAAAAGTAAACTCTTTAACTTTGTATGATATGATTTAGTTACCGAGTGATGTTGTAATACCCAGAACCCTAATATATTTTAACGGGATAAATTAAAAATGTTTAGTGACGAATTTTTTAAATAACTTTTAGCGGCTATTTATATTTTTAGCACGGTATATTGATTAGCGACTTTTAGTGACAAATAGCCCTTAATAATTTTCCTAACACCTAATTTATCGTAAACATTTTATATTGGACCATTTCGCGATAATAGAAGTTCGTGTAAGAAAATTTAGAGACAAATGAAAGTGTAGGGGGCTTTTTTTGTGATTCTTCTAATTAGGGTTTTATACATACGCATATACATCATTATTGGGTAGCCGTCATTTGTCTTCTTCATCTGAAAGACGATCCACATAGAGAGATACCGAGAGAGAGGAAAGGAAAGAAAACAAGGGATTTTTCGGCGAAGTTCTCTGGTTAACTCGAGGATTTTGAACAAGTTGAATAGTAGTGCATAGCTTGGACTGAGGTAAGAGATTTCTATCTGAAACCCAGTTTTCTCTATTTGTCTTCATAGATATATTTTTTGAATTGTTATCGGAACTTCTTTGAACTCCGTTACAGTTGAAATGTGCATCATTTGCCTTTAATGCCCTCTCTTTTATTTATTGTTGTGCATCGATTTAATCATTGTATTATCGTTCTGTTAAATTGACATGAGATTCTAAATTGGTGTGTTTTGGCGGGAGTTGTGTATGTTGATAGCCGGTATTGGCGTGGGCTAGTACCTTGACAGACTAGCCGGTATAAAGTGTTAGTGAGCATCACCTTGTGACTTTGCTAAGTGATTACCCTGCACTGCCTGTGTGGCTTTATAATCGCTCATGTTCAATAGTATTCGTGGCTTTATAATCGCTAGTTCATTATTCAGGTTTAAATGTAGTTGCCAAATATGATTGTACATTGAGAGTATTACATTTATTTAAGGGTTTAGTTGCTCTGATAATGATTGTTCATTGGGCTATGAGGATAATTTCGTCTATATGTGAATGATTTGAGCGAGTGTTTACGTTCCGAAAATTCTAGAATGTTACAGATGTGATTAGCAGTTGTGTCGTAATACTTCAACCGGGTTAAGATAACCCTAAGTTGGAGCGTTAGAGTTTAACAGTTCCCTTCTGTAGGTAATGTTCACCAGTAGAGATTGCTTGGGGATGGGTTAAAGTCTGAATGAGTAAAACTAGAGTAGTTTATCATTGTTTTGATTAGTGGAATCCTGGCGTGGGCAAACTTCATTCATTTCTATCAAGAACTTAAACTTGGTCTTTTCGTTTTGTCTATTTATTTTAAAGAAATTGAGGTATTGCTCTAATTAGAGGCTTTGACATATATATTGGAAGTTGATTATTTGAATCGAGGTTTTTATGTCATTAGGTGATTGTTGGGCGAGTGAATGTTTTAACGTTCCAGAAGTTTAGGGTGTTAATGCTCTGAATTTTCGGGATCGCTACAACTTTGTAGTTTAAGAGGTTATCAATTCTATAAAGCCATTCATTTGCCAAAACTAAGAGAAAAAATGCATATGTTTATTGTATTTGTTATGGTTTGATTAGGAGTATGAGTATATTAAGCAGGATTAGTGATAATATAAATAACACTTATTATCAATTGAACCCAACAGTATCAATTGAGTGTATCGTGTTATTATCCGTGCATATAGAGAAAGAAACATTTCCTCCCTGAAGTAAATGCAAAGAGGAAATCCATGTATTACCCAGGATTGGGAAGGAACACAGAGAGAAAGAGAACAACGGGGGCACGGTAATACATATACACACACATCTATACTATATATAATAGGATTCGATTGACATCTTCTTTTCCTTCCAAACTTCGAATCCTTTTTCTAATAATTCTCTATTTTATTAATACATCTTAATACAAGTGTTAGCTTCCAATTGGCTCAAACAATTAATTTTATTATTTTACAAATACCAAAACTAATTGGTAATTATCATGAAATGTAACCACCCTGCCCCATGATCTCCCCACTACCATGTTTTTAGCCACCACTTCATTACCTTCCCTGAAAACCAAACCGTAACAAACAATAGATAGATAACCTCTTCATCACCTTTCAGAAAAAAAGGAAACCCAAAGAAACAGAGCAAAAACAGAAAGCAATAATTGCCTCTTGTCCTAAATTCCTTCTCAAAAAATGTTCTCACTTCATCCATGCCTAGCATTTGATCATCTAACAAGAATGTGAAGGTGTTGGGTAGTAGTATGGGGGCAGGTTATGTGGAAGGATCTGAGCATTTTGCCGCCATTGGCCAATTTGCGATGGACCGGTCGCCGTTGAACTGGATGAGACCAGATCTTGAGATCTTAATTGCCGACCACCAGTCGCTGTCAGGCCGGAGGACGAGGGATGTTAGGGGAAACAGAGAGGAAGAGATGGGAGGGTTACTGGTCTGGGTATGTGTGTGTGGTGGTGTGTCTTCTCTGCCGTCTGCGTATGTGAGTGTGTGGGGGGTTGTGTTGGTGGGCTACTGATCCGGGTTGGAGATCCTCAAAGAATTAGTTGGTTCTGATGGTGAAAAACCCCTAAAATTTCCACTGCCTGATATTCTCAAAGGTATAAACAGCCTTTTTTTTTTCGTGTTTTGTTTATTCACATCTCACTTTGCATTTGCATCATGCATAAAAGTTATGAGGCATCAATTCAATGGATAATTGCAGAGGACAAGTCTGTAGTCCCTTCCAATGATTTTTGCTCCGGTAACAGCATTTTTGCCTTAAATGTCTTCTGAAGTTGAGACACCTGGACATCTTCCTGCGTTTCATTCAGTAAAGCAGCTAATCTTTCATCTAGCATAGAAATAATATACTTTGTTTACTTCTTTTTCTTTTCAGGAAACTTGACACGATCATCATTGTGTATGTCTATGGTCAGATATTTGCATAATCACTGTTCCCAACCTATTCTGGTCGTACCCAGGGGCCCAATAAGGGTCCCATTTCACGCGAACACGTCAACGGATTCAACAGTCAATTCTTCAACACTTTGAACCGGTCAAAGTGCGGGAGCCCAAGTCACGTGCATTCTTTGCTTCACACGCCTCACGTTCGACTTAGTCACTGATGGTGCCGGAAATGGTTCGATGATACGTGGAGGTGCCACAAAGGATGCGGTCTGAGTTGGCTTCCAGGTAGGCAACGTGGGAGACAGCAAGGACGGCGCAAGGGCCGAGGACAAGGCTCCCCAGACAGGTCGTGAGGGGTGGCAGTGCTGCGCAGGCAAGGTGACGATGAACAGGACCGACAGTCTGCAGTCCGTAATGAGGGTATGGCGTCCAGGGTCCGTAGACGGGAGTTCAAGTATATTTCTCTCACTAGAATTCCAGAGAGAATGTTTCCTTTAGAGAGAGAAAGTGAAAAGTCCAAATGAGAATAAGATCCTTGAAAAAGCTCCAAAGTCCACTATTTATAGGCAAAAATGTGCATGTGTCATAAGTTGACATGTGTCGCCCCCTGGGAACGACACGTCACCAGGGGGCCAACGCACTGACCCTTCGTTGGACTGCCGGTTCCTAAGTTCGTGCTGCCCTGCCCTTGCAACATCTCTCTGCCTGTCTGAGGAGACTGATCATGCCGCGGTAGCATGGTCAGAGTAGCCCGTTGCCCCAGCCTCCAGTCCAAGCCCTTACTGAATCCCACAGGTCTGGCAGCGGTGGGGAAGACCCGACGCCCAGCTGCCAGGTGGACTAGGCAAGATGCCCTTCCGAAGACCTGCTCCCGTCTCCGAGTGACCCGGGGGTCATAGTCCTTAGGGGTGCCGACGCGAGCCCCCAGTGCCAGAGCACGTAGGCTAGTCACGCAGGCACCCTGGCGGAGATAGTGTCCTGGAGGAGTAGCCTATCCCGTAAGCATATAACATGATTGCAGCGCATGGGGCGCGGTTGAGTGCGGGCGACGAGGGTCGCAGAGTGATCTCCGAGCGACGAGGGTCGTTGCGTGGATGGCGCGCGACCGTGAGCGACGGTTGTCATGGCGACAGAGCGGCCACAAGTGACGGTCATCGAGACTACGAGCGACGGTCATCGCGACGAAGGGGCACGGCCGAGAGCGACGGTTGTCGCGACTATGGCGGAGTGCGGCCGCGAGCGACGGTCGTCGTGACAATGGGGCACGGTCAAAGGTGACGGCGTCGGTGTTCAAGGCAGGTGGCCGACCCCCATGGGGTGGCCGACCCCCAAGGGAGGCCGACGCTTGGGGGAGGCCGAGCCTAGAGGGAGGCCGACCCCTTGGGGGAGGCCGACCCTAGAGGGAGGCCGACCCCTCGGGGTGGCCGACCCCCCAGGGTGGCCGACCCCCTTGGGGGAGGCCGACCCTAGAGGGAGGCCGACCCCCAGAGGGTGGCCGACCCCCTTGGGGTGGCCGACCCCCAAGGGAGGCCGACCCTAGAGGGAGGCCGACCCCTTGGGGTGGAAGGCACGCCGAAGTCGCTTCACGAATGGTTCACGTGACTTGAGCATGCGTTGCTTTGACCGGCCCTCGAGCGTTGAAAAGTTGACCGCTGACTGGGTGATGTGTCGTGCAAAGTGGGTCCCTTGGCGGGTCTTGGGGTGCGACCAGAATAGGGTATGAACATAAGCCCCCTGCGTGCGGCGGGCGCGGAGGGGCAACCCGAGCGGGCGTCGCATGCATAAACGATGTGGTTACAGCCCCTGTTGCTGCGGGGGCCAAGGTTCCTGGTAATGGAGCCGGCGATGACGCTAAGCCCGTGTAGCAGTTTGATTGAGCCGGCGATGGCTTCAAGGTTGTGAGCCCATCCCGTAGTTTGATTGTGCCGGCGATGGCTTCAAGGTTGTGAGCCCATCCCGTAGTTGATTGTGCCGGCGATGGCTTCCAGGTTGTGAGCCCATCCCGTAGTTGATTGTGCCGGCGATGGCTTCAAGGTTGTGAGCCCATCCCGTAGTTTGATTGTGCCGGCGATGGCTTCAAGGTTGTGAGCCCATCCCGTAGTTTGATTGTGCCGGCGATGGCTTCAAGGTTGTGAGCCCATCCCGTAGTTTGATTGTGCCGGCGATGGCTTCAAGGTTGTGAGCCCATCCCGTAGTTGATTGTGCCGGTGATGGCACTAGCCCGTGCTGGCGCTCAGCCCATGCCGCAGGGAGGGGTCCTCGTGCAGGAGCACTACGAGCGGAGCCTCCAGAATGCCGCACACTCTAGAGAGTGGGTTGAAGGTCTTCCATGCCCATGGCGGGGGCGCATGGTGTGGTGAACGGGTGTTATGCCCGGAGGCTTGTAACATGGTCGTGGTGCATGGACATGGCGACGATTGTCGCGGGGACAATACATGGTGCCGGAGCACATGTCATGAAAGTGGTGGGGCGACGAACGTCGCGAAGCAATACTTTGTGCCGGGGCACATGTGATAAGAATGGCACATGGGTGCGGCGACGAACGTCGCGGAGCTATACTTGGTGCCGGGGGCACGCATGATGAGAATGGCGCACGGGCGCGGCGACGAACGTCGCGGAGCTATACTTGGTGCCGGGGGCACGTATCATGAAGATGGCGCACGGGCGCGGCGACGAACGTCGCGGAGCTACAGTTGGTGCCGGGGGCACGCATGATGAGAATGGCGCACGGGCGCGGCGACGAACGTCGCGGAGCTATACTTGGTGCCGGGGGCACGCATGATGAGAATGGCGCACGGGCGCGGCGACGAACGTCGCGGAGCTACAGTTGGTGCCAAGGGCACGCATGATGAGAATGGCGCACGGGCGCGGCGACGAACGTCGCGGTAGTGCATCAAGTGACCATTGGCGTTGAGCGCGCGTTGTAAAGGGCGCGATGAGTTGGCACAAGCGACGCGGTTCAAGGAGATGGCACGCGGGCGACGGGGCCTGTCGCGGAGCTGTCATGTGAATGCGTGCGACGAAGGTCGTGGAGGTGGCGCGCGGGCGCGCACTGCGGTCATAGCGGTGACGGCGCGTGGTCGACAAACTGTGGCGAGGCGCCGGCGGACGGGAGCGTAAAGTAAAGGAAAAAAGAAAGAAAAAGAAAAGACAGAAAGAAAGAATAGAAAAAGAAAGAAAGAAAGAGAAAAATAAAAAGAAAAAGAAAAGAAAATTGCCCACCCCTATATAAGGAGCGGAGGGGGGCAGGGCGGAGGCACCGCCATTTGTGCCTACGCAAGTCAGAGAGAGAGAGAGAGAGAGAAAGAAAGAGAGAAAAAGGGATGGTGAGAGAAGAGGTGGAATTGGGCGAGGGGTCGTCGGGGCCAGGGGGTCGGCCAGTTGGTGGCTCTGCGAGGGGAGGGGGGTCGGCCAGCGACGGGGGCTCGGCCGCACGAGGGGGGTCGGCCCAGCGAGGGGCGTCGGCCGGACAGGGTGGGTCGGCCCAGCGAGGGGGATCGGCCGGGCAAGGGGGGTCGGCCCAGCGAGAGGGGTCGGCCGCGCATGGGGGGTCGGCCGCACGAGAGGGGTCGGCCGAGCGAGGGGGATCGGCCGGACGGGGTGGGTCGGCCCAGCGAGGGGGATCGGCCGGGCAAGGGGGGTCGGCCCAGCGAGAGGGGTCGGCCGCGCATGGGGTGTCGGCCAGCCACGGGGGGTCGGCCGCACGAGGGGGTCGGCCGCACGAGAGGGGTCGGCCGCACATGGGGGGTCGGCCAGTCACGGGGGGTCGGTCACGCAGGGTGTCCGACAGGCCCAAGTCCCATCCTCACAGCCCGGAGCGACGCCAGCAGCGAAAAAAGTTCGGCAGAAGATGTGGGCGAAGCCGCGAGGGGCCGCGACGGGTACATCGCGACCGCCGCGGGATATGATGACTGTACCTGTGCCGGCGCCGCCAGTCGATGAGGCCACACCGTCAGTGGGTGTCGAGGCGGCAGTGCCATTGACCTTTGATGATGGCGGTAGGAGGTCCTACGATCCGGAGCCAGATAAAACAAACACATTGCTGGGGGTGAGGGGAGTAGTACCGTGTGTACCGGACCGTGAGCTGTGGAGGGAGTTGGCCATTCGTGTGGCAGACGGAGCGTTCAGGACACCGTGGGGTGGTCCGTCGATGGGAGAGGAGCCTCGGCTGTCGTCACCCTACCTTCGCGCGCCGAGCCCGGCGGAGGCGCCTGTGATGTCGCCGAGGTATGTACCGGCATTGTTGATTGGGAGAGAGGACATACCTTGGTCGCCGGTGATGTTCAAGGGCCATAGTGCGATGCCGGTAGGGTGGGACTTTTGGTGTGAGCATATGTTGGAGACACCGGTGAGGGCGCAGGTGTTGCAGGCACTAGGGCTGTTACCGGCGATCAATGTTACGGCGAGGGGGCTGGAGTTATATAGGGATACGCCAGGGATGACCCGATTGCTGGCAAGATGGAGCACGCAGTCGCATACGTTCGTGACCGAGTTCGGGGAGATCGGGCCGACGTTACTCGATGTGTTGATGCTGACAGGGCTGCCGATACACGGGGAGGTGGATGCACGGGTGACCCGGCTGAGCGGGGAGGAGCGGTTGTTGCAGACGCAGCTACTGGACATTTTGGCGGAGACGAAGAGGCACCGGAAGGGGACGTACGGTGGGTGGCTGCGCCAGTTCTACGGCACGCCGCAGGCGAGGACAGGCCAGAAGTTGGGCAATGCTGCCCAGTTCGTGATGGGTCCGTATCATGGCAGCGATCGGTACGAGTTGGTGGCGTTTTTGGCGATGTTCTTATCGAGGTAAATTTTGTACTGTCGTGTGATTATTCGTGAATATATCGTATGTCCTGCTTGCCCTGTAAAACGTCAAACTGACATATGTTGCCGGTCGTTGTTTGCAGGTTTGTGTTTGAGGGGACACCTGAGGATGGCATTTCCCCGAGGGTGTTTCCCTTGGCCATTAGGATGGCGCAGGGAAGGCGGGTCGGCTTGGCTCCGGTGTACTTGGGCACGTTATACTCGCGGCTAGATCAGTTCGTGAATGACGTGAAGCGGTCGTATGGTCGGTATCAGGTGGCGACGTACGTGGACTGGATGTTTTTGCAGAGGTACCTGTACGAGTGCTTTCCAGGGTACCGTCCTGACGGATACCCACTCGCACACCCGTCACCGACGATGGGGACAGTGACCCGTCCAGGCAGGTCGCGGCAGGTGGCGTTGTGGTGTAGCGGGTCTCGGGCTTTTGCTTGGGCAGGCATCAGGAGGCCGGGGTGCCCGTTGGCACAGATTCTAGACAAACGGGGGGAATGTGAGCGACGGCCCTATATGGAGATGCATGCGTCATATGGTACGCCGCCATGGCTGCACGTGCAGGAGGTGACGACAGATCTGAGCCGGAGAGGCGAGCTAGCGCCAGGACAGCTGGCGCTATTGGTCGCGTATTTTCCCGGCTGGCTCCCGGTATTGACAGATGATGGCGGGAAGCCCGCCGAGTGCTGCTATTATGTGGCGAGGTATTGCCCGGACCGTCTGTCGTTGGCGTTCGGGTACGATCTAGAGCCCCCATGCGGTTATGACAGCCCTTGGAGTGTGGCGACGGCTTTTGGGTATACACTATATGACAGAGCCCGCGAGTGGCCGGCACCGACGACAGAGTGGAGGCAGCCAGGGACAGAGGTGGCAGGGGCGGTGACCGCGGATTATGCGCATTGGTGGGAGCGACTGCGAGGGAGCTGGGCCGGATGGCTGGCACAGCCGTCAGGCACACGTCGACAGGTAGATGTGTTCGCATGTGACCGAGCCCTGAGTTTGATATCGGCCACAGTCGCGAGGCAGTGCGGGATGCTGTCACTGGTGACCGGGAGTTCTGTTCCGAGCTCGGAGAGGGAGGCGGAGGAGGATGCCGTAGAGTTGGGGGACGCTGCTCCCGGGGAGGACCGTGGGGAGGAGCCTATTGCCGAGGTGCCGAGGGTGCCGGGGGCCGGCAAGGGGCCCTTGTCGGCATTGCGAGTGGGGATGATGGAGACAGCTCGTCAGGCTAGTGCTGGTACCTCAGCCCCACACCTATCAGGGGCGAAGAGGCCGCGCGACGTATTAGAGGAGCTAGACTCTGAGGTTTGCTTCTGTCCTTTCTTTTTGTCGTATAAATATGGTTTGCATATTGCTCATAATCTGTGAACTGACAGCGGTTTTGCCAGGGGGACGAGGAAGAGGCGGTCGCGGGGGGGAGCGAGGCCGAGACTGAGATCGCAGGCGAGGAGGCTATGGCAGCCGAGGCCGGCAGATTAGTTGACAGTGACGAGACCGAGGCCGTTGAGCTATTGACGGCCAGTGTGCCGAGGAGGGTGAGCCCATTGCCTGCTACTGAGGAAACGGTGGGGGCACTATACGGCGGAGAGGGGAGCGATACGGTGATGTTCGACATTGACGAGGACTGGTGGACAGGCATGGAGACGCAGGTTGTGGGAGGTGATGGTGGCGAAATGGCGGAGCCTGAGTCTGTTGTTGCTGCCTCGATTCGTGAGCGAGAGACACCGGTTCAGGCCGTGGTGGTGCGACGGCATGACACATTGCCGGAGTCCGTGGTTGAGGTCGGAGCTACTCTTCTGGCGATGCACTCAGCCACGATTGGGGCGCAGAGGGCGGGTGGGATGTCGGAGATTTCTGCAGCGGGCGGCAGTGGCGCGACAGTCGGAGATATGAGTAGAGGATCCTCGAGCGGTCAGGTGGATGTGGCAGCTTGGGGGGGCCTCCAGCTACCGGCGGAGACTGTGCGCCGGTTAGAACTGGTGAAGGCAGCGTTCCCGCAGACATTCGAGAGCGTGGTGGTAGAGAACCCAGTACTACGGATGTGGGTGTCTGCAGGGTTTATGGAGTGGTTGCTGCCGTTCGCCAGTGTGCCGTCGTCGGGTTGGACTGCAGAGTTCGTTGCTCGGTCGCTTTCAGAGTTCGCTCCGTTCACATCGCTAGGTATGCAGCTGGACTGGCTAGCAGATTTCTTTAGATCGAGGAGCGTCAGCCACGATATGGATGAGAGGCGTGCAGTCGTGGTTATGCGGGAGATGTTGCTGGAGCGGCGCCGCACAGGATTAGAGGCAGAGCGGTCAGAGATCACGGCAGAGTTGGCCGGGATTGACATGCAGGTGGCAGAGATAGAGAGACAGCTCGTCGATTTGCAGAGGCAGTTGTCCGATCTACAGAGGCGGCGAGGTGAGGTGGACGGGCGAGAGTCAGAGCGGTTAGGGCGACAGGCCGAGCTTGATGCTGGATGGTCAGAGGTACAAGCGGAGCGGGAGGTACTTCAGGCATTCAGCTCCCACCCAGTTGCATCGCTGTTGTCTAGACTTTCCTAGCTTGTATGTTACTTTGCCGTAGTTGTAGTGCTTAACGACGGCTAGTAAACGTTTGATGTATATGTACATATTTTTGATGGTCTCGGCTTATTGTATGTTATGTTCGGTTGCTCTCTTCTTTCTTCTCTCTTTTTTTTTTGAATGTCTTGCTTGTTTCGGTTACTTGTGAATGCTCTCCCATTCCCGCTCGTAGAAAGTGACTTAGGAAGCATAGGTTGAGAATGAGTGCCAGCTGGGCAGAAGTTGAGGTAACAGCATGACTTTGTATTGATAGGACGCGGTACAAAACACCATTACATGACTAGTGTAGAACGCTACACAGATCAACAAAAAAATACAAGTCTGCAAGCAATGTCGCATGTACAAAAATGCTACGAGGGCGCGTTCTATGACGCGGGCTTATGTTGTCGCGGCTACACATAATACTTCTTCAGGTAGCGGCCGTTGATGGGGGCCGAGACCTGACCGTCGTCGTGGTTGAGCAGGAGGTACGAGCCATTAGTGCGGGCTTCGTGCACCGTGAAAGGGCCCTCCCAGTTTGGCGTGAATTTAGGAGCTGACATGTTGGCCCGCACATGCTTGGCGGCTTGAAGAACAAGGTCGCCCTCGATAAACGAACGTGGCTTGACGGTCTTCCCATAAGCTTTCGTAAGCTGCTCATGATACTTCTTCATGCGGCGCAGGGCCGTGGCTCGTCGTTCGTCGAGGCCGTCAAGTGCCGCGAGCCGGGCTTCTTCATCTCCGAGACTGCTGCTTAGGGAAAGTCGAGCCGATGGTTCTGCGATCTCGGCAGGTACCACACACTCGTCCCCGTAGACGAGAGAGAAAGGCGTGGCCTTTGTCGCTGTGTGCATGGATGTTCTGTAGGCCCAGAGTGCCAGATTCAGTTGTTCGGACCACGACCGGTCGGCGTCATGCACCATTCGCGATAATACTCGTAGCAAAGTCTTGTTGGACGCTTCAGCTTGACCATTACCTTGCGGGTAATAGGGAGTTGATGTGGCATGGCTGATGTTGTACCTTTCCATGAGAGTTCGAACCTCTCGGTTAATGAATGGGGTGCCATTGTCAGATATAATACATCGAGGGATGCCGAAACGACAGATGACGTCGCGTAAGAAGTTGGAAACGGCACCTCCCGTGGCTCTCCGCAGAGGTACGGCTTCAACCCACTTCGTAAAGCGTTCAGTAGCAACCATGATCCATGAATGGCTTCTGGACGGCGGGTGGATGGGGCCGATGAGGTCGAGGGCCCAAGAATGAAATGGCCAAGGTGCTGAGATCATGTGCAAGTCGGATGCTGGCGAGTGTATCCTGTCGGCGTGCCGCTGGCAGGGTTGGCAGCGTCGGACATGCGAGATGGAGTCGGATTCCATAGTCGGCCAATAATACCCCAATCTTAGTAATTCTGCATACAGCTTCTGGGAGCCTTGATGTTCACCACAATCACCATTGTGTACTTCGTTAATGACTTTGACCACTTGGGCACCTTGCAAGCATCGCAGGGTGCGTCCCGAAAATCCCTTGCGAAATAACTCGCCTTCCGTCACAAAATACCTGACTGCCTTGCGCTTGATGGATCGTGCTGAGCCGCGGTCAGGTGGTAGAATCCCGTGGGATAGATACTGGATGAAAGGCTGGCGCCAGTCACCCTCGATGTCAATGACAAGAGCTTCGGCACCGTCGGGTGCATACAGGCACTCGGGACAATCCTTTTGTATATCCGAGGCGTCCTTGGCCATGGATGGCCAATATAATCCCATACGCTGGAGGCGACGATACAGAGGGGGACCGTCGAAGCCACAACACTTCTGGTGGCCGAGCTGTAATTTGTGTTTTGCCTCTTCCGGTGCCAAACATCTTGCTAGAGTGCCTCCGGGACACCGCCTGTATAAGACATCTCCCATCATTGAAAAGTCTGTAAGGGTGGAGGCATGAGCAAGAGATGGCGCTTTAAGTTTGTCGATGATAGGTTGCCTCCAATCGTCCGCAGTAACGTCCCTCGGGACTAGGTTCAGTGCTGTGCATGGTTCCATTCTCTTGACGATGGTTAGCATCCGTTGTTCACCATCGACCTCTATCTTTGACGCGATCGTGGCCAAGCAGTCCGCATGTCTGTTGTGGCACCTATTGTGATGTTCATACTGGACATGACCGAGTCTTCCTTCCAAGTGTTGCACCAAGGCACGATAAGGTGCCAAGGCTGGTTCTTTGACCGCGAACTCCCCGTCCGCCTGCTTCATGACCAGATTTGAATCTCCTTTCACACACAGCGCCTTAGCCCCCATACTGACGGCGATCATGAGGCCAATGACAAGTGCCTCGTATTCAGCTTCGTTGTTAGACACCGGGAATGCAAGTTTGAAGGATAATGAAGTGGTAACACCGTCTGGTGCCCGCAAGACTATGCCGGCACCCCCTTGCCGGAGGGGCGTGCCATTGGGGCCTTTGCTAGTGGCAGAGCCGTCGAATTCAAGCGTCCACAGTCCATCGATGTCGGTGATGAGGGCTGTCTCCTCCCCCGGCAGTTGATCCGATATCGGTTCACATTGTTGGCGTGGGAAGAAGGCCAGGAGGTCTGCGAGTGCTTGGCTCCGCAGAGCTGTAGGATTCTTGATAGATAAACCGAATTCGGCCAACAGCAGCAACCACCGTGTGAGTCGGCCAGACAGGGCGGGACGTGTAAGCATGTAACGGAGCGGGTCAGCCTTGGTGACGAGTGTGATCTGATGCGCTAGAAAGTAATGTCTGAACTTCTGTGAGGCGTACACCAAGGCTAGACAGTGTTTCTCGAGCTCGGAGTAGTTGGCTTCGGGCCCTCTGATCACTCTACTGAGGTAATAAACAGGACGCTCGACACCTTCGACTTCTTGGGCAAGCAAAGCCCCGATGGATCTGGGTGTGGAAGTCAGGTAGAGTAGGAGTGGGATGCCCCGTTGTGGTACGACCATGGTTTGCGGTGACATGAGGACCGCCTTAATCTGTTCAAATGCTTGCCGTTGGGGCGCGCCCCAATTCCACGGTGCGCTTTTACGCGTCAAGTGTTGAAATGGCGTAATGAGCTCGGCCAGTGCGGGTATGAAGCGTCGGAGGTAAGAGACCTTGCCGAGGAAGCTCTTCAGTTGCTTTGTGTTCTTGGGGGGGGGCATTTCTTGGATGGAGGCTGCTTTCGAGGGGTCAACGTCGATGCCCTGTCGACTGACCAAGAACCCGAGGAACTTGCCGGAGGAGACTCCGAAGGCACATTTCAATGGATTCATCCGCATGTTATACTGGCGGCAACGATCAAAGACCGCTTGAAGGTCGGTGAGGTGATCACTTTCCTTCCTGGATTTGATAATAAGATCGTCGACATAGTCTTCCACAGTATGGTGTATCATGTCATGGAATATTGCTGTCATAGCCCTTTGATACGTAGCACCCGCATTCTTGAGGCCGAAAGGCATAACTTTCCAACAAAAATTACCCATAGGAGTGCGGAAGGCTGTCTTGGCGCTGTCGTCGGGGTTCATGCGAATCTGATTATAACCTGCGAACCCATCCATGAAAGATAAAGTTTCATATCCGGCGGCGGCCTCCGTGAGCATGTCGATATTGGGTAGTGGAAACTCGTCCTTGGGGCACGCCCTATTCAAGTCCCGAAAGTCGATACAGACGCGGACTTGGCCATTCTTCTTTTGTACAGGGACGACATTAGCCAGCCAAATAGGGTGAGTGATAGGTTCGATGAAGCCTGCGCGCAGGAGGCGTTCAATCTCTTGCTTGATTTTCAATTCGAGCTCGGGGCGGAATGTCCGCGGGTGCTGTCGGCTAGGGATGGATCCGGTAGCAATGTTGAGATGGTGTGTGACTAAGGCAGGATCCAGTCCGGGCATCTCATTGTAGCTCCATGCTAAGACATCACGATACTCGTGCAGGAGGGAAACCAATTCCTCTCTTCGGCCGGGGGCGAGTTTTGTGCCAATGTAGGTGTGCCGCGGTTCTTCGCCCGGGTCGGCCAGGTTGATTTCTTCAATATCTTCAGCCTGAGGTCGAGGGCCATCCTCATAGCAAGGTGGTGCCGCGCCGGGGGTGAGGTCAGGATCTGGCTGGCAATGCTCGGCCGTGCGGCACCATTCAGTCTCTCCAAGGGGGTCGGGGTCGAGGGGGTCTGAGGAGGGACCGCCTGGAGCCCCTGCATACCGTCATAATTGATAGATGATCTTGCCGTCCTTGACGATACGTCGAAAGGCCGGCTCAGCCTTTTGCTTCTTGGACTTGGGGGAAGAAGGGGGGAATTGGTCGTGGCAGCAGGCGGAAGCGGTGGGGTTGACCCATTATTCTTGTTACTTCTCCCGGTTTTGTCCTTGGGAAGCTTGTCCCCGCACAGCTCATCCCAGGTCGGCAGCCTGGTAGAATGTACATGAGTAGCATTCTCCCCATCCTCGGCGAAATTAGTGAAGAAGGAGGCCTCGGCGAAATAAGACTCGGCGCATTCAAAGGGGGCTTTGGTTGCAGGGATTGTCATTGCTACCTCATGTCCCGTAGAACCGGCTACCAGCTTCACACATTGATGGTATGTTGAGGGAACGGCCTTGTTGTCGTGGATCCATGGTCTCCCGAGCAGGAGGTGAAAGGCAGACTCGCTGTCTATTACGTGAAAAGTAGTGTCGCGACGGACAGTTCCGACCATGAGGTCGACGGTGATATGGCCGAGGGTCGACTGAGGACCCTGTCCAAAGCCGGTAATATTGACGGGGTCACGGATGATTTTCCTTGGGGGAATGCCGGCCTGTTGCAGGGTGATGAGGGGTATGATGTTGATCGAGGCGCCGCAATCAACCAAGGCACGACGGAAGCCCGTGCCATTAACAGTACACTCTAAAAACAGCGGCCGATTGTGATGCTCGATCGGCGGCGAGTCTTCATCCGAGAAGACTAAGGCCGTAGAGGGGATGTGACGTAATTCAGCCTGGGCGGCGAAGCATTCGGAACCGAGGCCGGTGGTGACCTCGAGCAGGCAATTGGAAAGGTAAGTCCGGGCGGCGGGTGAAAACCCCATTTCATCAAAAAAACTTTTGATCTTCGTCATCTGTCGAAGGGGAGGCATCGACTGCTTAGCTGGAGGAGGCACGAGGGTCAGTGTGGGCTCTGCCGGGGCTTCGTGGATTACAGGCTCGACATGGTCAGTGACAGCCATAAGGGCCTGGTGCTCCCTACTGTTGCGATGCGGTGGGTAGGGATCTTTGCGCACATCGTTATTTTTCCGTAGCTGCAGGTCGCCCGACGCTACCTTCCTTGCAAAGATGGTTCGCAGTGCATTGCAATCTTTGAGCGGATGGCCAAGGGCTCGATGGAAAGGACAGTAGGTGGGCCTGGCCTTTTCTTCGTCTGTGATATTGGTCCGCATTGGTGGCAGTTGGAAATTTTTGTCATGCGCCACCCATTCGGCCAAGAGTTCCTTCACTGTATTCAGGTCACAGGGATAGTTAGGTGCGGGTCTTTGTTGCCTTCGCTTGTCGGAGCCTTGGTTCACATCTGGAAGCTGACGCTTGAAGCCTGCATAGTTGTTGTTGTCGTTGCTACGTTGAGTGATAGGTGCATCTGCTGAGGCCAACAGCGTACTTTGCGGTCGAGGCTTCCATGACTTGACAGGACCAACTGTCTCGTAAGTTCGTCGGGCTGCCTCCTTGAGGTGTCCCCATGACCTTAACTGTAGGTTCTCGATATGCACTCGGTAGACGTCAATCATATTTTTGATGCATATGGGAACCAACGTTTCGTCTTTGCTGAAATCTGTGCACTCAAGGCACTTAAGATGAAAACGATGCACATATTTATTCAAGTCTTCCCCCTGGTTCTGGCGAATGCCAGCAATATCAACGATAGTCACGCGCTCGGTCTCGTAATGAAATTTGTCTAAGAACAGCTGGACCATGTCGCCCCAGGTGTGGACGGTCCCTGCGGGGATCTGGTGATACCAAGTGTAAGCCAAGCCCGTAAGGGACTTGTGGAATTCTCTCAACTTCAAGCTGCTTCCTGTACCATACTGCTCCAAGGAGCCTGCAAACCTTGTTAGATGTTCACGGGCGTTTCCCTCACGTCCGTTGAAGAGCACAAAGTTTGGTTGCTTGTACTTGATGGGGTAGGGTGCGATGGCGATATCATTGGCGTACGGGGCGTGTCCGGTTAGACGGGTTGAGGAGTCCGGCTCGGAATTCCTCGACAGGCGACGGACAAGGGCCTCCAAATCTGACTGAGTGACATAGTTGGAGGATGGTGCCTCATTGCCGGTCAAGGGGTGATGACCGCCTGGTGCGTCGCGAGCCCCCGAGCCCCCAGATGGCACGGCTTGATGAACGGGGACATGGGAGGGTTGGTATGGTGCAGGTGCTGGCAGGGGCAGCTGTGCAGGGGCAAGTGTGGGTTGGCGAGACATGCCCATCACTTGGCCGGGGGTTTGGTGTTGCTCAACTGGATAGGGATTAGGTTCCATCTCGATGGAGTCATGCGTTTCGGAGGAGCTTCTTGCCGGCGTCAGATGAGATGGTGTGACAGCGGGGGGAATCTGCTGCAAGACTGGCCCGAGATCCGTGTGTAGCTTGCGGGGCGGCACTGCAGAAGGAGATATGTCGGCTACCGGCAGCGACGGTGTTGCGAGCCCTACCGCCAAGGGTCTAGATGTCCAAGGCGGCGGTAGTCGCGACACTGGGGCCGGGGCGATGTCAAAAGCTGGCCCCGGTCCTGAAGGCTGGATTGATGGAGCGGCCTGCTGTGAGGACAGGGCTTGTATGGATTTTTGCATGTCCATAATGGCGGCTAGTAGAGTGGTCTGTGAATCTTGCAGAGTGGTGATGGTTGGAGTGAGTTGCTGGATGGCTGCATTTACGAGCACTTGTACGTCGGGGGTAGTGGTCGGCAGCTGGTCTCGGAGCCGCGTGGCGCTAGTCTCCTCCTGATCACCGAGGTGGTGTTCTTGCATGGCGGGGTTGGGTCCTTGGCTGGTCGCCCTAGTAGCTCTCCGTTGCACAGGCATAATGCCTAAGTCCGGAAGGTATGCAAACCGCAATACGATGCTCACCTCCCCAGCGGAGTCGCCAAAATGATGGTGCCGGAAATGGTTCGATGATACGTGGAGGTGCCACAAAGGATGCGGTCTGAGTTGGCTTCCAGGTAGGCAACGTGGGAGACAGCAAGGACGGCGCAAGGGCCGAGGACAAGGCTCCCCAGACAGGTCGTGAGGGGTGGCAGTGCTGCGCAGGCAAGGTGACGATGAACAGGACCGACAGTCTGCAGTCCGTAATGAGGGTATGGCGTCCAGGGTCCGTAGACGGGAGTTCAAGTATATTTCTCTCACTAGAATTCCAGAGAGAATGTTTCCTTTAGAGAGAGAAAGTGAAAAGTCCAAATGAGAATAAGATCCTTGAAAAAGCTCCAAAGTCCACTATTTATAGGCAAAAATGTGCATGTGTCATAAGTTGACATGTGTCGCCCCCTGGGAACGACACGTCACCAGGGGGCCAACGCACTGACCCTTCGTTGGACTGCCGGTTCCTAAGTTCGTGCTGCCCTGCCCTTGCAACATCTCTCTGCCTGTCTGAGGAGACTGATCATGCCGCGGTAGCATGGTCAGAGTAGCCCGTTGCCCCAGCCTCCAGTCCAAGCCCTTACTGAATCCCACAGGTCTGGCAGCGGTGGGGAAGACCCGACGCCCAGCTGCCAGGTGGACTAGGCAAGATGCCCTTCCGAAGACCTGCTCCCGTCTCCGAGTGACCCGGGGGTCATAGTCCTTAGGGGTGCCGACGCGAGCCCCCAGTGCCAGAGCACGTAGGCTAGTCACGCAGGCACCCTGGCGGAGATAGTGTCCTGGAGGAGTAGCCTATCCCGTAAGCATATAACATGATTGCAGCGCATGGGGCGCGGTTGAGTGCGGGCGACGAGGGTCGCAGAGTGATCTCCGAGCGACGAGGGTCGTTGCGTGGATGGCGCGCGACCGTGAGCGACGGTTGTCATGGCGACAGAGCGGCCACAAGTGACGGTCATCGAGACTACGAGCGACGGTCATCGCGACGAAGGGGCACGGCCGAGAGCGACGGTTGTCGCGACTATGGCGGAGTGCGGCCGCGAGCGACGGTCGTCGTGACAATGGGGCACGGTCAAAGGTGACGGCGTCGGTGTTCAAGGCAGGTGGCCGACCCCCATGGGGTGGCCGACCCCCAAGGGAGGCCGACGCTTGGGGGAGGCCGAGCCTAGAGGGAGGCCGACCCCCCGAGGGTGGCCGACCCCTTGGGGGAGGCCGACCCTAGAGGGAGGCCGACCCCCAGAGGGTGGCCGACCCCCTTGGGGTGGCCGACCCCCAAGGGAGGCCGACCCTAGAGGGAGGCCGACCCCTTGGGGTGGCCGACCCCTTGGGGTGGAAGGCACGCCGAAGTCGCTTCACGAATGGTTCACGTGACTTGAGCATGCGTTGCTTTGACCGGCCCTCGAGCGTTGAAAAGTTGACCGCTGACTGGGTGATGTGTCGTGCAAAGTGGGTCCCTTGGCGGGTCTTGGGGTGCGACCAGAATAGGGTATGAACAGTCACCAATTACTTTACATCAACGTCACTCACGGTAGCACGTTCGTCACACCAAAACCACTCGAGAACTTCTTCACCAAAAACATCGACCGACGGCGCAACCGGGGCAATGGGGTCAAGGGGCAAAGGCCTTGGCCAACCCCATGGGGTTGGCCTCGGCCTCACCCAAGGCCATGGGGTCAGCCTCGGCCTCCCATGGGAGGTTGGCTTTGGCCTTCCCCCCCGGTTCTTCACTTTTCGCACAAGGTCCTTTTTTGCACTTTGTTCACTGCGTACGCTTTGTATGTGACTTTAGCACCTTGTTCGTCACATGGGTATGATTCATGTCGACACGATCGTCGCAACGCAACTTTCGGATTCGTCATCGCTCATCAAAGCACCTACCGTCGCACAGCTGTCGGAGCACCGACAGCTGTGGACCCCTCGGTGATGTGTCACTCCCGGGGAGCGCCACATGTCGCGTGATGACATTATCATCTCAACCTCTATAAATAGAGGTCTTGAGAATTCATTTGAAGGAGGGATTTTTGGGACATTTTCAGAACACTTTGACTTTCTCACTCTAGAATTCTAGAGAGAGAAACATACATGACCCTGACTTCGGACATAAGCATCAGACTGTGACTGTCGTCGTGTATTCACTCTGTGCCATCGCCCTCGCAGCACTGCCACCCTCAAGCTCTGTCTGGGAAGCCCTTGGTCTCTGCCCTTGCTCCGCCCTTGCTGTGTCTCACATCATCACACTTGGCATCCGAGTCGGACTGCATTCCTTGTGGAACCTCCACGTCGACTGCGAACCCACATTCCTTGGCATCAATCACCCAATATAGAGCACCATCAATGGTCCAGGAACCACAGAGCTTATGCAGAAAAAGATCAATTATTGTCCGTGCCTTGATCATTTTCGTCATTATTTGTCTATCCATGCTCATTTTAATGGTGAAAAACTTGGATGTTTTTAGGCAAAGATATAGTACATAGATCAGACTAAGTTAACAGCTTATGGGCTGATTTTGAATATATTATAGAATATCCTTAGCCTTCCAAGAGTGCCATGGATAGACCTTCACTCCAGATAGTTGCAAATGAAAGTTACTGTGTTATTTTTATCTGATTGCAAATCAAGGTTTTCTTGCTTCTAGTTCAGCTTTTAGTTTCATATTTAATAAGTCGGAGCCAATCCAGGTAAAAGATTGCAAATAAGTTTTTTCTTTCCAAGGAGGTTTTGGGAAGTGGTAGCCCGACCCGTGTTACAACGTGGTGGCCACTGCACCGTTGATATTAACAGTGTGTGCACACGCCTGTGCGTGTCATCTGCAAAGATTGTGTCTATGGGGGCTAGGGGAGGGGGTGGGGTTGAAAGGCTATGGGCGCAACGACGTGGAAAAATATTCGTCGTTTCTCCTTTATAGTGTAGAAATAGAAATATAAATGCGAAAGAGGAACAATTAAATACTCGCTCACCGGAGTATTTAGTTTTTTATACCTTTAAACAAAAAATTGCAAATAAAGTTTTTTGCCTTACAAGTGAATTTCATTGATGATTCAATAGACGTACCAAAAAGTTAGTTTCGTTATTTGAGAAGTACAGAAGTGTCGTTGCTACAAGTCTGCCTATGAAAATAGACGATTAACAGGGTAACCCGTTTTGTGGCCATTTTTACTCTTGTGGAAATGATGTTTGGCAGATCAAGTCTTCTCCTAGGGTCTAGCCCATTGCCTTTGAAACAAAAAAGAACCTAAATAAGTTAAAGAACAAAATTTATCTCTTAATAATCTTCATATTAGATCTCCTCATATAGCTAAAAGTACAAATGGGATGTCATTGGTCCTTAGTGGCACGTGTTAAGGTCAACATGTATTCGTTGTCGTGAAGACCTCAATTCTTTGGCGACAAGTATCTAATTTTTTTTTTTTTCACATTTCTCTTCCACGGCACATGTTCTACTATAGGGCGTCAAATTATATTACTACTTTCCAAAATACTGGAGGTTGGAAATATTTGTCACTTGAATGTTTTGATTTTGATTATTGGATAGTGAAACTTGATTTATATGGGACTAAATTAGGTTATTATGTTTAGTAGAAACTTAAATCTAAAAGCTTATTATACAAATTATTTTTGAATGGACTCTTAAAATTACACCTTTGCTATTAAAGTGAAGGATCCAAACTCGATTAATTTCTCTTGATAAACGAGCATTTCATGTTTTTACTTTTTATACATAATGTACTATATGTTATGACGCACGTGATAAATAAAACAAGTGCAAAAAATAGGAGTTTGCGAGAATTTAAAGCGCACAAACAAAAGAATGACTCATAATGAATTTATCAAATATTTTTTCTTTCTTGTGCCTTTTCATCTCCCATAGTTTTTCTTTTAACGTCAGTTACTAAACTTCTTCGTTGGCACGTCCCACTTACTTAGTATGTTATGCTAAAATTACTTTTATAATAAGAATTAACATTATATATTGTATAGTTATATTATGACTGATGGGCCGCGGGTTTTAGCTAGCGTATATATATACGACTTATGTTCCGTGTGCATACGTTTTATATATATATATATATATATATATATATATATGTCCCTAATATTTGTAACCTCCACTCCAATGCACATGGCTTCTTGAGTTTTCTCTTCTCTTCCCCTATTCTTTTGGTTTTCTGCATCTCTGCACATGGCTTACTTTCTCTCTCTTCAGTTTCCCTCTTCCTATCTAAATGCGCCAGCGCTTAGCTGTTCTTATTTTCGTTGACTGGGGAAGTGCTCTGAAGAGATTCCTTCAGATCTACAGTGCAAAGAAGGTGCTGAACTCAACCCTCATTCGTATACCGTTGTAGTGTTTGAAGAGTTGATGAAGTACAAGGTTAGCATTTTCAGTTTCTTCCTTCTTTTGATCTTGGAGTTTAATCCGATTTCTTGCATGTTTTCTTGATTTTTGGATTTTATTATCGATTATTTCTGTGTTCCTGTTCGCTGAGGTTTCTGAATCATCGGCTGTATTCGACTAATTTTGTGTTTCGACTTTTTGGATGGGAATTTGATTGGAAAGTACCCGATTTCTCTTTGACTTGACTTGACTTGACTTGTCTTCTCTACTCTCTCTCTCTCTCTCTCTCTCTCTCTCTCTAGGAACACTCTATCCATCATGCTTTGGGGTGCCTCTCCCTTGGGGAGAGGCACCCCTCCTCTCCGCCTCTTCCTATCTTTCCTCACCCTTCGTCCAAGTACCTTTAAATCTGTTTTTCTCGCTGTTGTTTGGCAATTTTATGTTCTCTCTTTCTCAATTGGACTTTTCCTCCGTTGCAAGAATACGGGTTGCTACTTGTTCTCCTTTGGTTGTCAAGGGGATTGGTGTGTTGATGGAAATCTGCCGCGGCTCTGTTGAGATGAGGGGTTTCGTCACGTGCGAGGGCTGTATTATTTTTGTTGCATGCTTAGCTTAATAACATACTGTTATTTGACAATAAACCCAAAAAAAAAAGAAGATATTTAGCCCCCCACCATTTTTGTCTAATGTCATTATCTACTTTGCCAACTTTTCTTTAGATTTTTGTAGATACTGAAATCTATTATCTTCTCTGTCTGAACATTAAAAGAATTTTGGAACTATATTCTTTTTTTTAGATGAAATCTGCTACAGGAGAAAGATTGAACAAGCTAGAATTTTAGATTTGGTTGTTTTTGACCAATTCGTGACCTTCATTGAAAATTACTTTGTTGGAGTGGTTTATGACCATGCAATCATTACATTCATAGTGAGCAATTGTTCAAAAATTAAACCATTAATCTATTTTTTAAGTCAATCAGGCTGCTTGCTTACAATTATCCTTTTCTCTTTTGCTGTTGAAAGACTTAGTCTTAGTTGCACTAAGCGGGGCGGAGGCGGGAGCTGGAACCACGGGATCGTAAGCACCTGGAAGAATTTAAGGTTGGAAGAGGCTTGAATAAATAAATGCATAAAGAGGATTACCATGTCTCAATATATCTTACACTTAATTATGGTGTACACACTTTTTTCGTTGAAAATACTATAAGCGACAGTGAATTGTTACTTTGTACTTGTCACATCAAGTGGCTATCAGCTACTTGCATTTTGAGAATAATAAAGGTAAAAGTAGTTCTACTGCTGTTCTCCACTTTGCGAGACATTTCTAGGCGTCACATCTTCCATCTAATAGGGTCAGACATGGGGCCAAAAATTAATTAAAGAGAGAGAGGGAGAGAGAGCACAATGATTGACAAGCTCTATTTTCTCAATGAGGGTAGTCAGCAACGGACAAGGAGGCTTTAAAGAATTGAAGAAATAGCAAAACAAGGAATTGAGTTGAAATGGGCTTGATTTGAGGGTACTGTCTCACTTGTTCCATGCATCTCTGTCCAACTGAGGGGATCGAGTTCCCATTTTAGCTTGGGACGCGATCCCATGGAGCTCCTAATACGGGATTGCAAAAGCAAGTTTCCGCACCATATGAGGATTTTCCTGCTACTAAGGATTAATAGAGATGCAACTAGTTTTCTAATGTTCTGTTTTTTTTCCCTCTTTTCCGCTTATGTTTCCTTTTTCATTTTGATATTGTTTTGTTTATGTGAGGGTGTCATGTAAATCATCAATAACTTGTGAAGTTGCATAGTTTTGGGGTGAGAGGGAGTTTTTATACCATGGTGCAAAGTTTTAAATCACGACATTTTAAATTTAACTAGAACTCAATAATTACATTGAAAAAACTTGGTAATGTTATAAGCAAGATACCTTGATTCATCAAATTTTTAAAGAAAGAGAAGTTAAAATCAAAGTGAAAGGGCTGCAGTAAAATGAGGATAAGTTTAGTTTTTCTTTTGCTTTTGTTCTTCCATTGGCTCACCAGTGACAAAATCTCAAATTCCACCTTTTTCTTCTTGGTATTAACTTATAAAAGCGTTGGAATTATTGCCTTCATTATACAGATTACCGATATTGCAATCTACGATACTCAAAATAAGTAGCTAACTCAGTTTTATTACTTGAAGCAGCCACTTTTTTGTATTACGATGCTCAATTATATCATTATGCAGGCCTGAAATAATGTGGTGTTCCTCCAGTTAAATGTCATTTTTTTGACTCTTTCAAAGATGTTTCAGTTGTTCTACTAGTCCTGCTTTGGAAAATTGAACTTTCGGTTATACTTCACTCAACTTAGTTCAATGCAGGGAAGCCTATACTTTGTTGTTCGATGTTCATCTGGACTTTACGCACGTGAACTAAATTTGATTAATGAACAAGTGATTTAAATGGATTTGACGATGGAAAACATCCCTCTCGAAGAAATGGACATTGAGGTCCTCTCTTCAATGTGGCCTGAAGATATTAATGAAGCTGGAAAACAATTCAATGTGGAAAAACCAGGAGCTTATCAAGATATGCTGGAGGAGGTTACCTTCATCGAGGAACCTACAATAGTTGATTTCAAACGTCTCCTAGAGTTAACCAACTATAGTGAGAAGGGCTCCTCCCAGTTGTCATACCTGGTAAAGAACTGGGAGTATAAGCAGGCTAATGCTGTGCGGCTTCTCAGAGAAGAGCTTGAAAATCTAAGCAAGCAACAGGAGGAAGTTGAGCTCAAGAAATTGGAGATACTGGAGGAACATCGTTTTGAGGAAGAAAGATATGGTGGTGATAAGCGTCCTGTATCTATTCTAGATGATATTTATGATATATGGCAAGCTGTTCCTCAGAGGAAAAATGATGTTATCACTTGTGATAAAAGACTGGAGATAGATGCTGAGTATGATACTGTCGTATATTGGAAGCAACGTGCCAAGCATTTAGAGAAATTGTTGGAGGCGAGCATCCAACGCGAGCAGATACTCCTGGAGAAGTTGGAGGAAAGCATAGTAAATCTGGAAAGGCAGTCTTCACCAGTGGAAGAATTGTCTCAGATTCTAAAAAGAGCAGATAACTTTTTGCACTTCATTCTTCAAACTGCACCAGTTGTCATTGGCCACCAGGTAAATCATGCCAGATGTGTTTCAGATCATTCTTCTGCTGTTGTGGGATGACCAGTAGGCCATTTGGATTTATTTCATAGACAATTTTGCAGCCGATGTCATTAGCATATGTCTACTATCATACATTTCCTTTTTCTGCTTTTGTTTCTTCCTCGTTCTCGTCTCTTTGGCTTGTTCCTCCAACTCCATTTTTCCTGGTTCTAGATAGTTATCAACAATGTTAGTAATCCAAAATGAATATCATCAAGTAATCACAGAAGGTACAATCCAGCTTTTCTGAGAATGCAGAGCCTTTCTTTTCAATATTCTGTAGTCCTTGAATCACCATAACATAGACATAACTTAGTTTTTGTGGTCGTTCATGCTGCGTAGAAACTGCTTCTTTGCTAAAAATACTTGAAATCATAGAATGTTGGATTGGTTTCTCCATGTGAACTGGATATTTGTAAATCCATTTGATGTGATGAGTAATTTAAGCCATCATATAAAACAAATTTGTTTTTCCTATCAAAACAAGTATTAGATGTTTCAGTATATTTCCTCCCTCATTTAAACTAACCAGTTTGGAACTCATTGAAAGGTATATTTTTTCTAAAATGACCACCAATGCAACCCTATGCGTTTTCCTGATGCATCTACGTACAGATATTAGTTGATATGAACAAAACATTCAATATTATCCTGTTATTAAGTCGGGAACTTTAATGTTATTATTCCCGACACGTGTTCTGTTGATTCTGTGTTTAGGAGGTATGCATTGACTTGATTATGCTGTGCTTTATTCCCCACATCTTCTCTGTTGCAAGTTTCTGATTAACTGCAGGTTGTTATTTTGCTTATAAAAGATATGTGTTATGTTTCAATTTTTTTCCAGGATAGTGAGCTACGGTATCGCTTCATTTATAATCATTTCCCAAGTTTGCGAGAGGAGGTAAAGTGATAGCAATTAATATTTCTACTCCAGCATCAGTTTTGTGAAACTTTATCACTCTTGAAGAATGGTTGCTCTTCTCATTTCCATTAGTTTATTCCTAATGTTTGGCCCCTTGCTTCAATAGCAGCGTTTGCAGAATGTGATGTAGTCATTCCCCTATTACATTGATTTTTCAGGAAATTATAGGTAAAACAGATGTGGAGATTTTTACTGGTGGTGGTGTTAAGGAATCCCAAGATTTTAAAAGAGAAGTCCTGGAAAGAGGGCGAGCTGCAAAGCGGGAAATAACGTTTGAGACCGAATTGTTTGGGTCAAAGACATTTCTGATTTATGTCGAACCGGTATTTAGCAAGACAGGAGAGACTATTGGTGTGAACTATATGGGAATGGATGTAACGGATCAGGTAAACTCACCTACAAACATCATTTTCTTCATAGTGTCATGGTCTTCTACGTAACATTCAGGTGGGAAAGTTCGGTCCTTGTCATTAACAACTTGACCGAAAATGGTCGTCTAAAAAATCTCATTTTTCTAGTATTTGTATATGTATTAATCAATAGCTGCTTGAGTTAATCTGTGAGTAAGAATGCAACTATGTTCACATATATTACACCTTTACTAATTGTGAAGAAAAACATAGTAAACATCAATGCCTTGAGAGGAAACTTTCAAGTATGTTTCTTCCCAGCTTATATAGCCAATTCCTCGAAGCTTCTACTTTGGGCTGCTGGCTTTTACCACATTTAAATGCCTTTATTTCTTACTTCACAAATGGACTTGAATTACTGAGAACTCCTAATGGCTATAAAACCACAAAGTAGTAGACTGTTTATTGGCAGTCTCCTCTGTAACTTTCTTGACTCAAACGACTAAAATTTGAAGTCATCTATTCGGCAATTCAACCTGGCTGACCTTAATCCTACAAGTTATAATGGTGTGAAACTGTGACATTTCTGTACATTGAAGTAAGCTTGCCATCTTGAGAAGCAGAAATCTGGAGTTGCAGGTTTAAGTAGGTGACTCCGGAGTCACACAAGGACAAATGATGCCAAAATTTCCCAGAAAAGGGAAGATAATTACTGGAAGATTTTGGATGAGTTGAACAACTTTACCAGTCCCATCTTGCACAGCATAACAAGTGTTCATGAGCTACTTTGTCTTTCTGTATCCCTTGCTCTGACTCTTTTTCTTTTTTCATTTGTCTCTGCCATGTTACTTTACTCTCTTAAGATTTTTACGAGGAAAAGATATTCCTTTTGTCTGTTCTCTATACAGGTGAGGTTAAGAGAGAAAATGGCAAAGCTTCGAGAGGAGATAGCAGTCCAGAAGGCCATGGAGACAGAACTCAACAAAACCATTCATATAACAGGTCTATCCATTAACCGTGGTTATTTCTTCTAACCATTCTGGAGTTAACTTCAAAATTTGTGTCTTAACATTCATCTCCTTGCAGAGGAAACAATGCGAGCAAAACAAATGCTTGCAACCATGTCGCATGAGATAAGATCTCCTCTATCAGGGGTTGTAAGCATGGCCGAGATTCTTGCAACTACAAAACTTGACAAGGAGCAGAGACAGCTGTTGAAGGTCATGTTATCTTCGGGAGACTTGGTCCTTCAACTTATTAATGATATCCTTGACCTTTCCAAGGTTGAGTCAGGTTTATTTTTTTTCTATCCTTTAACAAAGGTCACATCACCTAGCACCTTTTTTCTGCTTAAATTTGGCTTCTGTCAGATTTTTACTCATGCACGCTACAAAGTTTATGCCCAGAGAGGTAGTACAGCGTGATACTCCAGAACCTAACTTATCAAACAAAAAACAATGAAGCAGATGCAACTTAAAGTTTGAGTCACGAGGATTTATATTACCTTACTTACCAGAGGTTTTCTTTCAGGAGTTATGAAGTTGGAAGCTACAAAGTTTAGGCCGAGAGAGGTAGTAAAGCATGTACTCCAGACAGCTGCAGCATCATTGCAGAAGATACTAATTTTGGAAGGACATGTAGCAGACGATGTTCCTATTGATGTGAGCCTTACTATGTACTGTTTCTCTGAGCAAGTAGCATCCAACAACTTATTAAAAAACAAACATCTTCCTTGTATCTCCTTTCCATCAATGCCTAAGCATATTAGAGTAGTTGACCAAAACACAATAAGAGGCTATCTGTTACAAAGCTAATAACATGTGTCCGCGATGAAAGGCTCAGTCAGAGAGGATACTACTCAATCTTTTTGCAAAGCTTGAGCATTACGCCTTGGTCGTCCTTGTTTACATGTTCTGCTTATGCACCGCCCACCTCTTTAATGTAGCTTTACCACCCCACACATGCACATGAACAACATAATGGATGGAGGAAATCTTTCAATGTGTTAGAGGCTCGAAATTTGACAAAAGTAGCTCAGACCCCTGAGCCATCATTAGATGTCTAGGTGATCACCTTATGTTTAAACATGTCCTGTAGTTTAAGTTAGACTACAGCTCACGCCATTAGTATCTAACCTTTGCCGTTTACAGAAAGTTATATGATCTCTCAAAACATAATAAACTTGTCAAGTACTGTTGTTTAACAACAGTAAGCTATACCATTGTTTCCTGCTAAATAAGATAAACTGCTCTTTAAGAGTTGGGTGATGTTCTAAGTCTATTATATTTCAGTTTAAATAACTCAAAACGTTAGACTCACCATCGATTCGGTACGAGAAAACTTTTCAGTCACTCTATGCAGATTGGCAAAAGTTAATATTAAATACTGTGACTGTTACAGGTCATTGGAGATGTTTTACGAATTCGACAAATTCTCACCAACTTGATCAGGTATTGAGTTCTGTATAGCTATTTTTCAAACAGCACACTTCTTGCTACATTGTAACTTCAATGCCATCTTTGCTACAAATGACTTTTCCGTTTGATTTTGTCACATTTTTTCTAGGTCGAGAAACCCTTATCTATGTAGATGGGGCGCACAATCTAGTATGTGACTCAAGTCTTTAATGTTAAGTTACAAGTGGCTGCCTACATAACCAGACAGAAGTAGAATGTAGTGCAAATATGATGTTCTACTTATGTATGTAGTAGTGCGGTTAATCGACTGTCTGGAAATTAAAAAATGGTCTTTGGATAACTTATATTTCTCATAACACGAAAATGCAACTATTCAAGTTCCTTTATTTTGTGATTTAGCTTCCGTTATAACACGAGGAGCTGATCGACATATCTCTGTCAATCGGCATAATGAGGTCAATTTTTCTGGTTCTGAATACCGATCGGCACTTTGATAAGTTGTGCCGATTGCCGCCTTTTATTCCAGTGCCTTTATTAAGGGGTCTGCGGGATTTGTCCCTAGTTATTGTACCATTATAAAAGGTCCTTTGTGCCTCCACTCAGGAAGAGGTCATGTAGCCAGGTTAGGTATCTTGTACTGGGTTTCCTTCGTTGTCTGAGATCTTATAATCTCCGAATTGTTTAGTGGAACTTTGCTTTGTCTTCACCGTGGAGTAGGCAGCACCGAACAATATTAATTCTCGTCTTCTTCTTCTTTGTAGATCTATTGCCTTTATTATTGATTGTTATTTGGTAGTTTGTTCACACTGTGGTCCTGATAATAACAATCTAGTATCAACAGCTGCGTTTGATCGAAATTATGCAATATAGCGTCAACCAAGCATGAGATGGAGAAGTTCAACAATGAAACCAGTTTCAGTGTATGGCCGGTCAAGATGCTTCCCTTGTTTCCACTATGTTCAATGGTTGAGACACCGTTGGTATGGAGGACGTGCAATCTGCTTAGAATTCTCCAGAACTGAGAAAGAAGGTGTGTAGTGGTAGTGATGATGAATAGGCGAAGGGTTGTTTGTTAGGGAAGGAGTGACAATACTAGTCATCGAGCAGAGGGAGTTCTAGATCGAAATCAAAAGCGAAGGGGATGCAGATGCTAGTGTGTAACTATTTCCACCAAAAAAGGCATTGTCCTGATCCCATGAATAAGCCAAAAAAGGTATACAGCTGGACAGGTGCTTTTCAATTCATTTGAGTCTTCTTCAGATGTTGCTAGTATTTTTGAGGTGAATCAGGTTCAGATGATGTTCTTTCAGTAATCTTTATACAAATTTTAAGTGGATTCTTCACTCGGGATTTTCCAATCATTTGTCCCAATGGTGACTTGGTTGACTGCTTATCGAAGTATTGATGGTGGTAATGTCTTAATAATGGATAACAGCTTGTATAAAGTTTTCAGGGTTGGTATAGTTCGGATTAAGATACATCTTGGGATTGTGAGGACTTTGACAAGAAGATTTGATCTCGTTGCATACTCGTGATCTTTGTCTCTGTAGGATTAAAGCTGAAGGTGGAGCTATTGGAATTTTGCGAGGTGGTCTTGTAGTGGTGAAAGGTTGTAGGTGCAGTGGCCCTTGGATCTCGTTTGGTTAGGGCATACGAGCTAGAAAGGGATGACAGAGCTCTGTAGACGTGGTTCTTTTATGGTCAGAGTTTGTGGATGCTTTGCTTCCCAAGCATAAGCATGTAACATATCAATACACCTCTGATTGGTAAGGGCAAAGAAAAGTTGGAATATGTTGATGATGATATTTTGTTTTTCTGGTAAAGGTCCTTTTATTTCAAAAAAGCTCAAATGTACACAAATCAAAGATTTACAGTGCTATTCATCCCTCCAGTTATCATTTCCTACCTGTTTTCTACGTGCAAACTACCTCTTCCTGTCACTTTCAAAACCTTAATACAAATTCCCAAGACTCCATGCTTGATGCAGCTCCCAGTTCTTGGAATTTGTTTGTGCTGTAGGCCAACTCCTGACCCTAAATTGAACCCATTGCTGAATAACACTGAAGCAGCCATGAGGATTTGTTTGCTTATGATGAGGATTTGTTTGCTTATGTTCAAATATCCTTGCATTTCTCTCCATCCATAGTCCATATACAGTAGTTGCCAATACCAGCTTACACAATTGAGCTCTAAAGCTCTTGCCCCTGAACTACTGAGTGGTACATTGTAACAGGATGCTCCAAGATTGCAAATGTATTGATACCTTCAATTTTTCAAAGCCGAGTATCCAAACTTCCTAAGCAAATGAGCATTGCACAAACAAATGATCTGCATTTTCTTGATTTCTTGAGCATAATGCACACTGGTCTTCTTGAGTGATATTCCATTTCATAAGTTTATCCTTAGTTCTTAGCGCCTCATCCCATAAAGCAGCCAAAGAATCGTAGCACATCCTGGAATATGCCCACTAAACCACACCAGTTTCCACCATGCAACAGCTGCTGCTTTAGTTCTTATAGCCTCCCAAGCAGTCCTGATAGAGAATTGCCCATTGGTATCTAGATTCCATAGGATTTTATCATTTTGCTGATTATTTGGTGCTGCCATATTCCTAAGAGTGGAATCCAGATCTCTCAATGCCACAGATCTCAGTGCAGGTAATCTCCATGTGGTCCCCTCTGTAATAGCAGAGACTTTAGTATTGTAATCTATTGATTGCCAAACCAGAGTCATATAAAATTTTCTGGCCATATTTGCGTATGATTTGAGTCGCCATTGAGCCATCTATCCATCCACAACCAAGTGTTCTTGCCATTTCCTACCTGATAATTGAAGAAGCCCTGAAATTGAATGAGAAAGCTCAATGATGATATTTGTGGTCTTTCACAGCTTCCTTCTCATTATGGTTTAGATGTGTGTTGACTTTTGCTGATGACTTTTTAATCTGATGCTATATGTTGACTTATGCATGGTTAAGAAATTTAAGGTGATGATTGAGAAGCAGACAGGGAAAATGGTCATGTCTTAAGATGCATAAAGGCCTTGATTGTTGTTTTGATCCGTTCATGGCCAAGGTTCTGATGTTGTTTGCCACTGTATGCCAGTACCTTCTTGGCAAGTTGGTGTAGCAGAACATTTGAACAGTAATCTCTTAGAAAGAGCCAGTTGTAGGCTTTCTTTTGCTAGTCTATAGGAGTATTTTTGGGCTGAAGCAGTATAAACAACTTGCTATTTAATGAGCAGGTCTATGCGCCTGCGTTGGAGTGCAAAACTCCAGAAAAAGTATGGTCCGGTAACTGCTGATTACTCTTCTGCGTCCGAGGACTTTGAACACAAAGTAAAAAAGTGTACCTTTTTTGGTTATGGACACTGGGTGGATGAATACATTTTGTGGTGCTGCTATTTTAAGTTGCTAGAGGATATGTTCAACAACGATTTTGTGTTTGATGAGTCGGCGACTCTTTTGAAAAGATAAAAAGGAGTCATGTGCCAGTATGTTTGGGGGTGTCAAACAACAGACTTTGCTGTAAAATCGAGCAAGTCTGTTATCAGGTAATTTTACTTCTGTACAGCTCAACAGGCCAAGAACAAGAAAGAAGTTCGACATAAAGTAGAGAAGTGTTCTCCGTTGACATTACAGTTCAGGTAGCGTAAGATCGAACAAACAAACGGAACCATATCAAAGGTATGGTTGTGCAGATTTGGATGCTTTTGCACTAATTTTGGCTGAGGTGGAGGGATTGAGTCTCTATGTAAGGATCGGTTGTGGGAGTCAGTGAATTGTGCTTGAAATTATCAAATTGCTCATATTTTTTTTTGTTGGTTTAGAATGATAATGACAACAATGATATGTCTATTGCTGGAAGGACAACAATGATATGTCTATTGCTGTAAGGACAACAATGATATGTCTATTGCTGTAAGGCATAAGTCAGAGAATATCAGGTCTCAGTTGTTTAAGTTGGAAGTGAGTATGAATGATGGTATGGAGATATACAGTGTTAGGGAAGCTGTGCTATCCCTGTTGCAGGTTGGTACTCCATTCGTGTTGCAAGTTTGACTTTCAGCAGCATGTATACACTGGTTTTGGATTTGGAGGAACACTAGTCTCTTGTTCCTTGTACTCGTATGAACAAACCATAGGCCGTTGATGTTGTTAATAGATGCATTGGTAGCATGGTTGTAGCTCTCTGGACGTGAGTAGAATGGATAATTAGATATCATGTAAGTGCAGTTTCTCTCGGTCTTTTCTTTGACGCAGATAAAGATCAAGGATTTTCCCAGTACTTGAGGAGCTTGATGTGGCAAAGACAATATGTAAGTTCAATGCGGAGATTTTGCTGTCACTATGACACAGAAAGCCAATCGGCGAATGCTCAATCGAGCAGGCATTATGAGCTGGAATTTGTTGGTTCTGAAGTACCGATCAGTAAGTTGATAAGTTGTACTGATCGGGCCATTGTCCTTGTCGATCAATACTTTGCCCCAGTGCGTTTTCATTTCGAATCCGAAAAGTTCCCTAATCATTTTACCTTTTAACGAGGCGTTTTATGTCTACACTCAGTAGGATGTCGGGCATTTAGGGTTGGGTATGGTTTCTTGCCTTGTGTGCGAGTGAGCCATTTTAACAGAAAGTATGTTGTAGCAACAAAATAACGAGGACTCTGATCCTAGCAACATACCCTAGAAATCCCAAACTTATGGCTTGCAGTGAAGAGCAAACAAAATAAATTGTTAAATTACTGCAGAAAAACTCATCAACAAAAGCTAAAATGGCACCTAGTTGGAAACTTTGCTTTGAAGTAAGAAAGCATAAAACCACTTTAGTCCCTTAGACTGTTCCTGCATTTTTCAATTGTCTCTTAACTTCTACTTTCTTTAGAATAGTCCTTGTACTTTGCCCTGTCTCTTAATTGGTACCTCTGTTAGCTTTTTCGTTAAAAACATAGGGGTAGTTTTGTCCTTAAAATTTTTCCTTTGTTCTTCTTTCTTCGCCCCAGAATTGCCGACCCCATCACCTCCAAATTATACCTCTCTGAAGCTAACCTGCATAGCCTGGGCTGTTATCCACAACTCTTATCTTTGGCCGCCTCTTTGGCCACCACTGCAGCCACCACAATCACCACCACCTCCCCCTCCATCTATGCATTGGACCAATATGAACGGCCATGGCTGTATTAGCAAATCTTGTAGTCAGAAGGCGAGGTGGTGGCGGCACTGCCGGTTTGAGGGGGGTGACAGCGGTGGTTTGGGGATGATGATGACCGTCGGCAGTGGTTTTAGGTGGGGTGATTGCTAGCGGTGGCGTGTGACGATGTAGCACGGTTGACGAGGTGCTGATGGCGGTGGTAATGGCTGCGGTGACAGTAGCGGGTAGTAATGGTAGGTGATTTGATTGCTTGTGGTGGGGTGACTGCATTGCAGACGAGATGTGATGGCGGTTGCGTTGGGGGTGGTGACGGCTATGGTAGTGGTTGTAGGTGGGGTAATTACTAGCTGCGGATTGACGGCATTGCAGGGTTGATGAGATGGTGATGGCTATGCTACATGGACTCTTCAGAATGCATGTACCCATGTTGTAAAGTAAACTTGACAGTTATACATGGGTACGAGATATGTGTGAGACACATTTTAAAGAGTATGCCGCTATGAACACTGTCTGCAGTATTTCTTTTGATTCGTTATTGCTTTGGGATGAGACAAGTTCTTAATTAAAACCATGTGCATCACATAAAACACCATTGTACCTTGAAAATAATTAAACACTTATAAAAGATATGGACATTTAATTTTGTCCCCTGTATTGCGCTCTGAGAATTAGACAAATCTGGCATTTGGACATATATCCGACACGGACACTCATACAGAGTCCCAAAGAGATATAGGGTGATGGCGGTGGTTTTGGGGGTGCTGACGGCTATGGGTAGTGGTGGTTGGTGGTGTGGTTGCTGGCAGAGGGAGGAGTGGTGGGTCAATGGTGGTTGGGAGCAGTTGAGCAAGGCCCGCAGTGGCTGCAGCAGGAGAAAGGAGAGAGAGTGCATATTGAGGTTAAGAAATTGGGAGGAAGAAGGAAAATTGTTTTGTTGACAAAATTACCCCCAAAACTTTAACATAAAGTGTCAGGGAGCGACCAAAACACATAAAGTTAGTTGAAGGATCTAAACAGCGAAAATAGGAATATATAGTCATAAAAACACGAAAATGGGTCTGAGTGACTAAAGCAGTACTAACCTTGACAAAGGTGATGCACTTGAAACTACACCGTTTTGAACGCTGTTGTATTGTCCTCCCGTCAAATGGGCAACATCAATTAGACACAAATGAGCCACCCTCCAACTCTTTTGCACCATCCTAGGCGCTCTGATTCCTTGGCACTTACTGTGGAAGTCTCTTTTGAACCTCGGATTCCACGTCTGCCCAAGGAACTAGCATGATTCACTACAGTAGCTTCATGGCCTATCGCTTTGGAAATATACTCTCCATACATACCTTGAAGGAGATGTGTTGGCAAACTGATTCAAGTTCATAGCAATACTTCTGCAGGACTCGAACCATACACCTCTCTTCCCTGGACAGAATAGGAAGTGTGACATGGAACAGTTGATTTATACTCTTAATTAGCGTTATCCATCCCCATCTACATGGTTTTCTCATGCAAAATAATTTACCAGCTATGGAATGAGTACTTGGGTAACTGGGTTCCTGTTCTGACCTATAGCATGATTGATCATATCATATATTTAGTTTTTTCTTTTTTGGTCCTCCGCAGGTTTAATGGAAGTCATTTTTACTTGTGGATTTAGGCAGCAATTTGTAAAAAGACATGGATATTATATCACGTGGTTTACTTGGGTTAACTACTATCCGATCCTATCATTTTACGTGCTTCTGATCATGAGTGTGTATTCTTTGCAGCAATGCCATAAAGTTTACCCATGAAGGGAAAGTTGGGATAAAGCTATATGTGGTACCGGAGTCAAATCCTGGAAAGCAGGAAGGATACCAGAAGTCAAATGCAGGGCAGTCGACAGGTTTCACCAATATACAGAAAGATGATAAATGCGTATCTCACAATTGCTATGACCAAAATGGATTTTATGAAAAGAAACATGGGGAAGGTCCTCACCAAAGCCCTACACTTGACGACGAACACAAAACCCCAGAAGGTGATGAAGATATCTTTCTGCAGCAACATGAAACCACGGTCTGGATACGATGTGATGTTTTTGATACTGGGATTGGTATACCAGGTATTTCATATATAAGTGTATTCTCCTTGTACAATGAAGTCTAAAGGTTTATCGTTTCTTTCCTACTATGATTTAGTATCCTCTAATATTTTGTTACCTGTGTAAAAGATGTCTGGCACTGAGAGTGATAGTACTACTGTTAGCCCCAAGGGGCGGGAGGAATGGGAACAGCCCAAGGTCGTTCCTTTGAATCCCGTCCCACAGGGACCAACTCGCCTCTTCTAAAAAATAAATAAATAAATAAATTAAATAAAATACTTAATTGGAATTAGTGTGTTTTTCTATGTTGAAACAGAACATGCCTTGCCTACTCTCTTTAAGAAGTACATGCAAGTCAGTGCAGACACAGCTCGGAAGTATGGAGGCACAGGATTAGGCCTAGCAATCTGCAAACAACTGGTAGGTTTTTTAAGCCAACACTTGGTTTTGGTATCTATTAGTTACTCTTTCAATTGCAGTGATCAAAGCCCTGAGTAATCCAGTTCAAAAACATTCAGTCTTACTATTTCTTGACTCCAAGAGTTGTACCTATATTTCCTCGCGTTGATATTCATTGTTGCTAAGTTGCTCGGTTGATTTTTAAGAAGTTAAAAGAGGACGTGATGTTATCTTCTCAGAGATATCAATCCTTATCCGCGAGAAATGGCAAATATAATTATCATCAGTTGTCATCTATGTTACACAAGGACTTCAATTAGATACACTATCAATCTGCGATGAGTGATGTCATTTCTGAGCATGTTATTGGTCGCAATTTTTTTTCCCCCTAAAGTGGACTGATACAAAGTGCTCCGAATAGTTTCATGGCCTCTAACAGTTTTCTTGCTTCAGCGGTGAAACTTTGCTCAAGTACGTCTACATAGCTTCTACTTTAATGATAAGCTTGTGGCATATTGAAAACAAACTGGCTGGCTTGCTTTATTTTTTTTTTCCTCCCTCGCAATTGTGGTCCATCAATTACTAGTTGAAAGTTTCAGGACACCAACTTTACTCATGGATGGTATCACCTTTATGCATATGGAACAGGTTGAGCTCATGGGGGGTCATCTCACTGTCTCCAGCAGAGAGCACTGGGGATCAACTTTTACATTTGTACTGCCTTATAAAGTTTCACCATTGTGTGATAGTTCAGACGATCCTGACGAAATCCCTAATATGGCTAACCATGATGCTGCAGTTGATGCGAACGATGATGATATAACTTCTGGCTTCTTTCAGTTCCAACCGCGCACTTTGGGTTCGCTATTCTATTCTAATGGTTGTAGCAGGACACAAAAAGTAAGAGCAAACAATTTTGGGCTTAATTCCACACATAGACTCGATGGATTTTCAGAAGATTCCTATCCGCTCCCTACTAATAATGTCATGGCAAAAGAGATGAGTTCGGTGGAAGATGCCTTTTCAATGGCTGATACCGCTGTGATATCATCTGAACCAGCAAGTTCTATGCTGTATAGGCCAGACTCAGGTGACAATGCCATTGGTAAAGACAGACAGATTTGGGGTGATACAGATCGTCAATTCTATAATCCTGATTTGTACCCAGCTCATTGCTCGCCAACAAACAAAGACGCGGATGAAACTGCAAAGATAATACAGTCACGGAAAACATGTCAAATGCAAGTATCAGGCAGAAGCTCCAAGAGCACTACAAGCAAAAGCCCAGAAATTCCTGAAGCAAAATTGAAACATAAGATCCTTGTCGTAGAAGATAACAAGATCAATGTGATGGTAACACGATCAATGATGAAACAAATAGGCCATGACATAGAAGTCGTTAGTAATGGAGTGGAAGCAGTGCGTGCAGTTCAGGGTAGTAGTTACGATCTTATTATGATGGTAATTTTACAAACCAAATGTTTCTTAGATTCCTTGAAATGAATATATGAATATTTTCTTTTCGAATAAATTAAATATATGATTAGGATCGAAAGAGTGCATGAACTTTTTCTATGGTCATTGCTGTGACGTGTGAATAACCATCTTGTCTACGGTTATGGCCGTGCTGAACTTGTAGTTTCTATTAGTTTAACTGGAAAGTTTGTTATTCTTTCTTTATATTTTTGTCATTTGACAGAGTTTAAGCATATCTAGAATTGATCACTTATAATTTAAGCATCTCTAGAGTTTAAGCATTTCTCTACTTTAAAAGTAGAGTAGATTGTTGGTGAGAAAAACTTATAATTCTATTTTGATTCACTTTGAACATATGCTCTTGTCATCTTGAATGTTTTAGGAATAATTTAGCTAGCGCGAGGCAAAGCTTATTGGAAGAACAAACAACAATTAGATGCTTGGCAAAATGCTTTCTGGAGGCTTTTTAGCTCCAGGAGGGCCTTTTAAACTCGTCTAGTTGTTTACCGTAAGGAACTCTTTAAGCAAAAGGGCATTTCTTACTTTTGAGCATTTAGCCGAGAGTTACTTCTTTGAAGGCCTTTCTGCGGAATGCCTTTAGACTGTCAAGTTGTCATCCAAAACAGTAGTATTTGAGCCTTTCTGATAAGCATGCATACCATCTCTCTCTCTCTTCCCCCTGTATGTCTACTATATGAGACAAGTTCCTGAAATTGTGCAGGATGTATGCATGCCAGTAATGGATGGCCTTCAAGCTACAAGACTTATCCGTTCCTTTGAGGAAACAGGCAAATGGGATGATGCAGCTAAGGCTGGAATTGAGCAGCATGTGCCTCTTTCAGATATATCACAAGAAGACGACCCATTGAAACAGTGTAGACAAAGGACTCCCATCATCGCGGTAAGCACCTGAACTCATTGTGCCTTAAAAAATTGATACCTCGGGAGTTACTCAGCAATTAGCTTCTTATTTTTGCCGCTTGTGCATTTAGCTTCTTATTTTGCTGCTGGTAATTTTTCTAGTGTGTATTAATCAAGACCATATAAGCCATATTGCCAAATAGGAAGTGATCACAACTGCATCTCCCATAGACCAGTCTTACACTTGTTTTTAACCCCAGAACTTCCTACAGTGCAGATACCTTATTATCTCCTGCTGCATTTGTATAACAACTATGGTATTGCTTCCAAAAGATAACTAAAAAGTTGCTGCTTGATTTTCTTGCCACTGGTTTACTATATCTTTTAAATCCCAAGCATGAAATGGCGAAGTGCATTTTGAATTCTGCATGTGATTCTAATCCATAAGCAAAATAATTTGTGCTTCTCAGAATTCCGTTGTGTCTCACCACCATAATAGTTAAGTCCTACTAATGTTCATGAACATTCCTATATTTTTGCATCCAGCTTTAACTGGACTCATTGGTGATTCTGCCGCGACTACTTCCAAAATAATTTTAAGTTTGCTCAGCAATCTTCCAAGATTATGGTGAAGATTGTCTATTTCAGCCAGCAACAAATCTAAAACTGTAAAGAAAACTCTCAACATCTCCAGGCATGTGTGACTCTTTCTTGCACGTGGATAGAGAAGCAGAAAGCAAACAATACTAACTGAATGGGGCAACATACTTGTAGGGATAAAACATCGTCTGAGATACCATGTCATTGGACTATCTAGGGCAGTTGGCTATTTAATACGCACTAGTTAACCCGAAAGCTTGAGTTGGCCAGTCATAGAATAGACAGCTGACAAGGCCAACATTTTTGCTGAAGAAATTATGTTTCAGCTTTATCTTTTAAATGCATCGAGATCTTATTTTCCGCTTTGGCATCTGCTTAATTTTATAGAAAGAAGTCATTTGTTGATCATCCCCCAAGCACTCGTAGGGAAGCACTAAGAGATTATGATTAGGGCTGGACAATCACTTGTGCGTGCTAAAATTTCACACCTACAACATTCGTAATCGTGAAGAATGTCGCGTGCTCATGAATTATCGGAAAAATTAACCTCCTTTATTTGCCTCTACAAATGTAAACTGCATCAGTCGACCATCACCTTCGAAAGAACCTTTTAATAGAGCTGAATGTCTAAATTCCTGCATTTTTTCAGGTTTTATATATGTTCTTGATGATGCTTCAGAATTACCAATTCACACTTCTTCATATGCTAGCTGCATCTGTCAACCATAGTAACAGGTTTACTACTGCCACCATTAATCAAAACTAGTTGGTTGCAGATGACTGCAAATGCATTATCAGAGAGTGCAGATGAATGCTTCGCAAGCGGTATGGATTCATTTATATCAAAGCCTGTTACGTTTCAAAGTTTAAGACAATGTCTCCAACAATACTTACCGTCACGGGTCCCTTAGATATGCGCATCTGTATAAAAATGAATGCGTCTTAGGAAAGTTTTGTAATCAATGTATCATCCTTCTCTTTCGATCATTAGCAACGGTGTTTAAACTGTGCCAATCTAAGACATTAGATAATCAAATCCAGGACATGATTAAGGTGTAAATGCACTCAGTTTTTATTTTATCGAGAGTTATTTACATTCACAGCAAAAAGCTATGCCTGTAGCTTCAACAAAGCAATGCAACTCACTTCTTTGACATTGACGAGAATGGCAACAAAAGTGACATGAACAAAGAGTAACATCAAGGTCCATACGGATGTAAATGAGCTAGAGTACCACTAGCTCAAGTCTGCTTCAAATAAGCAATTAGACTTGAAATATTCTATTTCATTACGTGGGAAAACATATGCATAAGTTGAAACTTTCACAATTTAGCAACATCAAACAGTCATAAGGAGGATGCCATCTATAAACTAGGAATTCTACAACTGGATTAGGAGGGTGTAATCTCGCTTCAGGTGCATGGGTTTAAATCGGGATACATAACGGACACAATGTTATGTAATGGCAATTTACTATCGTGACCGTGGATTTATTTTAGACTAACAAATCACTGAATACTCAACTGCTATGAAGCACGAGTGCTTCAAAAGGGGGGGGGGGGGGGGGGGGAGTATCGGGGTCGAGTGCGCATCAGACACGGGTGCGCCTCGGGTGTGGCTCGGGTGCATGTCGAGTGCGCACCCGTTAATTTTCATTTATTTGCAGAAATTTGGGTGCGGCTCGGATACGGTTTGGGTGCGGATCCGACACTTCGGGGGTTGAAACATAATTGTTGGAAGATATTTTGGGGGATAAAAACATAAAACTTAATTTTTGTGGGGGTAAAAAAATAAATCAATATTACTAACCAATTAGGGCACATGAGTCTCATCTGAGAGAGAGAGAGATCACAGCAGCCGTGACCTCCGGCGACCATCGCGACCACCTTACTCACCTCTGGCAGCTTTACTTCGAAGGTATGTCGTTGACTTCATCTCTGTCTTCCTTTGTCTTCAAATTTTTTTTTTTTTTGGTTTCTGCTGAGACTTGACGATGTGGAATGTGGAATGTTAGCCGTTATGTGTTTTTGTGTTATAGTCTCACTTCTCACATCATTTTTGTTTTTAATTTTGCTGTGACAGTGTGTATTTTTTGACTTGGACTGTTTTTTTTTGTTTGTGTTAAAGGTTTAAAGGCTTAAATTAAAGCCAAATATGTCAACTTCAGGTTTATTTGTTTGATAGTTGAAGATGAAAATGTTGTGGTCATGGAACCCTTAGATATTTGATGGAGTACTTTATTTGTTTGATAGTTTGAACTTTGATGCTATGTTGTTACTTTTATTATGAATATGATGTATGTGGTGGTGTTTATTATGTATTTGATGGTATTGTACTACCGTTGAATGGTTAAATGAAATTGCATCATGCTTTTTATGCACTTTCTTAAGATACAACTTGTTTAGAAATTAAATGCTAGGTGTACATAGTATATATATATATATATATATATATATATATATATATATATATATATATATATATATATATATATATATATATATATATATATATATATATATATATTTGCCGTATCCCTGCCGCACCCGCATCCTAAAATTTTCAAAAATGCCGTATCCGCGTATCCGCACCCGTGCTTCTTAGGTCAACTGCAATGGCTTTCTTCATCTATCCATGGCTTTCTTCCTCTAATAGGGGCCCAAATTAGGACACGGATTGGCTGCTTTAGCTAGGGCTACGCATTAATGATGTGATCCCAATCCCAGCCGTCCATCTAAATCCAACAGTAAAAAATCTGCCACTTAAATCCATCAAATCGACACATCGCTAAGGGCTCACGCATATCCCTTCACTACAGATGCATGAAAACCAGGGAGGGACATATTGATTTTCATCTGGGTTCCCCATAGACCTGGCAAACAGGTAAATCCCCCGGGTACGGGTAATACCCGGCCAGATACGGGTAAAAACGGGTCGGGTAAAAATTACCCAGAATTTTAGCTAATTTTAAAACCCATACCCTACCCAGTCGGTTCGGGTATTACCCGCGAGTAAACTGATTATTTAAAAAAAAATAAAAAACCTTTTTTAAATTATATTCACTTGCTTTCTTTCTTTAGTGTATTTTTTTCCTTCTTTTTGGTTCCACCATTATCACTTCTAATTTCCATAAGCCCCTAAAAGTTGCACAACAAAACCTAACAATCATCTCAAATCTCTGCTCTCAAATCTCTGCTCTCAAATCCAAACCAATAAACACATATCTTTAAAATTAAAATCACCTCAAATGCAGAACACTAGTAAACAAATTAACAAAAAAAAAAAAACAGGTAAATCTAATCGATTGGATAGTCAGATGACTTTGTAAATCAAGACAGATTTGTCAAAGAATTCAGCTTTCGTCAGCGACGGCGGTGATCTGTGGCCGGCAAGTGGCGACGGTGAGGGTTTGGCGGTGACTGGAAGAGAATTGGGTTTCTAGAAGCAGATCTGACTTTTGGTTGAAAGATTGAAATTTGAATCTGTGGTCAGCCTGAAGTTGAACGACAAGCGAAGCTATACTCAAGACGGCGGTGACGGATTGAGCGATGAGCGACCATGGCGCCGTTGAGTTGACTTGATGCGATTGTCAATAGATCTAACGTTGGGGGGAAAAGAAAGATAGATGGGTTGTGCGGTGTGGGTGGATCTGACTTTGGGGGGAAGAGAGAGAGAGAGAGACGAGCTGTGGGAGGTGAGAGAGTTCAAAGAGGGAGGTGAGCGGCGAGAAAGAAATGAGTCTCCGAAGACAAAGTGAACCCTAATGCTTATATACTAAACAAACGCGGGTAGCCTGGGTAGCCCGTACTCGACCCGAACCTGAATTTACGTGTCGGTCTGGGTACGGGTAACATTTCAACGGGTCTGTGATTCTTGTACCCGTACTCAGCTTTTTTTGGCAGGTACGGATAGACCCGCCGGTACAGACCCTTTTTTTTCCAGGTCTAGTTCCCCATCTAGCTTGTTGCTCTCTTCCGGCTATTACAACTCCACATTTCGGCGGGACATCACTTGGTTGTTCTTGTAGATCGGGATCAAATCTCGAGTCTGGATTTTCATATCAATCCAATTTGATTTCTCTTTAAATGGAATCTTTTAGATTCTTTTCCACCTTGGTACTTTATTGATTATTTATGGTGATAAAGCTGCTGCGCTAGAATCAAGGATTCATACTGTGGGAGGACTAATGATAGAGATGGGAAAGCTATAATCAATTCTTATATTGAACTTCCCCCACCTTGGTTTTCATCAGAGGCAAGATCGTGAGTGTTTGCAAATGGAAGGCTGTAAAAGAGAGAAGACCCTCAATCATAGTCCATGCGAGACCATTGAGTAGAACACATATTTGTAGATGACACTCTACTGAAGAAAAGTCACGCTTTTTATAATCTGCTCGTTAAACTAAACACAACATTCCTTACCTCTCACTACCTGGATAACGTGGCACATCAATTAGCCACTAGCTAATTGATGTGCCACGTTATGATTACAAAGAATCATAACAAACTTCATCTTTTGGCATACGCAGCAGTTCTGATTATCCTCCTCCTCGCTAACTTTTTCCTAAAAAAAGAATACAACCCAGAAAGCTAAAGGACCCAAATTAACACAAAGTTGGGCATACCCCCTTGAGCTGTGTAGTAGAGCTCTCTGAAACTCTCATCTGGGCATATGCAGCCGGCGAATGAGAGAGGACGGATTGAAAGCGAGGAAAACGTAATATCAAGGAAAGCGAGTTCGCAATTGACATGGAGATGCCACAAGGGATGCGGTCCAAGTCAAATGTCAAGTATACTGATGTTGGACACAACAAGGATGGAGCAAGGATAGAGGGTTTTCCATACAGAGCCTGAGGATGGAAGTGCTGCGAGGGCGATAGTGTGGGGTGAATATACGATGACAGTTACGGTTTGATGCTTAGGTCCAGAGTCAAGGTCCTGTATGTTTTCTCTCTAGAATTTTAGAATGAGAAAGTGAATTCTGAAAAATGTGTCCTCCCCAAATTAATTCTCAAGACCCCCTATTTATAGAGGTTGAGACGATAATGCCATCAATTGACATGTGGCACTCCCCAGAAGTGACACCGCCGAGGGGTCCATAAGTGTCGGTGCTCCACGAACTGTTGAATCCATATTCACCTGGCCTGCCCTGCACAACGTTGCTCTGTCTGTCTGGAAAGACTGGCCCACACAGTGCCGGTGTGGCGAGAGAGCCCCCTTGATCTAGCCACTAGTCCAAAGCCCTTGTAGAGTCTTATTGGGCGTTGAAAGATGCCGAGGACCTGGCAGCGGTGGGGAAGAACCGATGCCCAACTGCCAGGCGGACTAGAGCAATGCTTTCTAGAGACCTGCTCCTGTCTTGGAGTGACCCATGGGTCATAGTCCCTCAGGGTGCCTATGAAAGCCCCAGTGCCGGAGCACGTAGGCTAGTCATGCAGAGACCCTGGTGGCGATAGTGTCCCCGAGGAGTTGCCTATCCCGTGGGTGAGTCCTTGTGCCGGAGCACTCGAAGAGTGTCAAGGTAGTGTCTCGAAGGAGTCGCCTACCTGACGGGCTGCTGTAGCATCCTTGAAATGGTCGTAACAGCCATGTGTAATGGTATTTAGCACCGCAATGGTTACGTAATGACAAAATAGGTGCAAATTTCATTAGAATTGATATGACGACCAATAACAGTGTTAGAGGTGCCAAATTACGAATCCGTCGTTACAATACGCAACATCCATTTTTAAAACCATGATTGCATGACCTACATGTAAATGCCATAGGGTGTTATGGAATAACACACATGCGATCCTTGATTTCCTATAAGTGCGATCCTTAATCACAACCAAAAACTAAAAATGAAAACATAGAGTGAAGAAAGCCAATCTTCACACGTAAAACAAGAATAAGTAAAAACACCATTTTAGTGCAAGTAGATTTCTGGCTACTTATTCGGCTAAATGGTAGTAGACACCCCTGCAGTTTGACCATATTGGCAAATAACCCCCAACAAATAACCAATAGTGGATTAAAATCAAGCAATTAACAACTAATATTTTTAAAATGCAAGAATTAGACCAACAATATGTGAGGCCCCAGTCTTTTAGCTTCTAATAATTTTATTAACTTTAAACACTGTTTCAACCTATTCTGGTTGGACCCAATGGCCCGCTGAGGGTCCCGCTCCGAGCAGACACGTCAACATAGTGAATGGTCAAATTTCCAGCGCATCGAACCTGTCAGCGCGCGCACTCCAAAGACACGTGTTTTTCTTGCTTCGCGCGCTTCGTGCACGACTTAGGCGTAATTTATTTTGCGTTAGCATGACTCACGAGAGCGCGATCGTCACGCCGAGATCACCCGATCACCTTTTCACCAAAAACTTCGGCCGACGACACAACCAGAGCGACGGGGTCAAGAGGCAAAGGCCTTAGCCAACTCCTTGGGGTCGGCCTCGACCTCCCCCAAGGCCATGGGGTCGGCCTCGGCCTCCATGGGGGGTTGGCCTTGGCCTTCCCCCCGGTCGTTCCCTCATCGCGCAAGGTCCTATTCGCGCTTTGTTCTCTTCGTACACTTCGTATGTGACTTTGGCACCTTGTTTCTCGTGGGTACGATTCATGTTGATACGCTCGACGTAACGCAACTTCCGGATTCGTCATTCCTATCAAAACACCAACCGTCGGCACGCCCGAAGTTCACAAAAAGGAGGAAGGTGGCCTTGGCCACCCCTAGGGTTGGCCTCGGCCTCCCTAAGGGGTCGGCCTCGGCCTCCCCAGGGGGTTGGCCTTGGCCTTTCCCCAAAACCCTCGGCTTTGCCCCCTTTTTGCGCACACTATTCCGAACCATGTTTTGTGCTGGTGCAAAGCTTACTAATGCCTACACAATAACCTCATGAGGTCCGTCACCCGATGTCCACGACCGTGCATCGCTCTTGTGACGTTCATCGCTCAAAGTCAAGCGCTACAGTCGAATGACCCATCTCCGACGAACCCCGTGTCATCATCCTCAACTTTGGCATCACTACATATTGCACTCATTATTTTGGTCTAACAGGCACACTCAACTCACGTCACTTCTCCGGGACACCCGACACGTGCCCATGCGCTGTCTCCGCAACGTTCGTCGCCGCGCCCGTGCGCCATTCTCATGATGCGTGCCCCTGGCAGCAAGTATTGCTCCGCGACGTTCGTCGCCGTGCACGTGCGCCATTCTCATGACATGTGCCCCCGGCACCAGGTATGGTCTCGCGACAGTCGTTGCCGCGCCCATGCGCTACAATCATGATACAGGCCTTGGGGCATCACACTCATTCACCACACCATGTGCCCCCGCCATGGACGTGGAACATGCTTTGACCCACTCTCCAGAGTGTGCAGCATTCCAGGGGGCTCCGTTCGTAGTACTCTGGCACGAGGACCCCTCGCAGCGGGATGGACTCGTTACCACAAAGTCATTGCCGCCACGAGATGGGCTTGTTGCCACAAAGCATCGCCGTCTTCATTTTGAGGGGCTTCGCTCATAGTGCTCCGGCATGAGGACCCCTCGCAGCGGGATGGGCTTGTTACCACAAAGCCATCGTCACCACGGGATGGGCTCGTTATCACAAAGCCATTGCCGTCACGGGATGGGCTCGTTACCACAAAGCCATCACCGTCACAATCACGGGGGGCTCTGTTCGTAATGCTCCGGCACGAGGACCCCTCGCAGTGGGATGGACTCGTTACCACAAAGTCATTGCCGCCACGGGATGTGCTCGTTACCACAAAGCCATCGCCATCACAGGGAGCTTCGTTCAAAGTGCTCCGGCACAAGGACCCCTCGTAGCGGAATAGGCTCGTTACCATAAAGCTATGCCGTCTTCATTCTGGGGGGCTCCGTTTGTAGTGCTCCGAAACGAGGACCCTTCGTAGTGGGATTGGCGACTCCTCCGGGACACTATCTCTGCCAGGGTACCTGCGTGATTGGCCTACGTGCTCCGGCACTGGGGGCTCACGTCGGCACCCCTAGGGACTATGACCCCCAGGTCATTCTAAGACTGGAGCAGGTCTTCGGAGGGCATCGCGCCTAGTCCACCTGGCCGTTGGGCGTCGGGTCTTCCCCACCCTGCCAGGCCTGTGGGATTCAGTAAGGGCTTGGATCGGTGGCTGGGGCAACAGGCTTACTCTGATCATGCTACCGCGTTGTGGTCAGTTTTCTCAAACAGGTAGAGCGACGCTGTGTGGGGCAGGCAACGCAAATTTGGGAACCGACATTCCAACGGAGAACCTATTTTTTAGGACCCCCTGGTGACGTGTCACTCCCAGGGCACGACATGTGGTACTTTATGACATAAGCACACTGTTTCCTATAAATAGTGAACTTTACAACTCAAAAAGGGACTTTTTTGACTCATTCTGAAAACATCACTTTCTCACTCTAGAATTTGGGAGCTTTTGGATTCTAGTGAGAGAAACATAATTTTGGACCATAGCATCGGACCTTGACTTGGATTGTTGACTGCCCGCCCTGTTCGTCTCTACATCATCTCTGCAGCACTGCCACTCCTCACGGCCTGTCTGGGAAGCCTTGTTCTCGGCCCTTCTCCGCCCTTGCTGTCTCTCACTTTGCATACTTAGAAGCTGACGCAGACTGTAACCTTTGTGGCACCTCCACGTAGGTACGAACCCACTTTCCTTGGCATCATTTTGGTGACTCTGCTAGGGAGGTGAGCATCGTATTGCAGTTTGCCTATCTTCCACACTTAGGCACCATGCCTCCACAACGAAGAGTTACGAGGGCTACCAGCCAAGGTCTCATTCGCACCATGGAAGAGGAGGATCACCTCGGTGAACAAGAAGGGACAAGTGCCATGCGTCTCCAAGACCAGCCACTAGCTGTCGCACCTGACATACAAGTTGCAATCAATGTGGCCATCCAACAGTTCACGCCCGCTATAGCCAACCTACAGAACTCGCAGGCTACTCTTATGACAGTCATCATGGAAATACAAAATTCATGCAGGCGATGGCCCCCCAACAAACCCTTACACCAGTCCAACCTTTTGGACCTGGGTTGGCTCTTGACGCCGCTCAGGCCCCAGTGTCGCGACCACTGCCGCCACAATCATCTAGACCTTTGGTGGTAGGACTTGCGACATCTTTGCCTCCTGCAACAGATGTGCTGCATCCTGTCAGGCCATCACGAAGACCTCAGGCAGACCTTGGATCAGTACTGCAACAGATTCACCCTGTCACGGCCCCCCAGCCCATGCCGACATGAAGTTCATCTAAAACCCACGACTCCATTGAGATGGAGCCAAACCCTTAACTAACTGAACAACGTCAAACCACCGGCCAGATAGTGGACATGTCTCGCCCACCCAACAACAAAACCCCTATCATATATCAACCCTCCGTTGCACCTGCCCATCAAGTTGCTCCTTCTGGGGGCTCGCGGCAGCCCAACCAGCCACCCACCACCCTTTGACCGTCCATGATGACCCGTCTCCCAACTATGTCTCCAAGTTAGACTTTGATGCACTCATCCACCGCTTATCACAAAATTCTACACCTAATCCCTCTGCCCACTTGATATTGCCGCCATACCCTATCCACCGAAGTACAAACAACCAACTTTTGTGCTGTTCAACGGACGTGAGGGCAACATCCGTGAACACTTGACGAGATTTGTAGGCTCATTGGAGCAGTATGGTCCGGGAGACAGCTTGAAGTTGAGGGAATTCCACTAGTCCCTTACAGGCTTGGCTTATACTTGGTATCACCAGATCCCTGCGGGGACTGTCCATGCATGGAACGACATGGTTCGGCTATTCCTAGACAAATTCCATTACGAGGCTGAATGCGTTACTATCATTGACATTGCTGGCATCCGCCAGAATCAAGGGGATGACTTAAACAAGTACGTGCACCGTTTCCATCTTAAATGCCTCGAGTACACGGACTTCAGCAAGGACGAGACCCTAGTACCCATATGCATCAAGAACATGAGCGATGTATATTGAGTACACATTGAGAACCTACAGTTGAGGTCATGGGGACACCTCAAGGAAGCCGCCCGCTGCACTTATGAGTCTGTTGGCCCAGTCAAGCCATGGAAGCCCCGTCTGCAGAATGCACTATTGGCCATGGCTGAACCATCTGGAGCTCTACCCCACAACAACCACAACAGTAACACTAGTAACAACAAATGCAACGAGAGCCTGCCCCCGAGTACCCATGTGATTTGAACACGGCGAAAGAGCTTTTGGCAGAATGGGTAAACAATGATAATAACTTCCACCTGCTGCCGATGAAAGCCAATGTCACGGAAGCAGACAAAGCCCAACCTAACTACTGCCCTTACCACCACGCCGTCGGCCATCATCTCAAAAACTGTAATGGGCTGCGAGATGTCTTTGCAAGGAAGGTCGCGACAAGCGACCGGCAGCTCCGAAAGAACAATGACGTACGTCGACAGCCTTATCCACTGCACAACAACAAAGAGCATCAAGTACTCATGGCCATCACTAACCATGTTGAACCTATCATCACCGAAGCCTCTAGGGAGGCCACCCCGATGGTCGTACCATGTGTGCAGCCAGCTACCCAACCAAAGTCCTCGGTAGGCCAAATAACGAAGATCAAAGGATTTTTTTTTTGATGAAATGGGGTTTTCCCCCGCCGCAAGAACTTACTTATCCAGCTGCCTGATTGAGGTCACCACAGGCCTCGGCCCCGAGTGCTTTGCCGCTCAAGCCGAGCTACGACACATCCCTTCTTTCGCTTTGCTCTTCTCGGATGAGGACCAGCCACTGGTCGAATAGCATAATCGACCCTTATTTTTGGAATGTACTGTTAATGGCACGGGCTTTCACCATGCCTTGGTAGACTGCGGAGCTTCGGTCAACATCATGCCCCTTGTTACCTTGCAACGAGCTGGCATCCCCATACGGAAAATCATACAAGACCCAATCAAAATTTTAGGCTTTGGGAATGGTCACCAATCAACCTTGGGCCATACCACTGTCGACCTTATGGTCAGGTCCGTACGTCGTGACACCACTTTCCATGTGATGGACAGCGACCCGACATTCCACATCCTACTCAGACGACCATGGATTCACATCAACAAGGCTGTGCCCTCAACGTACCATCAGTGTGTCAAACTGGTGGCCGGTCCCGTGGGACACGAGCTAGCAGTGACAATACCAGCCACGAAGGCCCCATTCGAGTGCGCGGAATCATACTTCGCCGACGCCTTCTTCTTCACCGAGCTTGCCGAGGATGGTGAGAACGCTGTTCACATCCACTCTACAAAGCTGCCAAATTGGGATGAGCTATGCGGCAACAAACCTCCCAAGTCCAAAACAAAGAAGGGTAGCAAGAACGTAGCATCAACCTCAGTCATACCACCTACTGCCAAGGCCAACTCCCCTCCTGCATCCCCCAAGTCTAAGAAGCACAAGCCTGAGCCAACCTTCCAACGCATTGTTAAAGACGGTAAAGTGATCTACCAGTTATGACGGTGTACGGGGGCTCCAGGTGGTCCCTCATCTGACCTCCTCGACCCCTACCTGCTTGAGGAAACTGAATGGTGCTGCACGGCAGAGCATTGCCCGCCAGATCTTGACCTCACCCCTGGCTTAACACCACCTTGCTATGAAGATGGCCCTCGACCACAAGCCGAAGATCTTGAAGAAATCAACCTGGCCGACCCAGGCGAGGAACCACGACACACTTACATTGGCACAAAACTCGCCCCCGGCCGAAGAGAGGAATTGGTTTCCCTCCTGCACGAATATCACGATGTCTTGGCATGGAGTTACAATGAGATGCCCGGACTGGGTCCTACCTTAGTCACACACCATCTCAACATTACTACTATTAACTTTCGGGACTTGAACAAGGCGTGCCCCAAAGACGAGTTTCCACTACCCAATATCGACATGCTTATGGAGGCCGCTGCCAGACATGAAACCTTATCTTTCATGGACTGGTTCGCTGGTTATAATCAAATTTGCATGAACCCTGACGATAGTGCCACGACAGCCTTCCGCACTCATATGGGTAACTTTTGTTGGAAGGTCATGCCCTTCGGCCTCAAGAATGCGGGTGCTACCTATCAAAGGGCGATGACAGCCATATTCCAGGACATGATACACAACACAGTGGAAGACTACGTCTATGATCTCATCATCAAGTCTAAGAAGGAAAGGGATAATCTCACAGACCTCCATGCAGTCTTTGATCGTTGTCGTCAGTACAATATGCGGATAAATTAGCTGAAATGTGCCTTTGGAGTCTCCTCCGGCAAATTCCTCGACTTCTTGGTCAGTCGACAGGGCATCGACGTTGACCCTTCTAAAGCCGCCTCCATCCAAGAGATGCCCCTCCCACGAGCACCAAACAGTTGAAGAGCTTCCTCGGTAAGGTCTCTTACCTCCGTCGGTTCATCCCCCTGCCTTGGCCAAACTCATCACACCCTTTCAGCACTTGACACGCAAGAGCGCACCATGGAGTTGGGGTGCGCCCTAACAGCTAGCCTTTGACAAGATCAAGTCAGTACTCATGTCACCGCAAACCATGGTGGTACCACAACGAGGTCTGCCCCTCTTACTATACTTGACCTCTACGCCCAGGTCCATAGGGGCTTTACTTGCTCAAGAGGTGGATGGGGTGGAGCGTCCTGTTTATTATCTCAGTCGGTCAATCAGGGGGCCCGAAGCCAAGCTTGAGAAGCACTGCTTAGCTTTGGTTTATGCCTCACAGAAATTCAGACACTACTTCTTGGCACATCAGATCACACTCGTCACCAAAGCTGATCCACTCTACTACATGCTTACACGTCCCGCCCTGTATGGTCTACTCACCCATTGGTTGCTGCTATTGGCCGAGTTCGGCTTATCTATCAAGAATCCTACAGCTCTGTGGAGCCAAGCACTTGCAGACCTCCTAGCCTTTTTCCCACGCCAACAATATGAATCGACCTTGGATCAATTGCCTGGGGAGGAGACGACCCTGATCACCGACATCCATGAATTGTGGAGGCTTGAATTTGATGGTTCATCCACTAGCAAAGGTCCCAATGGAACACCCCTTCGGCAAGGGGGTGCCGGTATAGTCCTTCGGAATCCAGATGGTGTTACCACCTCCCTATCCTTCAAGCTCGCATTCCTAGTGTCTAACAACGAAGCTAAGTATGAGGCACTTATCATTGGCCTCATGCTTGCTGTCAGTATGGGGGCTAAGGCCTTATGTGTGAAAGAAGACTCAAACTTGATCATGAAGCAGGCTGACGGAGAGTTCGCAGTCAAGGAACCAGCCTTGGCACCTTATCGTGCCTTGGTGCAACACTTGGAAGGAAGACTTGGCCATATCCAGTATGAACATCACAACAGGTGCCACAACAGACATGCAGACAGCTTGGCCACGATAGCGTCGAAGATGGAGGTTGATGGTGAGCAGCGAATGCTAACCATCATCAAGAGAACGGAACCATGCACAACATTGAACCTAGTCCTGAAGGACATTACTGTAGACAATTGGAGGCAGCCGATCGTCGACCAACTTAAGACGCCATCTCTTGCTTATGCCTCTACTCTTATAGACTTTTTGATGTTGGGAGATGTCTTGTATAGACGATGTCCCGGAGGCACTCTAGCTAGGTGTTTGGCCTTGGAAGAAGCAAAGCACAAATTATGGCTTGGCCATCAGAAGTGTTGTAGCCTTGACGGTCCCCCTCTATACTGTCGCCTCCAGCGTATAGGCTTCTATTGACCATCCATGGCCAAGGATGCCTCAGATATCCAAAGGGACTGTCCCGAGTGCTTGTATGCACCGGACAATGTAGAAGCTCTTGTCATTGACGTCGAAGGTGACTGGCGTCAGCCTTTCATCCAGTACTTATCCCATGGGGTTCTACCACCTGACCGCAGCTCAGCACGATCCATCAAGCACAAGTCAGTTAAGTATTTCGTGACGGAAGGTGAGTTGTTTCGCAAGGGATTTTCGGGACGCACCTTGCGATGCTTGCAGGGTGCCCAAGCAGTCGAGGTGATTAATGAAGTACACAATGGTGATTGTGGTGAGCATCAAGGCCCTCAGAAGCTGTATGCAGAATTGCTAAGGTTGGGGTACTACTGGCTGACTATGGAATCTGACGCGATCTCTCATGTCCGACACTGTCAACCCTGCCAGAGACACGCTGACAGGATGCACACATCGGCGTCTGACCTCCATATGATATTGGCGCCTTGGCCATTTCACTCTTGGGCTCTCGACCTCACAGGCCCCATCCACCCAACATCACGGGGTCACACTTGGATTATGGTGGCAACAGAACGTTTCACAAAGTGGGTCGAAGCCATACCTCTACGATGAGCCATGGGAGGCGTCATTGCCAACTTTGCGCGATCACATTGTTTGTCGCTTTGGTATCCCCCGGTGTATCATATCTGACAACAGCACACCATTCATCAATAGGGATGTCTGAGCTTTCATGGAAGGGTACAACATCAACCACGCTACATCCATGCCTTACTACCCACAAGGAAATGGTCAAGCTGAAGCTTCTAATAAGACTCTACTATGGGTATTGTCATGAAGGGTCCATGATGGGAGTGGTTCATGGTCTGAAAAGCTAAGCCTTTCACTTTGGGCTTATCGAACCTCCAAGCACACAACAATAAAGGCCACACCCTTTTCCCTTGTCTACGGGGACGAGTGTGTGGTACCAGTCGAGATTGCGGTCGCGTCAGCAAGACTCTCCCTAAGCAGTGGCCTTGGGGAGGAAGAAACCAGAATGACCGCCCTTGAAGGACTTGATGAAAAGAGAGCCAATGCCTTGCGCTGTATGAAGAAGTACCACGAACAACTCACTAAGGCATATGGAAAGACTGTGAAGCAACGGACATTCGTCGAGGGCGACCTTGTTCTCCAAGCTGGCAAACATATACGCGCCAACATGTCAGCCCCCAAGTTCACACCAAATTGGGAAGGACCACTTCAAGTGCATGAAGCCAGAGACAATGGCTCCTACCTCCTGCTCAACACGAAAGATGGACAAATCACGACACCTATCAATGGCCGCTATTTGAAGAAGAATTATGCCTAACCAGCTGCAGATCACTCCCCCTGCCCTACCAGCCCAAAGCTTAGAACATCCACACATATAGCATTTTTTTGTCTATGCACACCTGTTTATGACTTGTAACTTTTGCTGATTATCATAAGTTCTTACTTTACTCATGTATTGGCATTTTGGCCTAAATGCTATCAATGCAAAGATCATTTACTAGCCTCAACTACTGTATGTCATGCACTCTTTCACTTACACATTGTTCACTAAGCCACTTGCTATGGGCGGGGAGGGGGGAACCACAACAGGAAGACAACACATGCAATACATACAAGCACATCAAAAGCTAAGCATCATCTCACAACAAACATAGGTACAAAATAACCACATGACTACAACATCCATATCAACCAAATGAGTACAAGCCAATGGTTCGGGGGGGGGGGGGCACTACTGACCCCATGTCTCCTAAAATAAGAAAAATGCAAAGTACAAGAGATCTAATGTAAAGGGGCAAGCAAGGTACAAATAGGATCGAAAGTGTACGCCTTAAATGCCTGCCGCTGTGCCTGAAGATCTGACCATCTGCTCTCCCACTCAGCTCACCGAACCCCTGTTTCGGTCAGCTGTCTCTCTACCTCTACAAGCTGGGCGAGCAGCCCCTCCACCGCCTCAGTCACTGCAGCCATCTCGGTATCAAGCACCTGTCTCTGACCCCGTAATGCGGCCTCCTAAACACTAATGAGATCCAACTCCGCTGCTGCCTCAGCACTCTGGCCTCTCGATCTGATATAGTCCGCCAGCCAGTCCAACTGGAAGCCAAGAGCTGTAAAGGATACAAGCTCTGACAGATACTGTGATATAACTGCTGGAGTCCAACCCGAAATCGACACTGCACCAAGGGTAGCAAACCAATCCACAAGGGCTGTGTACATCGCCCTCGAGAATATAGCACCACGGACGAGGACGGAATCAACAAATGTCTCCGGGTGCCTCACCCTGATCATCTCTAATCGGCGTACTACTGCACCAGATAACTCCACACCATCCCAGGGGATCGCGTCTGCCCCGCCGACAGGAAACCTCCCACTGGCAGCACCAACCTCTGAAATACCACCACCGGCCGACTGCGCATCAACTGCACCAGAGTGCATCGACAACAGTATATCACTAGCACTGCTATCGAGCCTGACAACGTCTCAAGAATGGGCCCCGCTGCGGGTAGAACAGGTACATCAGGTTGGGGGGATAGACCCGCAGTAGGTGTGTGTGCAGCAGTAAAAACATGATGAACTCCAGACGGAGCGTCTGGCTCCCTGACCGTCCACCAATCCGACCCCTCGAACATGTGGGAACCATCCATCTGACAGCCCAACGGGGACTCGACTGCCTCAACTAGTACGGGTGACGGACTCAAACGACTGACTTGCTCTGCCACATACTCAGCCGCTTGCTCTGCTGCCACGGCCCCCTCAACAACATCAGTCTCCATAGGACGGACCTCACCAACAGTCTCAGCACATGGCTCATCGACCCCACGGCTCCCCTCAGCAGCACCAGCAACGGTCTCCCCATACTCATGGAAATCATCAGCTGTCTCGGTGCCTATCTCGTCGGCCTCATTGGCTGCCTCTACGTCCGTTTCATCGATCTCACCGGGTGTCTCAGCATCCATGCCTCTGAACTTGTCAGATTCTGCCTCGGTATCCTCAGCTGTATCGTACGACTCGGCACCCAAATCATCATCAAGCTCCTGACAAAAAAAGATGGGGAAGAACGATCTTAGCACATGACTAACATAGTGATCGGTGACTATGAAATAAAAGCAAAACAAAAACGGTAATACTAACCTCAGAGTCAGAATACTCCGATACCTTCTGCGGCCTCTTCGGCCCGTGATTGTCTCCCGTGGAAGGACCCGTGCCGCCAAGCTGCGCATTCTCCATCATTCCCACTCTCACTGACGAGAGGGGACCCTTGCCGGCTCTTGGCATCCTAGGCACGTGGGCTAGCGCGGGCACATTTATGGCAATACCTTTACCACCGCCCCTCGGGATCTCGTGTCACCGCGTCTGCCATGACTGCCCTTAGCCGCATCCGCCTTAGGAACACCTGTGATCAATGCCATCATACCCAACTGCTTCGCCACCTGCAGCGACACTAAGCCCAATCCTTTGTCACTGACAAAGACGTCTACTAGCTACCTGTCAGCTGGCCCCTGCACCAACCACTTAGACCACGTAATTCGAACCCTCTCCCACCAACGAGCATACACAGCTGTGACCACCCCGGTGGACAACAAACCAGGCCTCCTCCAATCATTCGTCGGTGTTGGCCACGAACGTGCCTTCCTCCACAAGGTATATAGGAAAGCCGTATCCACATCCCAAGGTCGAGAATAACCGCAAAGGGGCTCCAGATCATAGCCAAAGGCGAGAGACAAACGGTCAGGACTGTAGCGTGCAACATAATATCGACACACAGTCGGCTTCTCGCCGTCATCAGTCAGTACTGGCAGCCATCCAGGGAAAAAGGCTACCAGCAGAGATATCTCGAGGTCTGTCAGGTCGGCTCTGCTGTGTAACTGTGAATCGATATCCCGTAGGTGCATCCAAGGCGGAGTCCCGTACGAAGTATGCATGTTGACATACAGACGACTGAGGCACGTGTCTCGTACGTCAAACACCTGCGATAGCTCGCATGCAGGCCTCTTGCCATCGGCCCACGCATATACTCGTCCTCCTGCATACCACTTCGCTACTACCATTGACTTCCTGGACGCATCACTGTCCCCTTCCTCGGGCACGGATGTACCTTCGAATACCCTAAAGGCCTATACTCTACATAGCACTCGAACAGATACCTCTGTAAGGACATCCAGTCGACACCTGATACCGCCCATACGATCTCTGCATGTCGCTCGCAAACTGGTCTAGACGCGAGTACAACGTGCTCAAGTATATTGGCGCCAACCCAACACGTTTGCCTGCGGCCATCCGCACTTCTAATGGGAAGACCTTCTGGGCAATACCATCCTCGGGTGTCCCCTCAAACACAGACCTACAAGTATATAAATGTGACACACATCACGACCGCCCCACCCTAGCATGAGATGCAGCACGACACATAGCAGTATGCTTTGGATTTTTTTTCTAAGTATAGAAATCAATAGACTACATGTACCCAAAACCCCAACAACTCTTTTAGCGCTCCTTTTTTTAGCGCTAAATCCTTTCTTTCGCGCGTTTTTTTTCAAAGTCATACCATCCTTCTACGTTAATAATTTTAAGCCACTATCTTTTTTCGCATTAACCCATTTCCGGATAAATTCTTCCTGCGCGCTATTTCTATTTTTCTTTTTTTTTCATGCTAACGCTAACGGAAGCACATGCTCCATCTTTTTTTTGCCGTTCCTTTTTTTTTTCTCTCGATATCGTCGTTACACTGTGCACGCTACCGCGTTATTTTGCAAAAAAAAAAAAACTCACAAATTTCATGGAAACCTACGCTCCATCATGTCTTTCGTTACAATAGCGACCATTCCTCAAGATTCAACACCGACAATTTTTTTCGATGACCGACGCTTATGCGTGAGGCGCCCGCTCGGGTCAACCCTCCGTGCACACCACACGCAAGGGGCTTATGTTCCCAACCTATTCTGGTCTGACCCAATGGCCCGCTGGGGGTCCCGCTTCTCGCAGACACGTTAACATAGTGAACAGTCAAATTTCCAGCACATCAAACCTGTCAGTGCGCGCACGCCCAAGATACGTGTTTTCTCGCTTTGCTCGCTTTGTGCACGACTTAGGCACAATTTATTTCGTGTTAGCATGACTCACGAGAGCGCGACCGTCACGCCGAGATCACCCGTGCACCTTTTCACTAAAAACTTCGGCCGACAGCACAACCAGAGCGACGGTGTCAAGAGGCAAAGGCCTTGGCCAACTCCTTGGGGTTGGCCTCGGCCTCCCTCAAGGCCAAGGGTCAGCCTCGGCCTCCATAGGGGGTCGGCCTCGGCCTCCATGGTGGGTTGGCCTTGGCCTTCCCCCCGGTCGTTCCCTCCTCGCGCAAGGTCCTATTCACGCTTTGTTCGCTTTGTACACTTCGTATGTGACTTTTGGCACCTTGTTCATCACGTGGGTACGATTCACGTTGATACACTCGTCTTAACGCAACTTCCGGATTTGTCATTGCCTATCAAAACAGCAACTGTCGGCAAGCCCGAAGTTCACCAAAAGGAAGAAGGTGGCCACCCCTAGGGTCGGCCTCGGCCTCCCCCAAAACCCCCGACTTTGCCCCCCTTTTTTTGTGCACACTATTCCGAACCATGTTTTGTGCTGGCGCAAAGCTTACTAATACGTACACAACAACCTGGTGACGTTCGTCATCCGATGTCCGTGACCGTGCGTCGCTCTCGTGACGTTCATCGCTCAAAGTCACGTGGTATCGCCGAATGACCCATCGGCGACGAACCCCGTGTCATCATCCTCAACTTTGGCATCATTACATATTGCACTCATTATTTTGGTATAACAGACACACTCAACTCACGTCACGTCTCTGGGACACCCGACGCGTGCCCATGCGCTGTCTCTGCACGTTCGTCGCTGCGCCCGTGCACCATTCTCATGATGCGTGCCCCCGGCACCAAGTATTGCTCCTTGATGTTCGTCGCCGCGCCCATGTGCCATTCTCATGATGCGTGCCCCCGACACCAAGTATTGCTCCGCGACGTTCGTCGCCGTGCACGTGCGCCATTCTCATGACATGTGCCCCCGGCACCAGGTATGGTCTCGCGATAGTCGTTGCCGCGCTCATGCACCACAATCATGATACAGGCCTTCGGGCATCACACTTATTCACCACACCATGCGCTCCCGCCATGGACGTGGAACATGCTTCGACCCACTCTCTGGAGTGTGCAGCATTCCGGGTGGCTCCGTTCATAGTACTATGGCACAAGGACCCCTTGCAATGGGATGGACTCGTTACCATAAAGTCATTGCCGCCACGGGATGTTCTCGTTACCACAGAGCCATCACCGTCTTCATTCTGGGGGGCTCCGCTCGTAGTGCTCTGGCATGAGGACCCCTCACAGGGGGATGGGCTCGTTACCACAAAGCCATAGCCGCCACGGGATGGGCTTGTTACCACAAAGCCATCGCCGTCACAATCACTGGGGGCTCCGTCGTAGTGCTCCGGCACGAGAACCCCTCATAGCGTGATGGACTCGTTACCACAAAGTCATCGCCTCTACAGGATGGGCTCGTTACCACAAAGCCATTGCCGTCACAATCACGGGGGCTCCATTCGTAGTGCTCCGGCACAAGGACCCCTCGCAGCGGGATAGGCTCATTTCCATAAAGCTATCGTCGTCTTCATTTCGGGGGGCTCTGTTCGTAGTGCTCCGGCACGAGGACCCTTCGCAGCGGGATTGGCGACTCCTTCGGGATACTATCTGTAATACACCGAACCTTGGAATTTCTTGCTGGTTATTTTAGTTCTTTAGCGACAATTTTTGCACACAACATTTAGAATCAATTTGCATGTACGATATTTTATCGGCAACCTTTAGTGAATTTTTTTTAGGAACCATTAGTTGAAATTCAATGATAGCTATTATATGTGGTGTTAATTGGAGCCTTTAGAAATGATTAGCGTGAGTGAAATTTTGGAAATTTTAGCGACGAATTTTCGTTTAGTTAGTATCGATATTTTCTGTGACAACTTTTAACGACGATTAGTGAAGCGAGATTAGTTAACAAGCCATTAAATTATTTTAGTATATTGAACTTTCGTAAATAATTATTTTTGGGCCTTGTTGTAATAAGAGGGAATTTTGAGTATAAGTTAAACTAACTAACAAGGAATAAGGGGGCTTTTAGTAATTCTTTAGTCTAGGGTTTATTATATATACATTAGTTACAAAAACCCAGCCGACCCTAGTTTCTCTTTCTCTGCTTGCTGCCACCTTCATTCACGGCTAAGGAACACAGATAGGGGGAGAGGGAGATTAAAGAGGGATCAAGGAAATTCCGGCGAAGGCATTCAAATTTCGGTAAGACCTAGTCTATCCTCTTCTATGCTATTTTCATGATCTCTTTATATGATATTATGGGATGTTAGGAGCAATAGCCAAATTCAGTTTATGGGTAGCATAGCATAGTAGAATTTCATCCATTGAGTTTATTTCATCTTGTAGATCATAGCTTGATTTCTTTTACCTTTAGTTGGGCGTGAATATGGTGTGATTTGCGGGTAACGGCATGGGAAGAGAAGGCTGCCGCGATGAACAATTGTGGTGCTGTGTTGTGGGTGTAATTGTGTGGTGCTTAGGAGGGTAAAAAGGTGGAAAAGGGGAGGGGGAAAGGGCTGCCATCAGGCAGCCGTACAAGCGCTGTGAAGAGGTTTGATTTGCGGGTAACGGCATTAAAGAGGAAAGACTAATGGACAGCCATGATGCTGTGTTGTGGCTGCGTTTATTTGGTGTTTAGTGGATGTAAAAGTGGAAAAAAATGAAGGGGAAGGTGGCTGCCATGGTGGGCAGCCATGGTGCTATGCCATGAGTATGTTTATATGGTGTTTAAATGGGTGTAGAAGTGGAAAAAGGGAAAGGGAAGGTGACTGCATGGTGGGCAGTTATGGTGCTGTGCCGTGAGTGTGTTTGTATGGTGTTTTTGTGTGTGTTTGTGAAGGTGTAAAAGGGCAGCAGCTGCGTGGGATTTTTGTGGTGTTTTTGCGTGTGTGCGAAGATGTGAAAGGAAGGTGAAGACTACCGTAATGGGCTACCAAAGGGCATCAGCCGTGTGAGGTGTTTTGTGGTACTTTTGTGGAGTGATGGTGCAGTGTGTGCGAAGACGTGGTGCGCTGTGTACGAAAAAGTGACAAAGGGAAGGCGACAGCCATGGAGGGGCTGCCATGACTGTGTTTGTGCGGCTGCCATGGCTGGTTACAAGCATATTTGGGTGCATCCAAGAGAGAGAGAGAGAGGACCTACTGCTGGGCAAATTTAGTGTGCACTGTATGTGGGTCTTGTGTGGGGAGTATAGTGGAAAAAGGGAAGGGGAATGTGGGCTGCCTAGTGTGTGAAAAGTGTGTTTTGTTTGGACCGTGTGAGCATGGTGTAGACAGCCATGGGCGGCTGTGTTTGCAGCCGTGAGGTGCATACATGCGTGTTGAGTTCTTGTAGTTTGTGAGGGAGTGTAGAGGAATGGAGAAACTTTGAAATTATGGGTGCATATTGCATTACAGATGTGTTAGTGTAGGTAGAAGATGGAGTAAGTGTAGTGGGTATTAGAGTGCAAATCTAGTGTTTACAAATGAGTGTTAGGAGTGCAAGTGCGTGTGGTAGAGTGCACTGTGTGCGTGAGAGAATGGAGAGGGGAAAGACCCATTGTCATGAGGCGGTGGGTGTGAGAAAGAATGGGGTTTTGTTAATATATATACATGTGTGGGTGTGGAGTTTAGAGATATAGATATGGCTGTGTGAAGTTGTTGTGTGGGTGAGTTTTGCATGTGAGGTAGTTCGGGTGAAAGATTCTGTATTATGAAGGAGAAGAAGATAGTGGCAGAGAGAGGTAAAAGCTTCGGTCTAAATTGAACTCAAAAGTGTCGCTAAAAAGCTATCCTATTCCAGCAGTCTCTTTTCAAATTTTTTAAAATATTTTAGAATATTATTTGGACAAAACTCAAAGAAGTAACTTATATTAATTTTGCAAGATCTACACAGTAAAATTTTCAGATTTTTCGGAGCTCGATAAGCATGCTAAGTAATTTTATTCTTAAAAGAGATTTCGGTGCATTTTCAAATAGTAAATTAAGTTATTAAATTATGATACTTTTATAATAGTCTTATGTAGCTATGATAATGTATATTCCAGAATTTCAAAAGTTTTGAAAGTCCTTTGCTATTTTTAGCGTTCTTAGTAGTGTAGCGCCCCGAACAGATATAACGTAGCGCTTTATTATCACGATAGTTATTAAATTATTTCTAATGACTCTTTTAGGTTATATCTGGGTGGATAAGGTACTTTAGGCATTGGGGGCAAATAGGTAATTATACATAAGTCGGGGGACGGTTGGGTAAAGTTTTACTCATCTAAAAGAAACATAATACCTAAACGTGCCCGAGCGACAGTAAATGACATCCGTATGATTTGTTATTTAGGTTTTGATAGTCAAGAGCTAGGAGCGACTATTGATCGAGCTCAAGAACCAATTACTGAGCAAGGTAAGTACTCTTGCCATATTCCTCCGTATACCCTATTTTTCGTCTATGTATATGTACAAATGAATTGTTGTTTAAAGCCTTTCGCACGCTACTGCTTTTGTGTAAATTGTTAGATGAGAAAATACATCAAAATGCCATGGAATGTTTTCTATGAATAGTGTTTTAAAGTTGGCTTATATATGTTGAATGAGACGGTACCCTGGCTTGGTTGTTGCGCCCCATATCCACGGGGGAAAGTTGGATTGTTGGGTCCTGGTCAACGGGACGATACGTTGACGCACAGTACTGTTGCTCGTGGTGCGCCCTTACGTCCACAACAATATGTATCCCGGACGAAGGAGGGATTGTGGGCCCTAGTTGGGGGGGCGCATACCCTGACCGAATTATATTTATCCCGGGTGGAGTAGGGATTGTGGGCCCTAGTTAGGGAGGAATGTACGCTGACCGCATGCCTATGTTATGATGAACTGTGATAGTTATTGATGAGCCTACTTGATGTCATACTTTGTTTCTGAGAATCTTCGATGAATTGCTTTCAAAAGGTACCTAGTCCACCTGGCCGCTGGGCGTCGGGTCTTCCCCACCGTTGCCAGACCTGTGGGATTCCGTAAGGGCTTGGATCGGTGGCGAAGGCAACTGGCTTACTCTGATCATGCTACCGCGATGTAGTCAGTCTTTTCAGACAGATAGAGCAACGCTGTGTGGGGTAGGCAACGGGAATTTGGAAACTGGCAGTCCAACGGAGAACCGATATTTTGGGACCCCCAGGTGACGTGTCACTCCCAGGGAACGACATGTGGCACTTTATGACATAAGCACATTGTTTCCTATAAATAGTGAACTTTACAACTCAAAAAGGGACTTTTTTGACTCATTTTGAAAACATCACTTTCTCATTCTAGAATTTGGGAGCTTTTGGATTCTAGTGAGAGAAACATAATTTTGGACCATAGCATCAGACCTTGACTTGGATTGTCGACTGTCGGCCCTATTCGTCTCAACCTCGTCTATGCAGCACTGTCACTCCTCACGGTCTGTATGGGAAGCCTTGTTCTCAGCCCTTACTCCGCCTTTGCTGTCTCTCACTTTGCATACTTGGAAGCTGACGCGGACTACAGCTTTTGTGGCACCTCCACGTAGGTACGAACCCACTTTCCATGGCATCAAACACATTTAAATTTGATTGAAATATTATATTTGTGTTACATTCTTTGTCAAAATAAAATAAAACGTGTTTCCAAATTCTTGCGGTTGAGCATGCTTAATTAAAGAGGTATTAACCGTTAACCAATGACAAAATGATAAATTATTGAATTTTATAAATATTTTGACGATTATAGTCAAATTAAAGAGCTCGACGAGACAAGTCCAACACAATTTGAATCGGCCCAATCGGACATCGGACAAAATCTCTACACGCATTTAAAGTGTAGCGGCAAATTTGGTGCGCGAGTCACAAGAACTCGCCACATGGTGGCACCGCAGAGCGCCACGTGGCTCTTTTGCCAGCTTTTGTCTCTTGGGTGTTAATCCTATGTTCTTGCATCTATTCTTGAATTAATCTAGACCATCCATCTTTTCTTGATTTAATCCTAACCATTAAATTATTTCTTAATATGTTAGTGCATTACACCGAATTCTTCTTACCCTCTATTTCTTCTCCTCTACAAAATTTCTCTCCCTCCCCCCTCTCTCTCTCTAACCTTTCCTCCCCCCCCCCCATGATTTCACTCTCTTTCATCTTCCTCCCTCTAGACTTTCCATAAATGGAAGTTTACCTCGCACACTTAATGTTTACTAGTTAGGTTCCCATGCGCGTTGCGCGTGGGTTACTTTAGGCAGATGTATATGCAATTGTATTTGTTAACTTTAAAGGTCTTTACAATCGAGAAAGGTATTTACAATCGAGAAGATGGCACCACGATGATCTTTACATGTTATTTACATGTGAGATGTTGTAGGTAGTGTGTTAGTTATTACATAAGACATGCATAATAGTTATTGTATTTACATAATATACATTGTCCTCTCTTGTGTTTTCTTCCGGGATGACACTGCAGAGTCAAATATCCTTGATTTCTTTGACGTTCCATTTGGCTGGAAAAGATGTTGATGGGTTATATGCAGGTTATGCTAGTTGGACAAGATATTCCTTATGTGAAGCTCGAAAGTTGATGCTTGCAAGGATTGCATCACGTTCGTTTATGTCCATGTCAGCCACCTGTTTAGCAGTCTTTCCAATTACTTTCTCTGCGTTGTCTCCGAAGATGGTTTGTGGTAGACTTCTAGTATTGTCTATAAGTTTGCATTGAATCCTGCATCTGTGTACAATTTGGTGTGTGAGAAATCAATGTGTGTGAACTACGATAAGAGTTGCCATTAATTTGATGACAACTTACCTGGGTACGGCAATGGAGTCTTCGGATGAGCAGTTACTCTCTTGTGTTTTACAGGTTGGAAAAGGATAGTTGAGTGGAGATTAGTGACTCTCATGTAAATGATGAGATGGAAAGATTGAGTGACTAGGCAGCTAGCAAGCTGATAGCAGGTTGATGTATAAATGAACTGTGATTCCGTTTTCGTGCGTAACTGCAAATAAAAAGACATGTTACCAAAAGAACCCGGCTTGGACTTCTTTCCAGGAAGTCCTTCGCCCATCTCTTGCCCTTTTTGGCTCATTGATAAGGAAGCTATCATATAGGTCGGCTACTACAGGGCATGGAACTTGACTGGTACTTTACATTGGAAGGTTCTTGGTGTAAAGGAACATGTGCGGGTGTTCGTTTACAATTGTGCTGTCATGGGTTGTTGATATAATCTCTAAAAGAAAATTGACCGTAAAGAAAGGTTTGTACAATTTGGCCTGGACCTTATGTAGCCTCTTTGCCCTTTTATCTCATTGAAATGAAAAGTTTTAGCTGAAGGATTTGATTCTTGAGCCTTTTGTTTCATGGTACTACGTTTTCTTACCTCTATTATTGATTAAGGGTAAGGAATTTGACCGATACTTTACATTGGAAGCTTCTTGGTGTGAAGGAACATGTTGGGGTGTTCATTTACAACTGTGTTGTCATGAATTGTTGATAATCTGTAAAAGAAAATTGACCGCAAGGAAAGGTTTCTGCAATTTGGCCTGGATCTCATGTAGCCTCTTTGCCCCTTTATCTCATTGAAATGAAATTTTTCAGCTGAAGGATTTGATTCTTGAGCCTTTTGTTTCATGGTACTACGTTTTCTGGCTTCTATTATTGATTCACAATCAACTATCCATAACCAATAAATGGAAAAGCTTCGTTGTTTATTGTTTTATTTTCATCTTGGGTTCTTGGTCGTCCACATCTTTGGCCTTTCTGTCTGATTTTTGCACACTAAACAACTTGTATTAAGATGAAGGATTTTTTTTCCTTCTTAATGTCCAATAACTGATACTGAAACAGAAGTAAACATCTCTGACCTGTGATGAATATGATCATTGGATGCTTCATCTTGTTTCCTTATGGCTCTATTGCATTACACACTCTCTCTCTGAAATGTTTGCTCTTATGGACAAGGCTTTTCTTTGCCATACTTATTGTTGAGCATTATCAAACATATGGACACCGGAGTTATTATGAGACATAGATCGAGGGTTGAACTCATTTTGGTTTCTTGTATGTTTTAATTCATATGAATTCTTATCTTTGTACTTTGGGATTTTTCTGAAGTCAGTCTAGCCATTTTAGGATAGACCTTGTTGAATGTGTTCCACCACGTTTTCATGCAGATAGCAAGAGAGCAATGCTCAACGTGACTGACGACTTTCTTTGCATCAAATTTTACTCCTGTCTATTTGGTCCCATATTCCTCTGTAGGGTGCTTGAGCTGTTCTTTGTACATTTGATCAAATGGTTGTTCTTCTTCTATCGGGTATTATCATTACCCTCTAAAATGGTATTTCCTCAATTTAGCATCCGTTGATCAAGTGGTACGTTTACATAAGAAATTGGATTATGCATCATTTAGCATCCGTTGAATGTTCCCTATATTTTTACCAAAATGCATGGATAGAGTCTCAAAGGCACAACAAATCAGAGAGGAGTTCTGAAAGTATATTGCTACACCCACACACAAACCATCCAACCGGCTCTTAGTCTTTCTAACATCCCATTCCTCGGCTTTTTCCTTCCACAGTAGCTTTCTCAAACTTTGAAAAAAGGCTCCCCATCTTCTTTATTTTATACCAGCCGTGATTCTAGCCTATAGTCCACCCATCCACACCCATACAAAAGCAGAGTTTGTTAAAGAGTAGAAGTTCCTAAAACAAAGGCTGCCCTTGCGGCTAACACAAGGTACAAAATCTGTTTTCCATTGAAATGGAGAAGATAAAATGAAAGAGACCAATCTCGGTGAAAAGAACTGAGACGAAATTTGTATCAGAGGAGTAAGAGAGAAAAATAAAAAAGAACAGAGACAGAAATCAGAGAGAAGATTACCGTAGGCGGACTGTCTTTCAATTCAATTACAAAAGGTGAAGCCTCAGTAGCTCTTTTGTACACAAGAAAAGCTGGAAGAAAAGAAAGAAGATAAAGCAACAGAGGATAAAGCAGAACAAGAGAGAAGGAAGAAAAGAAGATTACCACAGGACTCAGAAAGCAATGAAAGAGAACAGAGAAACACAAACGTAGAAGAACATCCGGAAGAAAAGAATGAAAATAAAGCAAAACAAGAGAGAAGGAAGAGCAGCTTTGGTTGTAACTAAAGCAGCTACTGTGAAAATAAATGCGCGTGTAACTCTCTCTTGAAGAGCAGAGATAGAATATTCAATAGTTAGTTGGACAGAGAAAGGAAAGAAGAGAAGATAAAGCAGAAGAGAAGATAAGGAAGACAAGCCTTTGCTCTAACACGTGTAAGTTTCTCCTGAGACATGAAACCATGGCAATCTTGAAGTATGAATGAAATCAAAGGAACAATTTTGGGAAACATAATGTTTAGGAGAACTGTCTCTTTTAGTATATGTTAGATATCCCTTCCTTTCCAGAAATAGAAAACCCAGCTTCCTTAACTTCTTTCTCATCAGATTATTCTATTTCTCTTATTAATTTTACATGAAAAGAAATTATTTGCTTTCGACTAATTCTCTCTTTTTTCTTCTAATTTCTACTTTCTTGCCTTTATTAACTTTTAATTCTTATCATGTCACTTTAATCTTATTAGGTTATTTTCTGTTCCATTTTATTATTTGTGGCACAAAAAAGAAAATGAAGTGATTTAAGGGATTTGTTGCTAATTACTCTCAATTGCGTAATCATAGTTCGAATCGGGAGAATTGACGTGTTCAGGTAGGAGATCTATACCTCAATTTAATTGTGCACATATTTATGTTTGTTATACTACTTGAAGTTAATATCTGTTTATGTAATATTATTTGTTAAGTACGAATTATGTCATGTTTGTGCTTAATTGCTTGGTAATTAGTTATATGATTATTCACATGGATTATATGTAATATGTATGCTAAGCATGATTAATGGACAATTATGTATGTCATGCTTAAATGTTAGTTGAGAGTAATTATTTAATAAGATAATTTGAATGTAATTGATTTGTGATAAGTTATATGGTTATCTACATGGCTTATATGCACTATTTTATGCTTAGCGTGATTAATGACAGTTGTGTATCATGATTAATTATATGCCTAGAGTAATTATTGATACTGCCTAGCTATTGCATTGAACTTTAACCAAATATGTTTAACGTGTAAATTGTGATTATATGTTTGGTTGCTAATTGGTTCAATAATTCTATAGATTTAATTGTATAATTATGATCCACATATTACATATAGATTTACATGGGTGTTTATAGGACTTGAATGCATTTAAAATATGCTCAGTGTACCTCATGTATATTTGCTAAAATAAGAGTTTAATTGGATAGATGATACTATAAACGGTTAGTACATGTTACATATGTTTCGTCACAGAATATGATTGCTTGGATTTACCTGATTTGATATAATAATTATGCATGCATACGAGTTTGTGTGATTGAGTGTCCTAAAGTAGCGCCGGGGGATGAAGGCCGACAAATTGGGCTATATGATAACGGGAAATATGTTGAGTTTACTCAGCAGGTCGACCTCCCAGGGCTATACGTTGGCATGTGATGTGTACTGAAACCCCTCTGGGGTTTATATTGGTGTCTTTGTGAGGTTTAAGCTTTAACCAATTACAGACTGGGTTTGATCGTCTTAGTCTTTAAATGATTGGTCTAACACCTCACAAAGAGATGGTAGGTGAGCGAGTATATGATATGTAGTTAACGATGTTAGGGAAACGATGGCTATGCCTGGTATATCCCACATAGGCATCGTCCAATGTGATTTGTGATGTGATTTGTCTCGCTCAACATATGGTCATATGTCACACATAAGTGCATGTTATCTTATGACTTACGCATTACTTGATTATGATTATGATTATGATTATGATTATGATTATGATTATGACATTGGTTGCTTGGATCAAACATCCATGCTCAGCTGGTATGGGATAGTTGAGAATAAATGGTTGATCAACCTTTTATAGTAACATGTTTGTTTACTTGTGTTACGTTCAGGATAAGCCATACATTATTTATATGCTAATCAAGTATTCTTATTATGTTAGGATCTAACATATGTCATGTGTTACACATCTATTGTTTGCACTTGTTTATGATGTGATTGAATGCTTTGTGTGAATAGATGTATAGAAATCCTGCTGAGTTAGTGAAACTCACTCTTTCCATTGTCCATACTTTTCGTGTGGGCAGTTGACAGGTTCTTGTCAGTGGAGCAATATATTGGATATTAGTGGCACTTATCAGTAGATTGGATATGAGCATTATTTGGTATTAATGACACTTATCAGGTGTTTTTGCTTTGTATAAGTTTGTCTAGAGAGAAGTTTCTTGGTTGTATTGGTTAAGTATGAAATACTATTGATTAAGAAGTGTAGCTTGAGTAAGACATTTGGATTTATGGCTTTTGCATATGTTTGAAGAATAATAGCAATGCCCTCCTTACTTTTGAGATTGACTCGCTAATGATGTGCTTAGTCAGTCATGTCCATTTCGGGGCATGACACAATCATTCCACCTCATAATTTTATGGATAGTCATTTGTATGTGGGATCCCACGTAACCTTCTCAAAGGGAGAATGTCGTGAAAACATTTGAATAAAAAATAAACATGATTCTTTTTGCAGCTTTATAAGTTTCTTAGGACCACCAAGAAAAAATTCATTCTTTTTCTCTTTTTTATCTGCTTCCCATCTTTTCCTCCTTATAATCACAAACTGTGACTAACGGTCTTCGAAAAATTTCTAGGCTTGGGAAGGCCTAGAAATATCAAGTCGCCCTCTTATTTTATCATTGGCAATAACAAGGAAAAAAAAGAAGAAAACATCCTAAATGACTAATTTGCCAACTCAACATCTAACCGAATGAAAAGAAAATGATGGTCCGTGGAAAAATCATACAATCGGAATGTGTTAGGAATTCGTTGTACCATACCAGTCTCTACTATATTTTTGATTATTCATTATTTTTAGATCCCAAAGATGACAAACGATGAAATGTTCACAAAACAAAACCTAAGCTAATCTAATGTTTGGTTTGAACCCAACATCGTGGGTTAAGTGACCTACATACTTGGTCCGATTAACCGACATCAGTACCGCGTAGTTCTGACCAACCCTACGGGAGGCTTAAATCTCGGTCTTATCGTAGAGACCTAGATAGACTCAACTTTTTGTTATTCAGCAGGCTTAGGATTCTAATTGAGTAACACTTCCAGTTGTCTAAGAATTCTAGCTGAAGTAGAGCCCTAATACCAATTGACTTCTACTACTATTAGACTTCTATTTCTACTAGCATTCTAATTCTAATTTTTATCTTTTCACTTCTAAACAAAAATCTGGTCACGGGAAATTAAAAATGAGTCTAAGACTCTTAGCCTAGATCACACTACCTAGAAATGGCAAACGTAAAACTAAATTCTAAGAGCAATAATACCTCGAGACTTGGCTCTCCTAGATTGTTTGATGGGATGCAAGGATGAGTCCATGATGCGATAAGATCGGCTACAAAATTATAAACTGCAACTAGACTAGAAATGGGGTGGAAATGAAGTTTCCTATCTTCTTACAATTTTGGCAAGATTTTCTCTCTAAGAGGAAGGTCCTTTTTTCCATTGCACAGGCTATCTAGGCATAGAGGTCTGGGGCTATGAAAATGTGTAAACAGACTCTTATTTTTGTGCATATTCTTCTATAAAGGACAATCATAGAATTAAATTGAAAAGCCTAAAATTGCACCTTATCGCCCGGCTAATCAAATTTAAAATCTTTACCGATCAGTTTTGTAACACTTGTACCTTTTTGACTTGTTAGAAATAATTATTATTTTGTCCAAAAATGAAATAGCTATAAGTTCTAGCGATAATTGGGAGATTGTAGGGTATGGAATGTTAAATTATTTTGGGGTCAAAATATAATTTCAAAAAGTTTTGGAATCATTTTGTAATTATAAAGAATGTTAGGTCTATTTTGCAATTATTAAAAAAATGGCATGCATGTATCAAATTTTGAGAAAATGGGTCATAATATGATGCCACCTCTTACTTCTTAAATTGCTGACTAATGTATTCATTGTTAACCCTACGGTTATTTAACCTAGGATTATATTTGGTTTTGATGATATCCAACATTGATGTTTATGTTGTCTAACATGCATTGAGTTGGTGAAGCAATAGGAACAATCTCATACTCATGCAAACGGACTATTAGACGAGCAACTCGGTCAAAGACTCTCAACGGAACACATCAAAGAAGGAATTCGTCATTTGAATTTTACAATGCTTTTATTTCCTTCTTTGTAAACTAGATAGAGAGATGATCGTATCGATGACTGTATACCTAGAACTTGCCCATAGGTTTCCCTTGCATGCATAAAAGTTTTTTTCATTCTTTGAAAACTAGGAAACTGCATTCTCTGGAATGCAGTCGACTGCATTGGATTGCAGTCGACTGCAAGTTGGGCAGTGAGGTATTACAGTCGACTGCATTATAATGCAGTCGACTGCAATACTTCCAGTAGCCTATTACAGTCGACTGCATTGGATTACAGTCGACTGCAAGTTGGAAAATTTGAATTTCCAACGGCTACTTTTGGGAATACAGTTGACTGCAATGGGACATTGCAGTCAACTGCAATAGCCGTTTGGCGCATTTATTGCTCCACCTAATTCCAAACGGTCATATTCTTTCCCACCTCTATAAATACTCATCTTGGGCATAGTTTTGATTCATCAATTGCATTCAAAGCTCTCTTATCTTTCATATTATCAAATATCAAAGCAATTGTTCAATCTCTCTTGGTTTTCATTATTTTCTCATCCATTTCAAGAGAGCATTTATTGTGAGCTTACATTTGAGAGATATACACTTTCATAAGTCATCATATACTCATCTCTCTTGTTCTAGTGCTTAAACTTGTACTCATCTACTTCTTGAGAGTGAAATCTTGTACACATTTCTTCATCTAAAGTTTCTTGTATCAAAGCTTGGGGTTGTCAAGCTTTGGAGCTTTGGGTTTGTCAAAGCTTGTTCTTGATGTGGGCATAGCATCAAGGGTTTGTAAGAGTTCGATCTTGACCCGTAAGGAAGATCATACTAGTGGATTCTAGGGCCTTTCAAGGGACTTCCTTGAAGGGGTGGATGTAGGCTTGTGGGTATATCAAGCCGAACCATTTAATTCTCTTTGTCAAGTATCTCTAAACCCTTCTCTCTTTACATTATCATTTTACATTTGTGTTGAGATTTGTCTAGTTTGCTTACTTGAGTTATTGGTTTGTTGTTTGTAGCTTTCTCAAGTGTCATTCATATCCTCTCTAAGTTTGTTGTATTTACTTGTTAATTTTTAAAGTAGTCTTAAAACCCTATTCACCCCCCTCTAGGGTTATCTTTTGGTTTCAAGTTGTATCAGAGCCTCGGCTCTTGTTATATTGGGTAACGCCAAGAGAGTTAATCGATCATGGCTTACGTTGGGGGTATGGAGGGTAGCTCTATCACTAGGCCTCCATTGTTTAATGGGACCAATTATAGTGTGTGGAAAGTTAAGATGAAAATCTACTTAGAGTCTCAAGACTACGAGATGTGGGATATTGTTGAGAATGGCTCCTACGTTGCGATAAAGGTGGTTGACAAGGTTAAAGAGCCAAAATCCAAATCGGAGTATAGTGATCATGATAAAAAGATGATTTGTATGAATGCTAGAGCGAAAATGTAACACCCCGATTCTTTTTCTGATCTAATTAGAAATTTTAGCGGCGAATATGTATTTAGCGTCGATATTTTTTTAATTATTTTTGTTCAACAACACTTGGCGACTATTGCGTACGTTATCGTTAGCATTAACATTATATAAACAATATTTATGGACGACAGTTTCTAAATACTCATTATCGACGTGGTCTTTTAGCGATGATATTTTTCTAAATACTCATTATCGACGTATACTTTTAGCGACGATACTTTTATCTAGAATCAATATTTTTGTTTTTAGCAACTTTTGAACGAAGAATTAATTATTTACTTATTTTCTTAGTATCTATATACCTTCAGCAACGATTAGTGAAGCCGGATAACGTAATAAACCCGTTAGAATTTTCCTAGCACATAAACAATAGTAAATAATTATTTTGGGCATTTTCGCAACAATAGAAAGTAGTGGGTAAAATTTGAAAACCAAATGAAATTCTAGGGGGCTTGTGGTAGTTTTCCCATCTAGGGTTTTATGATACATATAAGTGTATTTGCTGGGCAGCCGTCCTCCATTATTTTCACACCTACAGCACACGGCATAGAGAGAGAGAGAGAGGGGCTTGAAGCTGCTTCTTCTTCTTCTGATATGCATATGCGGCAGCGGCATAGAGAGAGAAAGAGATAGAGGGAAAGAAAAGTGAATTCTTCCGGCAATCGAATTTATTTTACGGTAAGTTTTCTAAATTTTTCTCCTTGTTAGTTGATGATTTATAGAACAAAGGGGGATGCATGGGATTTCAGCCGTGAGATTGGATTCAATGAGTTTGGTGGCTACCGCCATGAAGTATTTTTGAATGGGTTTATGGCTGTGAAAAGGATGGTACTGCCGCACGGCAGTGTACCAGGTGTATTGAATGTGAGTATGTGGGTTAGATCTGTAGAGAGAGCGAGAGACAGAGGGAGCAGCCATGGGGCTGCTGCGGTGCATTGTGTGTATACACGTAAACCAAGTGGTGTGAAGTGTGAAATTTATGCATGAGGGGGAAAGGAAATGGGGTTACTGCCACTAGGCAGTATACCGTGTATTAAGATGGTGATTTGTGTTTGGGAGCCCAGTTGTGTGAGGGCATTGGGTATTTTGGGAGCATTATAGTATTGTGAATGTGTGTGCTTGCTGTGAAATGGTGTGTCTGCAGTCAGTGTGTGTGTGTGTGTGTGTGTGTGTGCGCGCGCGTGTGTGTGTGTGTATGGGCTGTGAGGTGCGTGGGATGGAAATGGGTGCAAGACAGCCATGAGAGGTTGCCTTGGAACAGAAGAAGTGGGTTTGTTGTGTGACTGAAGGTACGGGTATGTATATTACATTGTGTGCGTGAGTGCTTCAAAATGGGAGAGAGACGTGGGTGTTTGAGTGTGTATTTGTGTGTTATTAGTGCGTGTATAGCTGTGTGTAAGAGTTTAGTTTATGTGAGGAAGTGGGTGTGTATGTGAGAAACAGAAATGAGAGGGAAGGCTGCTCAAGAAATGTGAGGTGAGTCCGGTGTGTGAGAGTATTATGTGAGTTTATTTGGTGTAAAGGACATCCAATGTAACCTGTGGTGAATTGGGTGTAGCGTGGGCCTGTTGCAGATAAGGGAGGGAGAAGGAAGAAGCTACATATTATGTGTTAAATGGGTTTGATACGTGGGTACATAAGTCACAAAATTATGAGTGGGTTGTGTGTAAATTGTGTGTGTGAACATGTGTACATGCGGTGAGGTGCATGTGTGCTTGTATAGGTTTAGAAGAGAAGGGGATGGCTGCCGTGAGGCAGCATGCAAGAGAAGAGAAAGAGAAGCTGCCCAAGTAGCTGGTGCAAGGGGCTGTGAGAGCTGTCCGCACGTGTATGTGTATACGGGTAGCATTAGGTTCGTTACGCACATTAGATAGTGTACAGTGAACATTAGCATGTGAAAATTTAGAGTATAATACCTTAAGCTATAATAGTATTTCTGGAAAAATTTTATAATTTTCTGAGATTGTATGAATTTTCAGTATTTTCCATAATTTCAGGTTTGGAAAATTATTTTGGAACCCTTAAACCCTGAAAATGCTATGGGAAAAATTATAGTAATGCTTTTATAGTATAAATAAGACTCAGTTTGAATTTGATGATTTTTGGGGTTGATTTGCTATGGTTTCCATATCGCATTATTTTTAGCAAAACGAATATTTGAAAAATAGTTTTAGTGCTTTTTAACTTCTGATTTAGGTTCTATAATTTTTATACATATTTTAAAGTTGTTACAAAAATTATGGGACTTTATTTTCAGCTAGAAGCAATTTATTGGTTCTTATTGCATTTAAAGGAATTATTTTAATTCAAAAATATTCAAAAATTCAGAAAATTCATATCTTGACTTTTATTAATGATTTAAGCCATAAAAGTATTTTAGTGTAAATTATTATAAAATTTAGAGTGTCATTACACATTAAGGAGTGTACGGGATTTTCGGGTAGGTTGGCCGCGTGCGAGGCGCGCTTTGAGTTGAACGATTTTTGGTGTTAGAAGTGAGCATGTAGTGGGTCATTGATGTTAGGTTTATAGTAATGTAGAATAGATTGTATTCTAACAAATGGATTGCCAATCTAGGTTTATTCAGAGAATATTGATCGAGGTTTTGTAGCATTGCGTAGCTATCCAGGTAAGTACTCTTGCCATATTCCTCTGTATACCCTATTTTTCATCTATGTATATGTACAAATGAATTGTTCAATTAAAAGTTTAAAGCCTTTTGCACGCTACTGCTTATGTGTAAATTGTTTGATGATAAAATACATCAAAAATGCCATGGAATGTTTTCTGAGTAGTGTTTTAAAGTTGGCTCATATATGTTGAATGAGACGGTATTCTGGCTTGGTTGTTGCGCCCCATATCCACGGGGGAAAGTTGGATTATTGGGTCCTGGTCAACGGGACGATACGTTGACGCACAGTAATGTTGCTCGTGGTGCGCCCTTGCGTCCACACCAATATGTATCCCGGACGAAGGAGGGATTGTGGGCCCTAGTCAAGGGGGCATATACCCTGACCAAATAATGTTCATCCCAGGTGGAGTAGGGATTGTGGGCCCTAGTCAGGGGGGAACGTACGCTGACCGCAACATGCCTATGTTATGATGAACTGTGATAGTTGTTAATGAGCCTACTTGATGTCATACTTCGTTTCTGAGAATCTTGGATGAATTGCTTTCATAAAGTAGATATATGTATAGTATCTCTTGTGAAAATGTTTACCAGTTTTATATTGAAGAAAACCATGGCATGTTTCATGTTTTTATGAATCCCAAAATCTATTTTAGGGATATGGTTTGTGTACTTACGGGGCCCCAAGCTCACCCCCTTTTTATAAATGTTTTCAGGCGATCAACTAGATGAACATGAGTATTACGAGGGAAATAAGAATGAAGCCACGGGAGATGCTCGTTAGGAGGCTGAATTAAGCTTCTTGAGAAATTATAATATTGCTGGTTTATTTCTAGAGTTGTCTGTAGCTTAAGTCCATGAGATTTCCTTTAAATAAATTATATCAGTCATTACGGAGGAATTCAGTAGAGATAATTTTGGGGAGATCTATAAGAATTTTTTTTTGAAGTCATATTATCGTATTAGTTAATGCATGATTTTAGAATTGTGTACAGGTTTTAGCGAGTAAGGCCTGGCAGAGCCCTAAATTGGAGTCTATTGGGTCTGCGGCCGGTCACGTGCCTAACTCGTGGGCCTGCCCGTGGGTTTGGGTCGTGACAGAAAAATTGTCTTGTTTGTGCTTTAGACACTAATGAACTCAATAGAGTCATTATGTGTAATTCCGCTAAGAGTATTTGGGATACTCTTCAAGTTACTCATGAAGGGACTTCTCTCTTTAGAGATTCCAAGATGAACTTATTGTTTAGAGATTATGAGTTATTCCATATGCTTCCGAATGAATCCGTTACAGATATGAATACTCGTTTCACTAACATTGTAAACCCTTTGAAGCAATTGGGCAAGGAATTCACTAATGATGATCTTGTAAGAAAAGTGATTAGGTCCTTACCAAGAGCTTGGGATGCAAAGATCACCGCCATTCAAGAATCGAAGAATCTCAATATCTTTCCTCTTGATGAATTGATGTGCTCACTTATGACGTACGAAATGCAAATCAAGACCTTTGATCACGAAGACGTCAAGAAGAAGCCTACATCAATTGCCCTTAAAGCTTCATCTTCAAACCTTGAGTCAAGCGATGATGAAGAAGAATTTGATGAAGAGGATGTTGCAATGATTGCAAAGAACTTCAAGAAGTTCATGAGGTTTAGAAGGAATGGTGGGAGAAGGCAACAAAATGCTAGCAACGAAGAGAAGCTTTGCTACAAATGCCACAAGCCGGGACACATGAAGATGGATTGTCCCATATACAAAAGGGAAAAGAAGGAAAGAAGAGATGTATGGGAAAGAGTTAAAAGGAGACAACTCTCCAAGAAAGAGAACAAAGAGAAGGAAAAACCAATGAATGCCGAACATACTCCAACTTGGAGTGACTTCGATTCAAGTGATGAAGATGATGAGAAGAACTAACAAGCAAATGTGTGCTTCATGGCAAATGATGAGGTAAGCTCTTCTTCCGGTAGTGATAGTGATAGTGATAGCAAAAGCTTCGAAGATGCTTATGATAGCCTATATGAGGAATCCAAGAAAATTTTTAAGAAAAATATTATTTTATCAAAAAAATTCCTTGAGGCTAATAAGAAAATTGAGAAGTTGAGAGTGGAAAATAATGAGTTGCATGCCAAGAATGATTGCATTTCCAACCATTTATGTGTAAAACATGTGAATAATGACTTGGTTGAATTGATTGCTAACACCCCTAGCTCAAAACAAATCTCTTGCAAAACTTTGGTTTTAGAAAAACAAAATGAAGATTTAAAACTTGAGATTTGTGATTTGAAAAAATGTCTTCAAAAATTTGTTGATGGTCAAAACAATTTGGATGTCATGCTTGGACGCCAAAGATTTGGCCTAAACAAAGGTGGTCTTGGATTAGATCCCTTGGCCTTACCTCCTAAAATCTTTCAACAACAGCTAGGTTGAATACTCATTCAAAACAACCAAAGAACTATTGCACACCATTTACACATTATGGTTGGTGCAACAAGAAAGGGTATACGACTAATTATTGTCCTTGTAGAATTGTTTATGTTAGAGGTAGAAAGAAGATGTGGGTTGTGAAAGGTCAAGATTACAAATGCAAGACTAACACCCAAGGACCCAAGAAAATATGGGTACCAAAAGTCACTACTTGATTTGTGTTTATAGGTATGTCTCAAAGCAAAATCTAGTAGCAAGAAGTGGATTCTTGATAGTGGATGCTCAAGACATATGACCGGCAACATATCTCTTTTCACCTCAATTGATCTTATAGAAGGAGGAAAAGTGACCTTTGGTGACAACGCACAACGAAAAATCAAAGGTAAAGGAACTATAGGTAAGGAACCACATTCAATTGAGAATGTGTTATATGTTGAAGGTTTGAAGCATAATTTGCTAAGTATTAGTCAATTTAGTGATAAAGGTTTTAGAGTAATCTTTGAGGCTTCTCATTGCACTATACAATCCTTGAAGAATAATGAAACTATTTTGGTAGGAAATAGAGATGACAATGTTTACTCTATTCAATTGAATGATCTAGCTAACCAAGATGTCAAGTGTCTTAGTGCTATTAGTGAGACATCTTGGCTTTGGCATCGAAGACTTGGACACATGCATATGGAGCATTTGAAGGGTATTTCAAGCAAAGAACTTGTGAGGGGACTCTCGAAGATCAAGTTTGAGAAAGACAAAGTATGTGATGCTTGTCAAATGGGTAAGCAAAAGAAAGTCTCTCACAAACCGAAGAAAATGGTATCTACTTCTAGACCCTTGCAATTACTTCATATGGATTTATTTGGACCAATCCTTACTACTAGTCTTGGTGGTAAATCATATTGTTTTGTTATTATTGATGACTATTCTCGCTATACTTGGACTTTCTTTTTGGCCACCAAAGTTGAATCTCTAAATGTGTTCACTTCATTTGCAAAACGTGTTCAAAATCAAAAAGGATATTTGATATCCAACATTAGAAGTGATCATGGTAGAGAATTTAAAAATTCAAAAATAGGAGCCTTGTGTGATGACTTTGGGATATCACATAATTTTTCGGCTCCTAGAACTCCTCAACAAAATGGTGTTCCCGAAAGAAAGAACAGGTCTTTGCAAGAAGTGGCTAGAACAATACTTAACGAATATGGTTTACCTAAGTACTTTTGGGCGGAGGCGGTCAATTGTGCTTGTTTTGTTCTCAATAGAGTTATCTTGCGTAAAATTTTGTTAAAAACCCCTTATGAGCTTTTTAATGATAAGAAACATAAGGTGAGCTTTTTTAGAGTCTTTGGTTGCAAATGCTTTATTTTAAATACTAAGCACATAGAAATCAAACACCATTTTATCCATGATCATGTGCAAAAGGGTGATATTGTTCTAGATTTCGTGGACACTAATCACCAACTAGCTGATATCTTCACTAAACCGTTAGATGCAAAGAGGTTTACCGCTTTTAGAAGAGAACTTGGCATGTCTTCACCTATGTGACTAGGTTATTTTTGTATAAATGTGCTAGTTACTCTTTACATGCTTGAGCATTATCTCATATGCTTATAGCATGCTTTGGTTAATTTTTTCTTTCCAAACGTCGTTGGTTTTGCTGATATTTATTTACTTTAAAAATGTTTTGCACACTTTTATTGCAATATACATATGTATAATAATCTTTCAAGACTGATTGATTTTGTGCATTGAAGTCGACTGCATTGGTCAATACAGTCGACTGCATTGAGGAATGCAGTCGACTGCGTTACGGGGGGAAGGGCATAAATCGTGCCCAGATTTCCTTTTCTGCAGAAATCTTCTCTCTCTACTCTTTCTCTCTTCGAAAAGAAGCTCTCATCTCTCCTAGGACTCAATTCTCCTCCGTTTGGCTTGAAATTGGTACGTAAATCCTCCCAAATCTCATTCTACTTCATGATTTACATACTCTCTCTAATCCATTTCACCTACATTGTTCATAATCGGTTGAAATTTGAATTGCTCTCTATAGAATATTTCTTCAAATCTACTTCAATTAAGCATGCTACTATATGATTTAATGCTTGATTCATATTTAGGGATGCTTATTACATGATCCTGCATAGTTTAATTACTTGTATTCATGCAAAATTCGAATTGCCCCAATTTTCATAAACTAGGGTTCTTCATTTGTCAAAATTTCTTCAAATTGTTTATGCAATTACATGTTTAATCACTTGATTTATGCTTAGTTATGTCTACTGCTCAATTGTACATGGTTAATTTCATTCGATTTGTCCAAAATTAATTTTTCCCCAAATTTGCATGAATTAGGGTTTATATTCTTCCTTTAAAAAAAATTTGCATCTTCTTTTATCTTACTTTTATTATTTCTCTGTTTAGATTATTTCAAGTATGGCAAGAGAGAAACGTGCACGTGCCAGTTCGTCTCGCTCACGAGCTGCACCCGAGCCCGAGCCTATCGCAGTAGAGTTTGATCAAAATCGATATCGGAACCGCGAGGCTGCCGATCGCTTTTCTACACAACTCTCTTCACCTTTGACTCCAGGTTTGCGACTGGATACTCCATTCCTTTTCAACATAGGAGTACTTAGATGCCTTCACGATTGTCATCTAGATCGCCTCACCTATAGGAACACTATTCTATATTATCCTGATGCAATCCGCTTATTTTATACGAATTTAACTTGGAACATATCTTCTGAGTCATGTACCCTCTCATCCTATGTTTTTGGACGCCGCATTTCATTCTCCCAATCACGTCTAGCCACTCTTCTAGACCTCCCCGATAGTGGTTTCTCTTTTTCGTTAGAAATGATCCCTGTCGCTGGTCAGTCACATTGGTTTGACCGACCTTTTACTATTGAGGAACAGCTTCGGCACACACTTCATTGTCGACAGGTTCGGGTTGCGAGCAAACCCAGCCTACGTGACCTACCTCCTCTCTCTCGTCTGTTCCATCATATCATCGCTCATAACATCATTCCTAGAACCGGCGGTCTTTCACTCGTCTCTTACTTAGACGTTCAGCTCTTGACCTTCTTTCGCTCAGGCACACCGCTTAACCTCCCTCGTCTCATCATGTTAAACATGATTAGGAGCGCCTCACATCCTGCCTTAGCTATACCTTATGGCCTCCTACTCACTCGCATTCTTGCTGCCTTTGACATACCTCTTCTGGGTGAGTATATTGAGGTTACTAGGCACATCGTACTAGACTGCTCTACCTTTCGTAGGAAGGGCCTTTTAGATGATCATGACCGTTTCTTACCTGAGCCTGACTTGGAAAATGTCATTGTTGATGATGATGATGAGGATGATGATAATGGTGATGATAATGGTGTTGATGATGATGATGATGGTGCTAATGGTGATGATGCTACTGTTGATGCTGATGATGATGCTGGGGGAGATGCCGGTGGCGGGTTTGATCGTGATCCACCTCCGTTGATCATTCCGAGTACACATGAGGTGGGCACTTCTTCCGGATATGAAGCTATCCTCGCACGCTTAGATATGATGCAACAGCATATGCATGCCAGTTTCAGTCGGATGGATCTTGCCCACAGCCAGCTCAGTCGACGCCTTTCTCGCATGGAGGATCATTGTGGGATTCAGTGTCCCGAGGAGGACATCTTTCATCCCCCTCCTCCACCATCGGGTCCTTAGGCATTAGGACATGCTTTATGTTTTTTTTATGCTTATCAAACTCAATTATGTATCTCAAAAACTTATCATGGATGCTACTCTTAGTATTGCATTAGCACTCTTAATTCACGCTTCTCTTGCTGCCGCTGGTTTAAAATTTATGTGCTATTTTCTTACATATGCTTGGTACACCTTTTGATGGTTATTCAAGTACTTATGTTTTCTTGTTTGAATGCCCTTGTTGGCTATATTGATTATCCATGGATGGATACATAAGTTGATAACTACACACCCTTGATCTTTTTCAATGATGTCAAAAGGGGGAGAAAATATTGTTGATTCATGTGGATTTGATATGAGCATATATTACTTGAGTTAGGGGGAGCCCTATATTGCTTGAGTTAGGGGGAGTCTTTTATGATTTCTTCTCATGACCCCTTATGGTTTATAATTGAGATTGTCATGCTTCTTTGCGTTCATTATATATATCTCATATTATTTGAATTAATGTTTGTCATCATCAAAAAGGGGGAGATTGTTAACCCTACGGTTATTTAACCTAGGATTATATTTGGTTTTGATGATACCCAACATTGATGTTTATGTTGTCTAACATGCATTGAGTTGGTGAAGCAATAGGAACAATCTCATACTCATGCAAACGGACTATTAGACGAGCAACTCGGTCAAAGACTCTCAACGGAACGCATCAAAGAAGGAATTCGTCGTTTGAATTTTACAATGCTTTTATTTCCTTCTTTGTAAACTAGATAGAGAGATGATCGTATCGATGACTGTATACCTAGAACTTGCCCATAGGTTTTCCTTGCATGCATAAAAGTTTTTTTCATTATTTGATAACTAGGAAACTGCATTCTCTGGAATGCAGTTGACTGCATTGGATTGCAGTCGACTGCAAGTTGGACAGTGAGGTATTACAGTCGACTGCATTATAATGCAGTCGACTGCAATACTTCCAGTAGCCTATTACAGTCGAGTCTATTGGATTACAGTCGACTGCAAGTTGGAAATTTTGAATTTCCAACGGCTACTTTTGGGAATACAGTCGACTGCAATGGGACATTGCAGTCGACTGCAATAGCCGTTTGGCGCATTTATTGCTCCACCTAATTCCAAACGGTCATATTCTTTCCCACCTCTATAAATACTCATCTTGAGCATAGTTTTGATTCATCAATTGCATTCAAAGCTCTCTTATCTTTCATATTATCAAAGATCAAAGCAATTGTTCAATCTCTCTTGGTTTTCATTATTTTCTCATCCATTTCAAGAGAGCATTTATTGTGAGCTTACATTTGAGAGATATACACTTTCATAAGTCATCATATACTCATCTCTCTTGTTCTAGTGCTTAAACTTGTACTCATCTACTTCTTGAGAGTGAAATCTTGTACACATTTCTTCATCTAAAGTTTCTTGTATCAAAGCTTGGGGTTGTCAAGCTTTGGAGCTTTGGGTTTGTCAAAGCTTGTTCTTGATGTGGGCATAGCATCAAGGGTTTGTAAGAGGTTCGATCTTGACCCGTAAGGAAGATCATACTAGTGGATTCTAGGGCCTTTCAAGGGACTTCCTTGAAGGGGTGGACGTAGGCTTGTGGGTATATCAAGCCGAACCATTTAATTCTCTTTGTCAAGTATCTCTAAACCCTTCTCTCTTTACATTATCGTTTTACATTTGTGTTGAGATTTGTCTAGTTTGCTTACTTGAGTTATTGGTTTGTTGTTTGTAGCTTTCTCAAGTGTCATTCATATCCTCTCTAAGTTTGTTGTATTTACTTGTTAATTTTTAAAGTAGTCTTAAAATCCTATTCACCCCCCTCTAGGGTTATCTTTTGGTTTCAATCATAATATAAAAAAAGATAAGGGATAACATTCTAAAAGAAAAGAAAGAAAAGAGAAAAGAAAAACAATGAAATAAAGACAGAGAAACAAAGAAGGAGCAGGTAGGGGTTCGGTAGAAAAACATGGGAACAAGGAGAAAGGAAGAAGAGAAATTGGAGAAAGGGGAGGGGGAACAGCCATGGGGCTGTACGTGAGTGTGTATGGGTTAAATTGTGTACAAAAGTGTGCGTGCGCATGTGTGCCATGGGTATGTTAGTGCGTGTTCAGTGTGTGTGTGTGTGTGCATACCACGGGGATGTGTGTGTGTGTGTGGGTAGGGGGGGTGTAATACCCCGAAAGCTCCAATATATTTTTATGGGCTAATTTAACTTTTTAACGACAAATTATTATATTATTTACTTTCCTAGCGTCGATATACTTTTAGCGACGATTTTTTAGTTAGCGTTGATATTTATATGCAACCACTTTTAATGACAAATAGTGAAGCGGGTTAGCGTATCAGCTGTTAATAATTTTCTAACATATAACTTATCGTAAATATTTAATTTTTGGAGCATTTCACAATAATTAGTTTGCGTTAGAAGTTTTAGCGACAAATGGACGTGTAGGGTTTTCTTTTCATTTTCTAACTAGGGTTTTCATTCCATATATATATATATATATATATATATATATATATATATATATATAGACAAGTTCTGGGGCTCCCATTCCAGCCGTCAGACACCCACTAACGAGATAGGGAAAGATAGAGAACAGGGCAAGATTTCCGGCGATCGAAGTTGGCTTTTCCGGTGAGTTTCTTAATTTTTCTTTTATGTTATGTAATGGTTTTAAAGGGACAGCCGTGAGGGTTCTTTTTGAACGGGATTATGGTTGTGAAAGAGATGGTAATGCCGCAAGGCGGTTCAGGATGTAGGTTGATATATATATATATATATATATATATATATATATATATATATATATATATATATATATATATATATATATATATATATATATATATATATATATATATATATATGCGTTTGATGAAAGAAATAACCTAGAGGGTCGTAGGGATTGAGGACATAAACTATGGGTTTAAAATGTAGTGTGAGAGAGAAGAAGGTGGCAGCCATGGCTGCCGTGAGGGAGAGAAGAGGTGGCTGGGCAGCCATGGGCTGCCATAGCCGCAAATTTACAGCGCTTGTGAGGGAGATGGAATGGGTTCAAGAGGCTGCCGAAATGGTAGCTGGGTATTTTAGGTGGTTCAGCAGTGTATATTGCAAATGGGTGTGAGAGGGAAGAAAGGTGGATGCTCAGGTGTGTTTATGTGTATGTATAAACACATATATGAATGTGTGTGTAATGGGTGTGATTTGCAAAATTTGTGTATGTATTTCGGTGGAGCTTGGAATGGGTGTGTTTGTGTGCATGTATATGTATATGTGTACATGTAGTGTGTATACATGCGTGAAGGGAGTGAGATGTGAATGTACAGGGAAGATGTGTATACTGTGTGTTTAACGTTGTGAATGTGAGGTAGTGAATGGCTGAAAATGCAGCCATTAGTTGGTGGGTGTTGTGTGCTTCCTGCATGGTTGAAAATGTATGTATAAGTGTGAGTGGACTGCTAGGCAGCCATGAAGGTGCACATATTATGAGCTGTGGTGAGTGTATGCATGGTGGGTGCGTGTGAAATTCTGTGAGAGTGCTGTGTGTGTGCGCGTGGTATGTAGGTGTGCGTGGGTGTGTGAGATGCTTAGTGCTGTGTGTGTGGATGTGACTTTGGCACCTTATTCATCATGTGGGTACGACTCACGGCAACATGTTCATCGTAACGCAACTTCCAGATTGGTCATTGCCCATCAAAACACCTACCGTCAGAGCGCCTAAAGTTCACTAAAAGGGGGAGTGGCCTTGGCCTCCCTTCATGGGAGTTGGCCATTGGCCTTGGCCACCCCCTAGGGTCGGCCTCAGCAGGGGGTTGGCCTCGGCCTCCCCATGGTTGGTGGCCTTGGCTTTCCCCCATTTTTGGCCTATGGCTTCCCCCCTGCGCGCACTTGTTTTCTCGAGTCTATGTGCACCTCCGCGATGTTTACGGACGTTCGTACATCAACCTCGCAACGTCGGTCATCCGTCACTCGCGGCAGCGCAATGCTCCTACGATGCCCATCACCCAAAGTCACGTGCTACCGCCGAATGACCCGTCGCCGACGACCACGTATCATCATCCCCGACTTTGTCATTACTACATATTGCATTCATTATTTTGATATAATAGGCACACTCAACTCATGTCCCGTCTCCAGGACACCCAACGCTAGCCCGTGTGCCGTCTCCGCGACGTTTGTTGCAGCGCCCGTGTGCCACTTTCATGATATGTGCCTCGGCACCAGGTATTGCCTCCGCGATCCCCGTTGCTCGGAAGTCACTTCGCGTCCCCCATCGCCCGAACGTCACTCCACCGCACTCATGAACCCCGCCACTGATAGAGTCGCGCCCCCTGGCTCTCTGTTACAATGTCGTGCCCCCAGGTACCGTACACAGTCTGCCCCGTCCATGCGCCGTGCCACTAACACAGATGTCCCCCCAGCACCTCACTCACTCTGCCTCACCTGTGCATCGCGCGGCTGATACAGCCGTGCCCCCGGGCTCTCAATCACTCTATAGTGCCCTCGGCACCATACTTACTCTACCATGCCCGTGCGTCGCACCGCTGATACACCCGTGCCCCCAGGCTCTCTTTCACAATGTCGTGCCCCCAGGCACCATACACACTTCACCGCGCCCGTGCGCCATCTCCATGATATGTGCCCTGGCACCAAGTATGGTCTCGCAACGGTCATCAATGTGCCTATGCGCCACTTCCACGACATGTATGGTCTGGCGACGGTCATCACCGTGCCCGTGCGTCACTTCCATGACATGTGCCCCCGGCACCAGGTATGGTCTCACGACAGTCATCGCCGCGCCCGTGCGCCACAATCAATGTCTCATGCCGCTGGCATCGCACCCATGCGCCACAATCAATGTCTTGTGTTGTAGGCACCATGCCCATGTGCCACAATCCATGTCTCGTGCTGTAGGCATGGCGCCCATGTGCCACAATCATGTTACAGGCCTCAGGGCATCATACTTATTTACTACACCATGCACCCCTACCATGGACGTGGAACATGCTTCGACCCACTCTCCGGAGTGTGCAGCATTCTGAGGGGCTCTACTCTTGCTCCAGTACGAGGACCCTTTGCAGCGGGATAGGCTCGTTACCGTGAACCCATCGCCTTCTTCATTCTAGAAGGCTCCCTTTGTAGTGCTCCGGCACGAGGACCCTTTGTGGCGGGATGGACTCGCTACCACAGAAGCCATCGTCGTCTTTATTCTGGGGGGGGCTCCGCTCGTAGTGCTTCAACATGAGGATCCCTCGCAGCGGGATGGGCTCGCTACCACAGAAGCCATCGCCATCTTCATTCTGGGGGCTCCGTTCGTAGTGTTCGGCACGAGGACCCTTGAATCTGGGATGGGCTCGCTACCACAGAAGTCATCACCCTTCTTTATTTTGGGGGCTCCTCTCGTAGTGCTCCGGCATGAGGACCCCTCATAGCGGATGGGTCGCTACCACAGAAGCCATCGCTATCTTCATTCCGGGGGGCTTCGTTCGTAGTGCTTTGGCATGAGGACCCCTCGCAGCGGGATGGGCTCGCTACCATAGAAGCCATTGCCATCTTCATTCTGGGGGGCTCCGCTCCTAGTGCTCTGGCATGAGGACCTCTCACAGCGGGATGGGCTCCCTACCACAAATGCCATCACCATCTTCATTCTGAGGGGCTCCGCTCATAGTGCTCTGGCATGAGAACCCCTTGCAGCGGAGTGGGCTTGTTACCACAGAAGCCATCGTCGTCTTCATTCTGGGGGGGCTCTATTCGTAGTGCTCCGACATGAGGACCCTTCGCAGCGGGATGGACTCACTACCACAATAGCAATCGTCGTCTTCATTTTGGGAGGCTCCGCTCCTAGTGCTCTAGCATGAGAATCCCTCAAAGTGGGATGGGCTCGCTTCCATAGAAGCCATCGCCGTCTTCATTCCGGGGGCTCCGTTCGTAGTGCTTTGGCATGAGGACCCTATGCAGCAGAATAGACTTGTTACGACAAAGTTAACGCCGCCTAGGGTGACTTGGATGACACTAGGCACTGAGCTATGACCATGTCCACTCACGTTACCGGTGATCATCGATGCCCCAAGACGATGACCCCCAGGTCACTCCGAGACGCTAGTAGGTCTTTAGAGGGCATCGCGCGTAGTCCGCCTGGCAGTTGGTCACATGGGCAACCCTCGCCACTGTCAGGTTCTCTACGCGTCAAGACGCATCTTGTGGGATTTAACAAGGGCTTGGACTGGTGGTTGAGGCAACGGGGCTTACTCTGATCATGCTACCGCGGTTTGGTCAGTCTTCTCAGACAGGTAGAGCAACGCTGTGTGGGGCAGGTGGCGCGAATTCAAGAACTGGAAGTCTGACGGAGAACCGACATTTTTGGACCCCCTGGTGATGTGTCACTCCCAGGGGATGACATATGGCACTTGATGACACAAGCACACTGTTTCCTATAAATATTGGACTTTATGACACAAAAAGGGACTTCTGATTCATTCTCACAATAATCACTTTCTCACTCTAGAATTTGAGAGCTCTTGGATTCAAGAGAGAGAAATACAAACTTGGACATAACTTTGGACCGTAACATTGGACCTTGACTCGGACCTTGACTTGGACTGTCGGCCCTGTTCGTCTCAGCATTGTCACCGCAGCACTGCCACTCTTCACAGCCTGTCTGGGAAGCCTTGCTCTTTGCCCTTACGCCTCACTGTCTCCCACTCTACATACTTGGAAGCTGACTCGGACTGCAGCCTTTGTGGCACCTCCACGTAGGTACGAACCCACTTTCCTTGGCATCAAAAGCTGTAGAAAGGAATCAAACGAAGGATGATATTTTGAGAGCTCAGTAAGGTCGTACAAGGACTAACAAAAGAATTACAAAACAATTCCAAATAATCCAACTGACAAAAATTTTTAGAATACTTCAAATGGTCAAAAACTCAATGATTTCCAAAAGGATCAAAATTCATCATAAGTAGATACCAAAATAAACAATCAATAAAAGATCATCTTCAAAACTGTCATTCCAAAATACAATGATGGTGTTCCAAAGGATTTCAAAACGTACCCAGATCATCGGAAATAGTCCTTTTCAAAATACAATGAAGACTTGTCAAGGGATTTCAACCCAAGCACAAATCATTTTAGGTAATAATTTCCAGTCATTTCCATAATGGTCACGTCAATATACAGAGCAGAGAAAATAAAAAATCAATGTTGATCCTGGGCAATTGCGATGCCATTCCGGCTAAGCACAGATGTACCAGAATATAATTACTAGCCCTCTTCATCGGTCAAGTAACTAGTTTGCTTCCCCGTAGGAAGCAGTAACAAATCCAACCTTATACTGCCTCTCCACAGAACGGATACCCAGGTCAACACAGAAAAATTAACAATATCAATAAGCATTAACACAAGCTCAATTCACCAAAATCATATCCTATTTCAATAACCATAATATACCGAAATAAGTCATCATTCGGGATTCCAGAAGAAAAACACAAATAAATAACAAAACGATTGCCAATCATTATCGGATTTAGGCACAATAATTCTGTAGAATGGATACAAACAATTATCAAATTTGCTCAGCATGCAATACAGGCGAGCATCACAAGATTTTCAAATATTCGATTCAAGTTCAACATTAGGATTTTCTGGACAATAACATGCTGACATCAGTACACAATTAAGAGTTTGTCATTAGCTATAAGTAGATCAAAAGAGAACTTACGAGTACAAGTTATCAAAATAAGGGTTCGAACGAAAGTCCTTACCCAGGGTTCAGATAGAATTCCTTACTTGGATCCGCAACTAGAATATCCTAACCAGAAAGTCTTTAGCTTTACCCTAAAGGGAATAATCGAATCATTGGAACACAACCTATAGTACAATAGTATGACTTAATACGGACTCACTCATACTCCCAAATTGAACCCCCCCTCACCAGGTGTGTAAAATTACCGAAATACTCCCCGGGTGTAAAATTATAAGAACGCCCCTTTCAGACTTAAATCACCAAAATGGTCTTCGCATAAAAATAACCTTACCGTACGCAAACCCAAAAATACTTTTCCTAGGTCAAATTACCAAAATACCCCCTTGGGTGGCAAATTATCAAAATACCCCCTTCACACTTGAATCACAAAAATAGCCTTCCCTCAAGTAAAATTACTCAAACAATCTTATTGTATCTGATTTCACCTCAAAATACCAAAATACCCCTTCGGGATGGTAAATTACCAAAATATCCTTGGGAGTTTCCAGCAAAGGAAAAATCCCAAAAAAATCTTAAAACGCAATTTTAAGCATCAAGTGTCATTTCTGGACTAAAAAGTATTTTAGATAATTTTTGCCCGAAAATATTGAACTGGTGTTCGGACCGAGCACTAAAAGGTCAGTTTCGCAAAAAGTACCAATCGACCTTAGAATGATCCAAAATTTTAGAATATGAATCATAACAGTAAAATAAGATTTTTCTAAAATTTTTAGATAAAAATAGCTTGGTTTGCTAAGCTAAATAATTTGATAAATTTCTTTAATAAGTACCCCAATTTAGCACCCTTCGCGGACACCGAGTGTGAGAACCCAACATTCTATATGCTTTGATTATATATTTAAGTATGATTAGATAAATCACTTTATGTGAAAATGGTTATGATGAACTACGCATGATAACATATTTGAATGTATATTTAAGTGTTAACACCTTGAATTGAGTAAATTTTCTAAGAAGGTGAACAAAGTGCTAGAAATGGAGAACGGTATTTCATGTTTAGAAACGTTAAATGATCACTTGAAATTGACCTAAAATATTTTTAGAAGAGTTGGAAACGAAAATGGTGAAAACTCTAGCTGGGAGTAACCGGTTGTTGACCGGACTGCCTGTGAATTATTTTGCTTTGTGGAAAGAATTGTGCCACCTCGTGCTTGTGACGTGTCAGCATAGTATTGTGACATGTCGTGCTTCGAGCCTTGTCGTGCTTTGGTTAGCATTGTTGTGCTTGCTAGGTGGCATAATCTTGCGTTGCCACCCTCATTCTTCCAGCCTTGTCATGCTTTGGTTAGTATTGTCGTGCCTGCATAACCATGTCTTGCCACTTCCTGCTTAAAGCCTTGTCATGCTTGACTTTTCCATATCTTCATCTCCACTTGACACCTCCTACTTGCTTCTAATTTGAATTAAAAGACCAATTGACATGCTTAAGTTCTCACAAAATCTAGAATTAAGTCTTGTTTTTGAAAGGGAACCTTAAGCAGTTGATTTGGAAAGTTTCTATGAGCTTTAAACGGTGTTTCGAACGTGTTTTGAGGAATATTTGGGGTGTTTCAAATCTAAAATTTTGGTTCTTTCATCTCTTCTTTAAGGTAAGATAGTTAAAGCTTTTTGATGGACTTTTAAGACATGAATATGGATATATGATATGTTAACGTAATTCTTTTAGTATGAACTCTTTGTCAAACTTTGGAATACTTGTTAGAGACTTGTTAATAAATGAATTTATTCATGTTTAACATATTGGAGATTATGGAAACGTGAGATAGTTTACGGTACGTGTGAATTATGGAATTATGTCAAACTAGACATGGTTAGTAATGGTTTTGGACATGTTATAATTAAAGTTAAGTTGCTGAATATAAAGGGTTTATATTTCATGTTCGAGATGTTATGAAGATGATGTTATATGATGAAAGTGACTAAATATTTGATACCTAAGTTTTATGGTGCAAGTAAATGAAGATTACCACAACTACATGTACGAAATGATTTGTTTTCTTGTACATGAGCATGTTATATCCTTTTATTGTAAGGGATGGTTAATATATTGTTGATGATTATTATGTTACCCCATTCAAATGATTGGGGGTTGATTTGATTGTGTTTGAATAGCGGTGCACTGTATGAGCCGAACAATTGTATCTTCGACTGCTACCCGAGGCAGTATCAGTATTCAATTATTTTTAGCTACTTTGCCTTTGGGCGAGGCAAAGGTTGCGATCTTATATCCCGGGTGTGGTGACATAAGGGTGGTCTATTGATGGGACTAAATTCAGGAATGGTAAATTCTTGTAATGCTCAACTAAGTGTGAACATGTGATATGTGTTATGTGCACGTGTAAAACTGCTTATTGTGGTTGAATTGTAATAGCGTGCATTATCAATATTTTTGAGTTGAAAGCTACATTAAATGTCTTTGATTATCTTACTGAGCCAGTGGGCTTACGGTTTTTTTTTACCCATAATATTTTAGATCAAGGAGCAGATCCCTCGAAAGGCAAGGAAAAGGTGTGAGGCACGGTGAGAAGACGGGCAAAGGGGATGCTTGTACATTTGTGAATTAAGTTGTACTTGAATAGAACAGTATGTCAACTCTGAGATTTGGCAGAGAGCTTACTAGGTGTGTTTTGTAAAATTAAACTCTTTAGTTTGGTACGATATAGTTTAATTACCAACTGGTTATAGAATTAGTTGTATTATCAACATGATGTGATTAGCTGATGTGTCGTAATGCTCCAGCCGAGTTGAGACAACCCTAAGTTGGGGCGTTATCGGTGTGGTATCAGAGCGTAGTTAAAGGCTGGGATAAGATCCGAAGGCCTTGTGTGGTTAGTGATTATTGAATATTGCATATTACGTGGGGGTACTTATACGTAATTATGTGTGTAGGCCTACAACGGAGCGAGAGCGTGGAGCACGAAAGGAAACAATAGAAAAATGGTCGACGAAGGAACTTAAAGAAGGAATACTTCTGAGTTTAATGCTGAAGGTCAGGATGGGCACAACCCACAGGTAAATGTAGAAGAACACTCCACTGGAAATAATAATCATTTGATGAATCTATACTACTTATAATGAGAAGACATTTTTTGGTGTCTTACCCTTTTGGTGTTACACTGAGAATGAATAAGGTACTGACAAGTGTCCATTTTGAGGAGAAAAAGGTAAATTAATTATTTCTCACTCACCATATCTTCAGTTACCTAAAAACTCTCCCACTTCCTCAGATTACGTAACTGCAAGTTTCTGCATCTCTATCTCCATCTCCATTCAAAAATTACATTACATGTGTCCATCTCCAGACTTACTTCGTAATAACTGCTCTGTCTCTCTTCCTTCCTTCTCCATTGCAGAGATCCCACAAATTGTATTTTCAACACCCCAATGGTTAATGATCACTCTCGCTTTGTATTTTTTTGGTATTTTTTTTGTGACGGACGGTAATGTTGTGCATATTTTTTTTCATGCATCTCTCATTTTATGTTTTGTTCTTTACATTTTCCCTTCCCCATCTCTGCATTTCCACTTCCCCGTCCCCATGGTTGTGTGATTGCAATTGATTGGTGGCGGTTGGGCGTCTGATGGGGGGGCACGACGGCCATGGATGGGCCGATTGATGAGTTGTCGCCGTGCCGGCCTGGATGGGCCACGGGTAGTGGTGGCGATTCGATGGGATGTTGACCGGGTCATGGGCAGTTAGTTGGTGGCTGTGGGTGCCCTTACCTGCTGATGTGTGGGTGTGTTGTGTGGCCCTTGGGAGATGTTGAATACTGCTCAGGTGTTGGGAGATGGGGGTCTTACCCTTGATAGATTTGTTTAACTGATAAAAAATTCATGTTTCGGGAAGCCTGATCCAACAATAGTCGAGGAATGGTTGGCTAGAGCGAAGAAAATTGTTGATACTGCTAGGATTTTGAATTCTCAGAGATTGGTGTAAACTAGCTTTATGCTAGAGGCTAGTGCAGAAAGATGGTGGAAATTGTTATCTATGAAGTGGAAGTAGGAAGGAGTCCCATCGACTTGGGGGAAAACTTTAAAAGGGAACCACTAATAAGTATGTTTCCGCGGTGACCCAACAGAAGAGAGAAGTGAATTTTATAAAGTTTGAACAGTAAAATATGTCGGTATCAGTTTATGAATCACAGTTCACTGATTTAGCTAGATTTTGTCCGCATCTGGTGGATTCAGAAGAAAGAAAAGTTAGAAACTTCGTTAAAGGTTTGAATAAGGATCATTGGAATAAGTTGATCCATTTACAGTTACAAACTTATATGGCAGTTGTTGATAGAGCATTGGCTATATTGAGAATGATTTGGAGGAGCAAAAGAATGCTAATATAGAACAATTTAGAGCACTGCCATACGGTGGACAGGGAAACCGTAACAGTGGGAATGTGAACCCTGGTGGAAGGAGCCAAGGGAATGCTTGGCAGGGAAATTTTCAAAGGGCTTTACATGGAAGAAATCGTAATTTCTATCGAAACGGTCAGGGAAGAGGTCAAGGTAATCAAATGAGTGGTTGTACTGGTAGTCAAGCTAGCTTTGTAGCTTCATCCCCAGGTGACAATAATAAAAGGAGAAATCGGACTGCGATATCAAGTATGCAACCATCAAAGCAGGCAAGAATTGGAGAGCGATGTACATATTGTAATTGGACTGGACATACAGAGAATGAATGTCTTAGAAAGATGGGTTTACGTATTAGGTGTGCTCAGCCTGGAGATATTGGGAGCAATTGCCCTTGTTCTAGAAATCAAATTGTGCCTCGAGATAACCAGGGTAGAGGGAATCTGAAAGGAAATACGGAAAAGCCAAGAATGCAGGGACGAGCATATGGATTGGAATCTCAGGAGGTTCGAGATGCTAACGGAGTTATTGAAGGTACACTCACTATTTTCCAATGTGTTGCTAGAGTACTATTTGATCCTGGTTCTACCCATTCGTTCATTTCATCATATATGGTGTCCATGTTACCCCAAGAACCCGAGTTGCTACCCTATGTGTTGGAAGTTAGTACTCCAAAGGATGGGGGTATGAATATTATTTCAGCTATTCCTGCAGAGAAGTTACTCTCTAGAGGTTGTGTGGGATATTTAGGTTATATGGTCGATAAGCAGAAAGAAAAGGTAAAAATAGAAGATGTACCTGTGGTAAATGAATTTGTGGATGTATTCCCTGAGGATATAACAACATTACCGGTAGAGCGGGAAATGAAATTTGTGATAGAATTGTTGCCGGGAACAACCCCAATTTCAAAAGCACCTTATAGGATGGCTGCGGCTGAATTGAGGGAGTTGAAGTCACAGTTACAAGAATTACTGGATAAGGAGTTTATTTGACCAAGTGTATCACCATGAGGAGCCCTAGTTTTATTTGTTAAAAAGAAAGATGGTACAATGAGGTTGTGCATGGATTACTAGCAGTTGAATAGTGTAGCAATAAAAAATTAGTATCCACTTCTGCATATAGATGATTTGTTTGATCAATTGCAAGGGGCAGTGGTATTTTCTAAGTTGGACTCGAGATTTGGATACCATCAATTGAGGATAAGAGAGGAAGATATTCCAAAGACGGCTTTTCGTACAAGGTATGGACATTATGAATTTGTTATCATGCCATTTGGATTGACAAATGCTCCTGCAGCCTTCATGGACTTAATGTATCGAATTTTTAAGGAGTTTTTAGATCAATTTGTAGTAGTTTTTATCGATGATATTTTGGTCTATTCAAAAAGTACAGAGGAGCATGAGCGTCATTTGAGGATTGTACTGCAAGTACTACGGGATAAGAAATTGTATGCTAAGTTTCACAAATGTGAATTTTGGTTAAAGCAAGTGGCCTTCTTAGGTCATATAGTGTCTGAAGCAGGGGTGACTGTTGACCCGTCTAAAATAGAAGCTGTTTTGAACTGGCAAACGCCAAAGAATGTACCGGAAAGTTAAAGTTTCTTGGGATTAGTGGGGTATTATCGTCGATTTGTACAGGATTTTTCAAGGATAGCTGCACCACTATCTACATTGATTCGGAAGGAAGTGGCATATTAGTGGACCGATAAGTGTGAGGCGAGTTTTCAGGAGTTAAAAACGAGATTAACTACAGCTCCAATTTTGACTTTGCCTAGTCGAACAAAGAATTTTTTGGTGTACAACGATGCTTCAAATGAAGGATTAGGCTGTGTTTTGATGCAAGATGACAAAGTTATGGCTTATGCTTGCTTCGAGAAAGCTGAAACCCTATGAAACAAATTATCCAACACATGAGTGAATTAGCAACGATTATGTTTGCATTGCATAAGTGGAGGCATTATCTCTATGGTGCTGAGTTTGAGATTTTTACTGATCATAAGAGTTTGAAATATTTATTTTCGTAGCTAGATTTGAATATAAGACAGAGAAGGTGGATGGAACTACTCAATGATTATCACCGTACGATCCAGTATCACCCAGGTAAAGCCAATGTTATTGCAGATGCACTAAGTAGGAAAGTGCAAGTTGCTAGGTTAATGGTGAAAGAGTGGAAGTTCAATGAGCAAGCTTGTTCATGGGAGTTATCTGTTATTGAGTTAGGAATTATTATTGCAAATTTACAAGTGAAACCAGTGTTATTACAGAGAATTCAGGAGGAACACGAAGGAAATTTGGAGTTTCAAAGAGAAGTGAGGGATAAAAATGGAACCTTTAAACCTGAGTTTTCTATGGATATTAATGGTGTTTTACGGTATAAAGGCCGGATAGTTGTGCCTAACAACGAAGAGTTGAACGGAGAAATACTGAAAGAGGCCCATAAGTTGACGTATACAGTGCACCCAGGTGGAACGAAGATGTATCGGGATTTGAAATGCAATTACTGGTGGAATAACATGAAAAGAGAAGTAGCCGACTTTGTTTCAAGATGTATTATATGTCAACAATAAAAAGCCGAAAACCAAAGACCGGCAGGTCAATTGGAACGGTTACCAGTACCCGAATGGAAGTTGGACCATATAACAATGGATTTTGTTACAGGATTGCCAAGGACCCATGACGGTCATGATTGGGTATGGGTGATTGTGGATAGATTGAAGAAATCTGCTAATTTCCTTCATGTACTTAAGACGTACTCATTGGATAAATTGGCTAGATTGTACGTACAAGAAGTAGTTCGATTGCATGGCATACCAGTAAGTATTATAAGTGATAAAGATCCAAGATTTACATATCATTTCTGGAAAAAGTTTGCAAGGTGCATTAGGTACAAATTTGAAATTTAGCACAGCATTTAATCCTCAAATTGATGGACAATCCAAGAGAACTATTCAAACATTTTAGGATATGCTTTGTGCATGTGTGATAGATTTCAAAGGAGGTTGGGATCAACATCTTCACTGATTGAATTTGCTTATAATAATAGTTATCAGGCTAGTATCGGTACGGCACCCAATGAAGTTCTATATGGATGAAAATGTTGCTCACCAATTTGTTGGAGTGAAGTTGGAGAAAGGAGTTTAATTGGGCCATTAATAGTTCAAGAAACCACTGAAAAGATTCAACAAATTTGATGAAAGATTTTGATTGCTCTAAGCCGGCAGAAAAGTTATGCTGATAACAGACGAAGAGAGTTAGAATTTTCAGTGGGAGATTTTATATTTCTCAAGGTGTTGCCATTCAAAGGAATAAAGCGATTTGGAAAGAAAGGAAAGTTGTCACCGAGATATATTGGCCCTTAGGAAATATTGGATCGTGTTGGGAATTTGGCATATAGAGTTGCTTTACCTATATCTTTGGAAGGAGTACATAATGTATTCCATGTTGTAAAAGTATAACCCTAACCAATCTCATGCGATAAGCTCTGGATCAATATCAATCCAATCAGATTTGACATATGAGGAGTTGCCGGTACAGATTTTAGCTTTTGATGTGAAAGTTTTGAGGAACAAAAGCATTTTGTCGGTTAAAGTTTTGTGGCAAAACCATGAAGTGGAAGAAGCCACGTGGGAAAAAGAGGAGGATTTGCGAAGAGATTATCCGCACCTATTTGGTAAGTTTAAGTTATGAATTTGGTGACCAAATTCTTTTAAGGAGTGAAGGGTATGAGAACCCAACATTCTATATGCTTTGATTATATATTTAAGTATGATTAGATAAATCACTTTATGTGAAAATGGTTATAATGAACTATGCATGATAACATATTTGAATGTAGGTTTAAACTTTAACACCTCTAATTGAGTAAATTTTCTAAGAAGGTGAACAAAGTGCTTGAAATGGAGAAGGGTATTTGATGTTTAGAAACGTTATATGATCACTTGAAAATTACCAAAAATATTTTTAGAAGAGTTGGAAACAAAAATGGTGAAAACTCTAGCTGGAAGTAATCGGTTGTAGACCGGACTGCCTGTGAATTGTTTTACTTTGTGGAAAGAATTGTGCCACCTCGTGCTTGTGACGTGTCAGCATAGTATTGTGACGTGTTGTGCTTCGAGCCTTGTTGTGCTTCGGTTAGCATTGCCGTGCTTTCTAGGTGGCATAATCTTGCATTGCCACCTTATGCTTCCACCCTTGTCATGCTTTGGTTAGCACTGTCGTGCTTGCTAGGTGGCATAACCGTGTCTTGCCACTTCGTGCTTAAAGCCTTGTCGTGCTTGACTTTTCCATATCTTCATCTCCACTTGATGTAACGACCCGGTCCACGGCCCCACCACAGGGCATTGCCTCCCTCAAAAGGGCTAGCCAAGTAGGTATTTATGAGTTCCTTGGCAAGGTCTTATAAGAGTCATCTCATACTATTCCACATCCGATGTGGGATATTACAATCTCCCCTCCTTATACCTTAGCGTCCTCGCTAAGGCTCAATCACACATAGCCCAGAATCTTCCTCTCTAGCCAATGTGGGATATACCGGGCTCACCCTTCGTTGCCCCAACCATCCTCTTGATGTGGGATATACCTGGGCTTGCCTTCGTTTCCCCAACCATCGACAACCCGACTGGATAGCCCAGCCCGAGTTTTCGAGAGTCGGCTCTGATACCATCTGTAACTACCCGATCCATGCCCCACCACAGGGCAATGCCTCCCTCAAAAGGGCTAGCCAAGTAGGTACTTATGAGTTCATAGGCAGGGTCTTATAAGGCTAATCGCAAACTCTCCCACAACCGATGTGGGATATTACAATCTCCCCACCTTATTCCTTAGCGTCCTCGCTAAGGCTCGATCGTACATAGCCCAGAATCTTCCTCTCTAGCCAATGTGGGATATACCCAGCTCACCCTTCGTTGTCCCAACCATCCTCTTGATGTGGGATATACCCGGGCTTGCCTTCGTTTCCCCCAACCATCGACAACCCGACTGGATAGCCCAGCCCGAGTTTTCGAGAGTCGGCTCTGATACCATCTGTAACGACCCGGTCCACGGCCCCACCATAGGGCATTACCTCCCTCAAAAGGGCTAGCCAAGTAGGTACTTATGAGTTCCTTGGCAAGGTCTTATAAGAGTCATCTCATACTATTCCACATCCGATGTGGGATATTACAACTGTAACATCCCGAAATTTTTCGGAACGTTATACACTCGCTCGATCAATTCACTAAAATAATATTATCCTTAACCTTAATAAATAACGCAACAAGCTGTCAGAGCAACTATCCGTCAATCAAGCTATACTCTCAATCAACTGTCATAATTGAAATATCAAGTCTAAGTCTAAGAAAATTTAAACAATAATATTTACCCACGCAGGGGTTCTAATGATGAATACCAAAATCTAATTCCTTCACTTTTTGCTTGCTCGGCTCTAATCCCTATTCAAGTAACCTACTGCTGGCTATCACCTGCAGAAAGAAAGTCAAAGGGGAGTGAGCTTTTGAGAGCCCAGTAAGGTCGCACAAAGATTTAAAAGTAACAAAACGATTCGGACGATTTTTTTTTATGTAAAACTTTTGAAGAGTAATTTCAATGAAATACAGCACTTAGACAAAGATGAACAAAACGAACGATTTTACATTCAAGTCCAATAACAACTTTTTGAGGGATTTTACTTTCGATGAAATCACTACAATACGATATAAACATAGAGATGAGTATTCAACTCAATCCCTTAAATAATAGTCATTTGAAACACTTCGGATGTAATAAAGCATGAATGGATACTATTCAAAACAGTTCAAGTGTAATAAAACATAAACAGGAAACATTGAACATGAGTAGTACAGAAGCAAAGCCACCCCGGCAGTGCTCGATCGCTTTACATATGCATATGTACACTGACTAGTCCATCTAGGTACTAGTTAAACCCATCCAACAGACCATCCTTATAACGCCAACAATACAGACCATCCTTATGGCTCCCAAGTTACTAACTCATGTCAACATTGAGAAGTAGAAAAATACAATTTAAAATGTTTTACGATGGGCAATCAATAAACATATCAAATGAACAATGAATTCCAAGATGAGATGAAACAGAATTCCAAACGATCGCTATAAGGCTCAATTTAGGATTTCATGGGCAATTTCAAAACATCTTTTATATCAAACATAAATTTAAGTCAATGTAGTTCATAAAGCTTTTGTAATAAACATTTGAAAACAGAATGATGAAGTAGGGTTCGGATAGAATTCCTTACCTCGGTCCAAGCTATGCAATGCTACCAACCTCGATCAATATTTTTCTGAATAAACCTAAAATTGGTAATTTATTTGTTAGAACATAATTTATGTCAAATACGCTATAAACCCTAGTATCAACTACCCACTGCTTACCCACTCTCTCCGAAATCGCGCACTCAAAACGGTTCTCGCATACGACCAACTTAACCGAAAATCATATACACTCCTTAACGCTTAACTATATTCCAAAATTGATAATAAAATTCAATAAAATACTTTTATAGCTTAAAACATTAATAAGAGTCAAAATATGAATTTTCTGAAATTTTGAATATTTTCGAATTAAAATAATTTCTTTAAATACAATAAACTCTCATAAATTGCGAAAAATACTTCCAGCTGCAAAATAAGTCCCATAATTTTTATATTAACTTGGAAATATGTATAAAAATTATAAAAATATAAATCAGAAATTAAAAAGCATTAAAACTATTTTTCAAATATTCATTTTGCTAAAATGAATGCGATATGGAAACCATAGCAAATCAACCCCAAAAATCATCAAACTTTTACTGAGTCTTTATTATACTATGAAAACATTAGCATAATTTTTATTCGAACAGTTTCAGGGTTTAATGGTTCCAAAAGAATTTCACAAATCTGAAACTATAGAAATTATTAAAAATTCATACGATTTCAGAAAATTATAAAATTTTGCCAGAAATTCTAATATAGTCTAACGCATTACACTGTAAAATTTTACATACTAACGATAACCGTGTGTTAGTCTATGCACGTGTCGATCCTAACGCTAACCCAAATTTCCCGCTCCGTACTTCTCTTCTCTTCTCCAGCCCAAACCCAGAGTACATGGGTACTGTTCACGCAGCTTCTCCTCCTTTTATCCCTTATCACAAACCCACTTCACACATACACATTTCCCACAATACACTCTTCACTTTCTTTCCCAAAAGACACACAGCAACATTTCTGGGTGCAATTGTAGGCCCTTTCACATCCCTTTCCTTCTAATGCACACACGCTACACGCACATATATAACACAGATACACACTAGTGCACTCCTAGACTCATGGCACCATGCACTCACCTAACGCTAAACCGATACCCATTATTTCGCAATTGCACTCAAACATCACTGCACTTCAAGCCACCCCTCAATACTCATACGCCACAAATGCTCACAGTAAACTCACTACACACAATTTACTTTGGGTCTCCCCGCGCTCACATACCCAGTTACACACAGGTTCAAGCACACATTTTACACAGCACACACACGCCCTTCACTCTCACACATAGTTACTGATCCATCTTCTACCCCTCAAACACACACAAGCTCACACTCACTAAACCTGCTCCATGGCAGCCTACCTCCTCCCTCAATACACATGCATAACACGCACACACACACACTAACCTGTCACACTACACCTCCCTTTCCACACACATATACACACTACATGCACACAAACACACCCATTCCAAGCTCACGGCACGCACAAAAACCCACATTAAATCGCCTCCACACAGCTGAACCCACTGCCTCGCATGCCAGTGGATTTTCTTCCCTTTCAGCACCATTTTCAAACCCAAATAACATACCTTAACCCACACATCGACCTGTCTTAGGACAACCGTGCAGTGGCTTTGTCCGAAACATAACGGCGCCGCAAACACAATTTCATGGCAGCCCATACGGCTCTCTAATGGCAGCTATGGCACTCCCTTCTTGCTCCCTCATTCAAGACCCATTTCATACACCTATACATACACAGCACACCCACATCACACCCTACATACGGCAGCCCCTCCTTGGTTTCTTTCTCTCCATGACCATTCCATTTCACCCACAATCACACATAGAAATACAACGCTCACATAGTCTTCCCTCCCCTCACACACACGCACATGCAAACATATAACACACCCATTTTCTTTGCCCAAAATTTAACCCACTTCCTGGCAGCAGTGCAACATCCTTTGCCCCTCATTTCACATACACGTACACATCCACGTCGCACACTTCACACAGCAGCCCTTCACTCACCCAAAATGCCAAGTTTCACGCACTAACTCACACACAAACATTCCTCTCACTCACATACTTCGGCAGCCATAAAACCCACAAGCAACCTCACGCTATTACACGAAATACTCACTAAAACACACACTGATCCACCCGAAACCCAGCCCCTTTTTGCTCCCCCTAAAACAAATGAATAAGTTCGAGAAAGTAGGAGACTTACCGGAATATGGACCCTTCGCCGGATTTCGACACAGCTCCTTCCCTTTTCCTCTCTCGGTATCTCTCTTCCTCTCTCGGCCGATCGTGTATAAGTGGGTGTTGGACGGCTGCTCTAGTGTATGCAAATATATATATAAAACCCTAAAAGACAAACTACCAAAACCCCCCTTCAAGTTTCGTCAGTTATTCCAAATATACCCAAAATTTTCTGTTACTACGGAAAGAACTAAAATAACTATTTACAATAAATTAACGTACTAAAAAGATTTAACGCAGTGTTCCAAAATCCCGCTTCACTATTTGTCGCTAAAATTTTGGTCACGCTAGTCACTAAACATTTAAGTTGCCGCTAAAAGTTACAAAATAAAATATCAACGCTAATTTAAAGAAATTTTTGTCGCTAAAAATATACGTCAACGCTAATAAAAATATTGATGCTAAAAAATATATTTGCCGCTAAATTTTATTTTAAAAATCCTTTAAAATATCGGGGTGTTACATTCTCCCCCACTTATAAAAATTTCGTCCTCGAAATTTAGCCAATTCCTATAGGTTCTTACAAATAAATGCCTCAAATCAAACAATTTAACCATTATGCTTTCACTACGCACTCTGATACGTAGTCGCTACTAAGGTTCAACCAAGTCACTAAAGTTTTTCCCTAACTCTCTTGTTTAAACCTAGGCTTTCTCTCACTTGCTTCTAAAGTGTACAGGATCACCTAACCTATGCTCGATCACTTATTCACCTAGGTTTGAGTCTACAGAATCATATAACCTAAGCTCTGATACCATCTGTAACGACTTGGTCCACGGCCCCACCACAGGGCATTGCCTCCCTCAAAAGGGCTAGCCAAGTAGGTACTTATGAGTTCCTTGGCAAGGTCTTATAAGGGTCATCTCAAACTATTCCACATCCGATGTGGGATATTACACTTGACACCTCCTACTTGCTTCTAATTTGAATTAAAAGACCAATTGACATGCTTAAGTTCTCACAAAATCTAGAATTAAGTCTTGTTTTTGAAAGGGAACCTTAAGCAGTTGATTTGGAAAGTTTCTATGAGCTTCAAACGGTGTTTCGAACGTGTTTTGAGGAATATTTGGAGGTGTTTCAAATCTGAAAATTTGGTTCTTTCATCTCTTCTTTAAGGTAAGATAGTTAAAGCTTTTTAATGGACTTTTAAGACATGAATATGGATATATGATATGTTAACGTAATTCTTTTAGTATGAACTCTTTGTCAAACTTTGGAATACTTGTTAGAGACTTGTTAATAAATGAATTTATTCATGTTTAACATATTAGAGATTATGGAAACGTGAGATAGTTTACGGTACGTGTGAATTATGGAATTATGTCAAACTAGACATGGTAAGTAATGGTTTTGGACATGTTATAATTAAAGTTAAGTTGCTGAATATAAAGGGTTTATATTTCATGTTCGAGATGTTATGAAGATGATGTTATATGATGAAAGTGACTAAATATTTGATACCTAAGTTTTATTGTGCAAGTAAATGAAGACTATAACAACTACATGTACGAAATGATTTGTTTTCTTGTACATGAGCATGTTATAACCTTTTATTGTAAGGGATGGTTAATATATTGTTGATGATTATTATTTTATCCCATTCAAATGATTGGGGGTTGATTTGATTGTGTTTGAATAGCGGTGCACCGTATGAGCCGAACAATTGTATCTTCGACTGCTACCCGAGGCAGTATCAGTATTCAATTATTTTCGGTTACTTTGCCTTTGGGCGAGGCAAAGGTTGCGATCTTATATCCCGGGTGTGGTGACATAAGGGTGGTCTATTGATGGGACTAAATTCAGGAATGGTAAAGTCTTGTAATGCTCAACTAAGTGTGAACATGTGATATGTGTTATGTGCACATGTAGAACTGCTTAATGTGGTTGAATGGTAATAGCGTGCATTATCAATATTTTTGAGTTGAAAGCTACATTAAATGTCTTTGATTATCTTATTGAGCCAGTGGGCTTATGGTTTTTTTTACCCATAATATTTTAGATCAAGGAGCAGGTCCCTCGAAAGGCAAGGAAAAGGTGTGAGGCACGGTGAGAAGACTGGCAAAGGGGATGCTTGTACATTTGTGAATTAAGTTGTACTTGAATAGAACAGTATGTCAACTCTGAGATTTGGCAGAGAGCTTACTAGGTGTGTTTTGTAAAATTAAACTCTTAAGTTTGGTACGATATAATTTAATTACCAACTGGTTATAGAATTAGTTGTATTATCAACATGATGTGATTAGCTGATGTGTCGTAATGCTCCACCCGAGTTGAGACAACCCTAAGTTAGGGCGTTATCGGTGTGGTATCTGAGCGTAGTTAAAGGCTGGGATAAGATCCTAAGGCCTTGTGTGGTTAGAGATTATTGAATATTGCATATTACTGGGGGTGCTTATACGTAATTATGTGTGTAGGCCTACAACGGAGATAGAACACGTAGCGCGGAATCAAGGAAACAATAGAAAAATGGTCGACGAAGGAACTTAAAGAAGGAATACTTCTGAGTTTAATGCTGAAGGTCAGGATGGGCACAACCCACAAGTAAATGTAGAAGAACACTCCACTGGAAATAATAATCATTTGATGAATAGTGGATTACTAGAGGCTTGTCAGATACTCCAGCAAGTTGTAGATGAAATAAGACAAATGGGTGGAAATCCCCCTTTAGATACAAATGTGCAAGAGGTAGTAAATGCTGGCAATGTTTAGAGGTGCTCAACAAGTTGATCAACCCCGGGAGATGTTGAATACTGCTCAGGTGTTGGGAGATGGGGGTCTTACCCTTGATAGATTTGTTTAACTGATAAAAAATTCATGTTTCGGGAAGCCTGGTCCAACAATAGCCGAGGAATGGTTGGCTAGAGCGAAGAAAATTGTTGATACTGCTAGGATTCTGAATTCTCAGAGATTGGTGTAAACTAGCTTTATGCTAGAGGCCAGTGCAGAAAGATGGTGGAAATTGTTATCTATGAAGTGGAAGTAGGAAGGAGTCCCATCGACTTGGGAAAACTTTAAAAGGGAGTTCACTAATAAGTATGTTTTCGCGGTGACCCAACAGAAGAGAGAAGTGAATTTTATAAAGTTTGAACAGTAAAATATGTCGGTATCAGTTTATGAGTCACAGTTCACTGATTTAGCTAGATTTTGTCCGCATCTGGTGGATTTAGAAGAAAGAAAAGTTAGAAACTTCGTTAAAGGTTTGAATAAAGATCTTCGGAATAAGTTGATCCATTTGCAGTTACAAACTTATATGGCAGTTGTTGATAGAGCATTGGCTATATTGAGATTGATTTGGAGGAGCAAAAGAATGCTAATATAGAACAATTTAGAGCACTGCCATACGGTGGACAGGGAAACCGTAACAGTGGGAATGTGAACCCTGGTGGAAGGAGCCAAGGGAATGCTTGGCAGGGAAATTTTCAAAGGGCTTTACAAGGAAGAAATCGTAATTTCTATCGAAACGGTCAGGGAAGAGGTCAAGGTAATCAAATGAGTGGTTGTACTGGTAGTCAAGCTAGCTTTGTAGCTTCATCCCCAGGTGACAATAATAAAAGGAGAAATCAGACTGCGATATCAAGTATGCAACCATCAAAGCAGGCAAGAATTGGAGAGCGATGTACATATTGTAATTGGACTGGACATACAGAGAATGAATGTCTTAGAAAGATGGGTTTGTGTATTAGGTGTGCTCCGCCTGGAGATATTGGGAGCAATTGCCCTTGTTCTAGAAATCAAATTGTGCCTCGAGATAACCAAGGTAGAGGGAATCTGCAAGGAAATACTGAAAAGCCAAGAATGCAGGGACGAGCATATGGACTGGAATCTCAGGAGGTTCGAGATGCTAACGGAGTTATTGAAGGTACACTCACTATTTTCCAATGTGTTGCTAGAGTACTATTTGATCCTGGTTCTACCTATTCGTTCATTTCATCATATATGGTGTCCATGTTACCCCAAGAACCCGAGTTGCTACCCTATGTGTTGGAAGTTAGTACTCCAAAGGATGGGGGTATGAATATTATTTCAGCTATTCCTGCAGAGAAGTTACTCTCTAGAGGTTGTGTGGGATATTTAGCTTATATGGTCAATAAGCAGAAAGAAAAGGTAAAAATAGATGATGTACCTGTGGTAAATGAATTTGTGGATGTATTCCCTGAGGATATAACAACATTACTGGTTGAGCGGGAAATAAAATTTGTGATAGAATTGTTGCCGGGAACAACCCCAATTTCAAAAGCACCATATAGGATGGCTCCGGCTGAATTGAGGGAGTTGAAGTCACAGTTACAAGAATTAGTGGATAAGGGGTTTATTTGACCTAGTGTAGCACCGTGAGGAGCCCTAGTTTTATTTGTTAAAAAGAAAGATGGTACAATGAGGTTGTGCATGGATTACTAGCAGTTGAATAGTGTAGCAATAAAAAATTAGTATCCACTTCCGCATATAGATGATTTGTTTGATCAATTGCAAGGGGCAGTGGTATTTTCTAAGTTGGACTCGAGATTTGGATACCATCAATTGAGGATAAGAGTGGAAGATATTCCAAAGACGGCTTTTCGTACAAGGTATGGACATTATAAATTTGTTATCATGCCATTTGGATTGACGAATGCTCCTCCAGCCTTCATGGACTTAATGCATCGAATTTTTAAGGAGTTTTTAGATCAATTTGTAGTAGTTTTTATCGATGATATTTTGGTCTATTCAAAAAGTACAAAGGAGCATGGGCGTCATTTGAGGATTGTACTGCAAGTACTACGGGATAAGAAATTGTAGGCTAAGTTTCACAAATGTGAATTTTGGTTAAAGCAAGTGGCCTTCTTAGGTCATATAGTGTCTGAAACAGGGGTGACTGTTGACCCGTCTAAAATAGAAGCTGTTTTGAACTGGCAAGCGCCAAAGAATGTACTGGAAAGTTAATGTTTCTTGGGATTAGTGGGGTACTATCGTCAATTTGTATAAGATTTTTCAAGGATAGCTGCACCACTATCTACATTGATTCGGAAGGAAGTGGCATATCAGTGGACCGTTAAGTGTGAGGCGAGTTTTCAAGAGTTAAAAACGAGATTAACTACAACTCCAATTTTGACTTTGCCTAGTCGAACTATGAATTTTGTGGTGTACAGCGATGCTTCAAAGGAAGGATTAGGCTGTGTTTTGATGCAAGATGACAAAGTTATGGCTTATGCTTCGAGAAAGCTGAAACCCTATGAAACGAATTATCCAACACATGAGTGAATTAGCAGCGATTATGTTTGCATTGCATAAGTGGAGGCATTATCTGTATGGTGCTGAGTTTGAGATTTTTACTGATCATAAGAGTTTGAAATATTTATTTTCTTAGCCAGATTTGAATATAAGACAGAGAAGGTGGATGGCACTACTCAATGATTATCACTGTACGATCCAGTATCACCCAGGTAAAGCCTATGTTGTTGCAGATGCACTAAGTAGGAAAGTGCAAGTTGCTAGGTTAATGGTGAAAGAGTGGAAGTTCAATGGGCAAGCTTGTTCATGGGAGTTATCTGTTATTGAGTTAGGAATTATTATTGCAAATTTACAAGTGAAACCAGTGTTATTACAGAGAATTCAGGAGGAACACGAAGGAAATTTGGAGTTTCAAAGAGAAGTGAGGGATAAAAATGGAACCTTTAAACCTGAGTTTTCTATGGATATTAATGGTGTTTTAAGGTATAAAGGCCGAATAGTTGTGCCTAACAATGAAGAGTTGAAAGGAGAAATACTGAAAGAGGCCCATAAGTTGAAGTATACAGTGCACCCAGGTGGAACGAAGATGTATCGGGATTTGAAATGCAATTACTGGTGGAATAACATGAAAAGAGAAGTAGCCGACTTTGTTTCAAGATGTATTATATGTCAACAATAAAAAGCCAAAAACCAAAGACCGGCAGGTCGATTGGAACGGTTACCGGTACCCGAATGGAAGTGGGACCATAGAACAATGGATTTTGTTACAGGATTGCCAAGGACCCATGATGGTCATGATTGGGTATGGGTGATTGTGGATAGATTGAAGAAATCTATTAATTTCTTTCATGTACTTAAGACGTACTCATTGGATAAATTGGCTCGATTGTACGTACAAGAAGTAGTTCGATTGCATGGCATACCAGTAAGTATTTAAGTGATAGAGATCCAAGATTTACATCTCATTTCTGGAAAAATTTGCAAGGTGCATTAGGTACAAATTTGAAATTTAGCACGCATTTAATCCTCAAACTGATGGACAATCCAAGAGAACTATTCAAACGTTGGAGGATATGCTTCGTGCTTGTGATAGATTTCAGAGGAGGTTGGGATCGTGTTGGCACTAGATTGAATTTGCTTATAATAATAGTTCCAGGCTAGTATCGCTATGGCACCCTGTGTGTTGCTAGGTGGATAACCGTGCTTGCCACTTCGTGGCTTGAAGTTGGTGCTTGAGTTTATATTTCTTCATCTCCACTTGACACCTCCTACTTGCTTCTAATTTGAATTAAAAAAGACCAATTGACATGCTTAAGTTCTCACAAAATCTAGAATTAAGTCTTGTTTTTGAAAGGGAACCTTAAGCAGTTGATTTGGAAAGTTTCTATGAGCTTCGAACGGTGTTTCGAACGTGTTTCGAGGAATATTTGGAGGTGTTTCAAATCTGAAATTTTGGTTCTTTCATCTCTTCTTTAAGGTAAGATAGTTAAAGCTTTTTGATGGACTTTTAGGACATGAATATGGATATATGATATGTTAACGTAATTCTTTTAGTATGAACTCTTTGTCAAACTTTGGAATACTTGTTAGAGACTTGTTAATAAATGAATTTATTCATGTTTAACATATTGGAGATTATGGAAACGTGAGATAGTTTTACGGTACGTGTGAATTATGGAATTATGTCAAACTAGACATGGTTAGTAATGGTTTTGGACATGTTATAATTAAAGTTAAGTTGCTGAATATAAAGGGTTTATATTTCATGTTCGAGACGTTATGAAGATGATGTTATATGATGAAAGTGACTAAATATTTGATACCTAAGTTTTATAGTGCAAGTAAATGAAGATTACAACAACTACATGTACGAAATGATTTGTTTTCTTGTACATGAGCATGTTATATTCTTTTATTGTAAGGGATGGTTAATATATTGTTGATGATTATTATGTTACCCCATTCAAATGATTGGGGGTTGATTTGATTGTGTTTGAATAGCGGTGCACCGTATGAGCCGAACAATTGTATCTTCGACTGCTACCCGAGGCAGTATCAGTATTCAATTATTTTCGGTTACTTTGCCTTTGGGCGAGGCAAAGGTTGCGATCTTATATCCCGGGTGTGGTGACATGAGGGTGGTCTATTGATGGGACTAAATTCAGGAATGGTAAATTCTTGTAATGCTCAACTAAGTGTGAACATGTGATATGTGTTATGTGCACGTGTAGAACTGCTTATTGTGGTTGAATTGTAATAGCGTGCATTATCAATATTTTTGAGTTGAAAGCTACATTAAATGACTTTGATTATCTTACTGAGCCAGTGGGCTTACGGTTTTTTTTACCCATGATATTTTAGATCAAGGAGCAGGTCCCTCGAAAGGCAAGGAAAAGGTGTGAGGCACGGTGAGAAGACTGGCAAAGGGGATGCTTGTACATTTGTGAATTAAGTTGTACTTGAGTAGAACAGTATGTCAACTCTGAGATTTGGCAGAGAGCTTACTAGGTGTGTTTTGTAAAATTAAACTCTTTAGTTTGGTACGATATAGTTTAATTACCAACTGGTTATAGAATTAGTTGTATTATCAACATGATGTGATTAGCTGATGTGTCGTAATGCTCCAGCCGAGTTGAGACAACCCTAAGTTGGGGCGTTATCGGTGTGGTATCAGAGCGTAGTTAAAGGCTGGGATAAGATGCTAAGGCCTTGTGTGGTTAGTGATTATCGAATATTGCATATTACGTGGGGGTACTTAGACGTAATTATGTGTGTAGGCCTACAACGGAGCGAGAGCGCGGAGCGCGAAATCAAGGAAACAATAGAAAAATGGTCGACGAAGGAACTTAAAGAAGGAATACTTCTGAGTTTAATGCTGAAGGTCAGGATGGGCACAACCCACAGGTAAATGTAGAAGAACACTCCACTGGAAATAATAATCATTTGACGAATAGTGGATTACTAGAGGCTTGTCAGATACTCCAGCAAGCTGTAGATGAAATAAGACAAATGGGTGGAAATCCCCCTTTAGATACAAATGTGCAAGAGGTAGTAAATGCAGGCAATGTTAGAGGTGCTCAACAAGTTGAGCAACCCCGGGAGATGTTGAATACTGCTCAGGTGTTGGGAGATGGGGGTCTTACCCTTGATAGATTTGTTTAACTGATAAAAAATTCATGTTTCGGGAAGCCTGATCCAACAATAGCCGAGGAATGGTTGGCTAGAGCGAAGAAAATTATTGATACTGCTAGGATTCTGAATTCTCAGAGATTGGTGTAAACTAGCTTTATGCTAGAGGCCAGTGCAGAAAGATGGTGGAAATTGTTATCTATGAAGTGGAAGTAGGAAGGAGTCCCATCGACTTGGGAAAACTTTAAAAGGGAGTTCACTAATAAGTATGTTTCCGCGGTGACCCAACAGAAGAGAGAAGTGAATTTTATAAAGTTTGAACAGTAAAATATGTCGGTATCAGTTTATGAGTCACAGTTCACTGATTTAGCTAGATTTTGTCCGCATCTGGTGGATTCAGAAGAAAGAAAAGTTAGAAACTTCGTTAAAGGTTTGAATAAGGATCTTCGGAATAAGTTGATCCATTTGCAGTTACAAACTTATATCTCAGTTGTTGATAGAGCATTGGCTATTTTGAGAATGATTTGGAGGAGCAAAAGAATGCTAATATAGAACAATTTAGAGCACTGTCGTACGGTGGACAGGGAAACCGTAACGGTGGGAATGTGAACCCTGGCGGAAGGAGCCAAGGGAATGCTTGGCAGGGAAATTTTCAAAGGGCTTTACAAGGAAGAAATCGTAATTTCTATCGAAACGGTCAGGGAAGAGGTCAAGGTAATCAAATGAGTGGTTGTACTGGTAGTCAAGCTAGCTTTGTAGCTTCATCCCCAGGTGACAATAATAAAAGGAGAAATCGGACTGCGATATCAAGTATGCAACCATCAAAGCAGGCAAGAATTGGAGAGCGATGTACATATTGTAATTGGACTGGACATACAGAGGATGAATGTCTTAGAAAGATGGGTTTACGTATTAGGTGTGCTCAGCCTGGAGATATTGGGAGCAATTGCCCTTGTTCTAGAAATCAAATTGTGCCTCGAGATAACCAGGGTAGAGGGAATCTGAAAGGAAATACGGAAAAGCCAAGAATGCAGGGACGAGCATATGGATTGGAATCTCAGGAGGTTCGAGATGCTAACGGAGTTATTGAAGGTACACTCACTATTTTCCAATGTGTTGCTAGAGTACTATTTGATCCTGGTTCTACCCATTCGTTCATTTCATCATATATGGTGTCCATGTTACCCCAAGAACCCGAGTTGCTACCCTATGTGTTGGAAGTTAGTACTCCAAATGATGGGGGTATGAATATTATTTCAGCTATTCCTGCAGAGAAGTTACTCTCTAGAGGTTGTGCGGGATATTTAGCTTATATGGTCGATAAGCAGAAAGAAAAGGTAAAAATAGAAGATGTACCTGTGGTAAATGAATTTGTGGACGTATTCCCTGAGGATATAACAACATTACCGGTTGAGCGGGAAATGAAATTTGTGATAGAATTGTTGCCGGGAACAACCCCAATTTCAAAAGCACCATATAGGATGGCTCCGGCTGAATTGAGGGAGTTGAAGTCACAGTTACAAGAATTACTGGATAAGGGGTTTATTTGACCTAGTGTATCACCATGAGGAGCCCTAGTTTTATTTGTTAAAAAGAAAGATGGTACAATGAGGTTGTGCATGGATTACTAGCAGTTGAATAGTGTAACAATAAAAAATTAGTATCCACTTCTGCATATAGATGATTTGTTTGATCAATTGCAAGGGGCAGTGGTATTTTCTAAGTTGGACTCGAGATTTCGATACCATCAATTGAGGATAAGAGAGGAAGATATTCCAAAGACGGCTTTTCGCACAAGGTATGGACATTATGAATTTGTTATCATGCCATTTGGATTGACGAATGCTCCTGCAGCCTTCATGGACTTAATGCATCGAATTTTTAAGGAGTTTTTAGATCAATTTGTAGTAGTTTTTATCGATGATATTTTGGTCTATTCAAAAAGTACAGAGGAGCATGAGCGTCATTTGAGGATTGTACTGCAAGTACTACGGGATAAGAAGTTGTATGCTAAGTTTCACAAATGCGAATTTTGGTTAAAGCAAGTGGCCTTCTTAGGTCATATAGTGTCTGAAGCAGGGGTGACTGTTGACCCGTCTAAATAGAAGCTGTTTTGAACTGGCAAGCGCCAAAGATTGTACCGGAAAGTAAAAGTTTCTTGGGATTAGTGGGGTATTATCGTCGATTTGTACAAGATTTTTCAAGGATAGCTGCACCACTATCTACATTGATTCGGAAGGAAGTGGCATATCAGTGGACCGATAAGTGTGAGGCGAGTTTTCAGGAGTTAAAAACGAGATTAACTACAGCTCCAATTTTGACTTTGCCTAGTCGAACTAAGAATTTTGTGGTGTACAGCGATGCTTCAAAGGAAGGATTAGGCTGTGTTTTGATGCAAGATGACAAAGTTATGGCTTATGCTTCGAGAAAGCTGAAACCCTATGAAACGAATTATCCAACACATGAGTGAATTAGCAGCGATTATGTTTGCATTGCATAAGTGGAGGCATTATCTGTATGGTGCTGAGTTTGAGATTTTTACTGATCATAAGAGTTTGAAATATTTATTTTCTTAGCCAGATTTGAATATAAGACAGAGAAGGTGGATGGCACTGCTCAATGATTATCACTGTACGATCCAGTATCACCCAGGTAAAGCCTATGTTGTTGCAGATGCACTAAGTAGGAAAGTGCAAGTTGCTAGGTTAATGGTGAAAGAGTGGAAGTTCAATGGGCAAGCTTGTTCATGGGAGTTATCTGTTATTGAGTTAGGAATTATTATTGCAAATTTACAAGTGAAACCAGTGTTATTACAGAGAATTCAGGAGGAACACGAAGGGGAAATTTGGAGTTTCAAAGAGAAGTGAGGGATAAAAATGGAACCTTTAAACCTGAGTTTTCTATGGATATTAATGGTGTTTTACGGTATAAAGGCCGAATAGTTGTGCCTAACAATGAAGAGTTGAAAGGAGAAATACTGAAAGAGGCCCATAAGTTGAAGTATACAGTGCACCCAGGGGGAACGAAGATGTATCGGGATTTGAAATGCAATTACTGGTGGAATAACATGAAAAGAGAAGTAGCCGACTTTGTTTCAAGATGTATTATATGTCAACAATAAAAAGCCAAAAACCAAAGACCGGCAGGTCGATTGGAACGGTTACCGGTACCCGAATGGAAGTGGGACCATAGAACAATGGATTTTGTTACAGGATTGCCAAGGACCCTTGATGGTCATGATTGGGTATGGGTGATTGTGGATAGATTGAAGAAATCTGCTAATTTCTTTCGTGTACTTAAGACGTACTCATTGGATAAATTGGCTCGATTGTACGTACAAGAAGTAGTTCGATTGCATGGCATACCAGTAAGTATTATAAGTGATAGAGATCCAAGATTTACATCTCATTTCTGGAAAAGTTTGCAAGGTGCATTAGGTACAAATTTGAAATTTAGCACAGCATTTAATCCTCAAACTGATGGACAATCCAAGAGAACTATTCAAACGTTGGAGGATATGCTTCGTGCATGTGTGATAGATTTCAGAGGAGGTTGGGATCAACATCTGGCACTGATTGAATTTGCTTATAATAATAGTTATCAGGCTAGTATCGGTATGGCACCCAATGAAGTTCTATATGGATGAAAATGTCGCTCACCAATTTGTTGGAGTGAAGTTGGAGAAAGGAGTTTAATTGGGCCATAAATAGTTCAAGAGACCACCGAAAAGATTCAACAAATTCGACAAAAGATTTTGATTGCTTAAAGCCGGCAGAAAAGTTATGCTGATAACAGACGAAGAGAGTTAGAATTTTCAGTGGGAGATTTTATATTTCTCAAGGTGTCGCCATTCTAAGGAATAAAGCGATTTGGAAAGAAAGGAAAGTTGTCACCGAGATATATTGGCCCTTAGGAAATATTGGATCGTGTTGGGAATTTGGCATATAGAGTTGCTTTACCTATCTATATCTTTGGAAGGAGTACATAATGTATTCCATGTTGTAAAAGTATAACCCTAACCCATCTCATGCGATAAGCTCTGAGTCAATATCAATCCTATCAGATTTGTCATATGAGGAGTTGCCGGTGCAGATTTTAGCTTTTGATGTGAAAGTTTTGAGGAACAAAAGCATTTTGTTGGTTAAAGTTTTGTGGCAAAACCACGAAGTGGAAGAAGCCACGTGGGAAAAAGAGGAGGATATGCGAAGAGATTATCCGCACCTATTTGGTAAGTTTAAGTTATGAATTTCTTGACCAAATTCTTTTAAGGAGTGAAGGGTATGAGAACCCAACATTCTATATGCTTTGATTATATATTTAAGTATGATTAGATAAATCACTTTATGTGAAAACGGTTATAATGAACTATGCATGATAACATATTTGAATGTAGGTTTAAATTTTAACACCTCGAGTTGAGTAAATTTTCTAAGAAGGTGAACAAAGTGCTTGAAATGGAGAAGGGTGTTTGATGTTTAGAAACGTTATATGATCACTTGAAAATGACCAAAAATATTTTTAGAAGAGTTGGAAACAAAAATGGTGAAAACTCTAGCCGGAAGTAATCGGTTGTTGACCGGACTGCCTGTGAATTGTTTAACTTTTTGGAAAGAATTGCGCCACCTCGTGCTTGTGACGTGTCAGCATAGTATTGTGACGTGTTGTGCTTTCTAGGTGGCATAATCTTGCGTTGCCACCTTACGCTTCCACCCTTGTCATGCTTTGGTTAGCACTGTCGTGCTTGCTAGGTGGCATAACCGTGTCTTGCCACTTCGTGCTTAAAGCCTTGTCGTGCTTGACTTTTCCATATCTTCTTCATCTCCACTTGACACCTCCTACTTGCTTCTAATTTGAATTAAAAAAGACCAATTGACATGCTTAAGTTCTCACAAAATCTAGAATTAAGTCTTGTTTTTGAAAGGGAACCTTAAGCAGTTGATTTGGAAAGTTTCTATGAGCTTCGAACGGTGTTTCGAACGTGTTTCGAGGAATATTTGGAGGTGTTTCAAATCTGAAATTTTGGTTCTTTCATCTCTTCTTTAAGGTAAGATAGTTAAAGCTTTTTGATGGACTTTTAGGACATGAATATGGATATACGATATGTTAACGTAATTCTTTTAGTATGAACTCTTTGTCAAACTTTGGAATACTTGTTAGAGACTTGTTAATAAATGAATTTATTCATGTTTAACATATTGGAGATTATGGAAACGTGAGATAGTTTTACGGTACGTGTGAATTATGGAATTATGTCAAACTAGACATGGTTAGTAATGGTTTTGGACATGTTATAATTAAAGTTAAGTTGCTGAATATAAAGGGTTTATATTTCATGTTCGAGACGTTATGAAGATGATGTTATATGATGAAAGTGACTAAATATTTGATACCTAAGTTTTATAGTGCAAGTAAATGAAGATTACAACAACTACATGTACGAAATGATTTGTTTTCTTGTACATGAGCATGTTATATTCTTTTATTGTAAGGGATGGTTAATATATTGTTGATGATTATTATGTTACCCCATTCAAATGATTGGGGGTTGATTTGATTGTGTTTGAATAGCGGTGCACCGTATGAGCCGAACAATTGTATCTTCGACTGCTACCCGAGGCAGTATCAGTATTCAATTATTTTCGGTTACTTTGCCTTTGGGCGAGGCAAAGGTTGCGATCTTATATCCCGGGTGTGGTGACATGAGGGTGGTCTATTGATGGGACTAAATTCAGGAATGGTAAATTCTTGTAATGCTCAACTAAGTGTGAACATGTGATATGTGTTATGTGCACGTGTAGAACTGCTTATTGTGGTTGAATTGTAATAGCGTGCATTATCAATATTTTTGAGTTGAAAGCTACATTAAATGACTTTGATTATCTTACTGAGCCAGTGGGCTTACGGTTTTTTTTACCCATGATATTTTAGATCAAGGAGCAGGTCCCTCGAAAGGCAAGGAAAAGGTGTGAGGCACGGTGAGAAGACTGGCAAAGGGGATGCTTGTACATTTGTGAATTAAGTTGTACTTGAGTAGAACAGTATGTCAACTCTGAGATTTGGCAGAGAGCTTACTAGGTGTGTTTTGTAAAATTAAACTCTTTAGTTTGGTACGATATAGTTTAATTACCAACTGGTTATAGAATTAGTTGTATTATCAACATGATGTGATTAGCTGATGTGTCGTAATGCTCCAGCCGAGTTGAGACAACCCTAAGTTGGGGCGTTATCGGTGTGGTATCAGAGCGTAGTTAAAGGCTGGGATAAGATGCTAAGGCCTTGTGTGGTTAGTGATTATCGAATATTGCATATTACGTGGGGGTACTTAGACGTAATTATGTGTGTAGGCCTACAACGGAGCGAGAGCGCGGAGCGCGAAATCAAGGAAACAATAGAAAAATGGTCGACGAAGGAACTTAAAGAAGGAATACTTCTGAGTTTAATGCTGAAGGTCAGGATGGGCACAACCCACAGGTAAATGTAGAAGAACACTCCACTGGAAATAATAATCATTTGACGAATAGTGGATTACTAGAGGCTTGTCAGATACTCCAGCAAGCTGTAGATGAAATAAGACAAATGGGTGGAAATCCCCCTTTAGATACAAATGTGCAAGAGGTAGTAAATGCAGGCAATGTTAGAGGTGCTCAACAAGTTGAGCAACCCCGGGAGATGTTGAATACTGCTCAGGTGTTGGGAGATGGGGGTCTTACCCTTGATAGATTTGTTTAACTGATAAAAAATTCATGTTTCGGGAAGCCTGATCCAACAATAGCCGAGGAATGGTTGGCTAGAGCGAAGAAAATTATTGATACTGCTAGGATTCTGAATTCTCAGAGATTGGTGTAAACTAGCTTTATGCTAGAGGCCAGTGCAGAAAGATGGTGGAAATTGTTATCTATGAAGTGGAAGTAGGAAGGAGTCCCATCGACTTGGGAAAACTTTAAAAGGGAGTTCACTAATAAGTATGTTTCCGCGGTGACCCAACAGAAGAGAGAAGTGAATTTTATAAAGTTTGAACAGTAAAATATGTCGGTATCAGTTTATGAGTCACAGTTCACTGATTTAGCTAGATTTTGTCCGCATCTGGTGGATTCAGAAGAAAGAAAAGTTAGAAACTTCGTTAAAGGTTTGAATAAGGATCTTCGGAATAAGTTGATCCATTTGCAGTTACAAACTTATATCTCAGTTGTTGATAGAGCATTGGCTATTTTGAGAATGATTTGGAGGAGCAAAAGAATGCTAATATAGAACAATTTAGAGCACTGTCGTACGGTGGACAGGGAAACCGTAACGGTGGGAATGTGAACCCTGGCGGAAGGAGCCAAGGGAATGCTTGGCAGGGAAATTTTCAAAGGGCTTTACAAGGAAGAAATCGTAATTTCTATCGAAACGGTCAGGGAAGAGGTCAAGGTAATCAAATGAGTGGTTGTACTGGTAGTCAAGCTAGCTTTGTAGCTTCATCCCCAGGTGACAATAATAAAAGGAGAAATCGGACTGCGATATCAAGTATGCAACCATCAAAGCAGGCAAGAATTGGAGAGCGATGTACATATTGTAATTGGACTGGACATACAGAGGATGAATGTCTTAGAAAGATGGGTTTACGTATTAGGTGTGCTCAGCCTGGAGATATTGGGAGCAATTGCCCTTGTTCTAGAAATCAAATTGTGCCTCGAGATAACCAGGGTAGAGGGAATCTGAAAGGAAATACGGAAAAGCCAAGAATGCAGGGACGAGCATATGGATTGGAATCTCAGGAGGTTCGAGATGCTAACGGAGTTATTGAAGGTACACTCACTATTTTCCAATGTGTTGCTAGAGTACTATTTGATCCTGGTTCTACCCATTCGTTCATTTCATCATATATGGTGTCCATGTTACCCCAAGAACCCGAGTTGCTACCCTATGTGTTGGAAGTTAGTACTCCAAATGATGGGGGTATGAATATTATTTCAGCTATTCCTGCAGAGAAGTTACTCTCTAGAGGTTGTGCGGGATATTTAGCTTATATGGTCGATAAGCAGAAAGAAAAGGTAAAAATAGAAGATGTACCTGTGGTAAATGAATTTGTGGACGTATTCCCTGAGGATATAACAACATTACCGGTTGAGCGGGAAATGAAATTTGTGATAGAATTGTTGCCGGGAACAACCCCAATTTCAAAAGCACCATATAGGATGGCTCCGGCTGAATTGAGGGAGTTGAAGTCACAGTTACAAGAATTACTGGATAAGGGGTTTATTTGACCTAGTGTATCACCATGAGGAGCCCTAGTTTTATTTGTTAAAAAGAAAGATGGTACAATGAGGTTGTGCATGGATTACTAGCAGTTGAATAGTGTAACAATAAAAAATTAGTATCCACTTCTGCATATAGATGATTTGTTTGATCAATTGCAAGGGGCAGTGGTATTTTCTAAGTTGGACTCGAGATTTCGATACCATCAATTGAGGATAAGAGAGGAAGATATTCCAAAGACGGCTTTTCGCACAAGGTATGGACATTATGAATTTGTTATCATGCCATTTGGATTGACGAATGCTCCTGCAGCCTTCATGGACTTAATGCATCGAATTTTTAAGGAGTTTTTAGATCAATTTGTAGTAGTTTTTATCGATGATATTTTGGTCTATTCAAAAAGTACAGAGGAGCATGAGCGTCATTTGAGGATTGTACTGCAAGTACTACGGGATAAGAAGTTGTATGCTAAGTTTCACAAATGCGAATTTTGGTTAAAGCAAGTGGCCTTCTTAGGTCATATAGTGTCTGAAGCAGGGGTGACTGTTGACCCGTCTAAATAGAAGCTGTTTTGAACTGGCAAGCGCCAAAGATTGTACCGGAAAGTAAAAGTTTCTTGGGATTAGTGGGGTATTATCGTCGATTTGTACAAGATTTTTCAAGGATAGCTGCACCACTATCTACATTGATTCGGAAGGAAGTGGCATATCAGTGGACCGATAAGTGTGAGGCGAGTTTTCAGGAGTTAAAAACGAGATTAACTACAGCTCCAATTTTGACTTTGCCTAGTCGAACTAAGAATTTTGTGGTGTACAGCGATGCTTCAAAGGAAGGATTAGGCTGTGTTTTGATGCAAGATGACAAAGTTATGGCTTATGCTTCGAGAAAGCTGAAACCCTATGAAACGAATTATCCAACACATGAGTGAATTAGCAGCGATTATGTTTGCATTGCATAAGTGGAGGCATTATCTGTATGGTGCTGAGTTTGAGATTTTTACTGATCATAAGAGTTTGAAATATTTATTTTCTTAGCCAGATTTGAATATAAGACAGAGAAGGTGGATGGCACTGCTCAATGATTATCACTGTACGATCCAGTATCACCCAGGTAAAGCCTATGTTGTTGCAGATGCACTAAGTAGGAAAGTGCAAGTTGCTAGGTTAATGGTGAAAGAGTGGAAGTTCAATGGGCAAGCTTGTTCATGGGAGTTATCTGTTATTGAGTTAGGAATTATTATTGCAAATTTACAAGTGAAACCAGTGTTATTACAGAGAATTCAGGAGGAACACGAAGGAAATTTGGAGTTTCAAAGAGAAGTGAGGGATAAAAATGGAACCTTTAAACCTGAGTTTTCTATGGATATTAATGGTGTTTTACGGTATAAAGGCCGAATAGTTGTGCCTAACAATGAAGAGTTGAAAGGAGAAATACTGAAAGAGGCCCATAAGTTGAAGTATACAGTGCACCCAGGGGGAACGAAGATGTATCGGGATTTGAAATGCAATTACTGGTGGAATAACATGAAAAGAGAAGTAGCCGACTTTGTTTCAAGATGTATTATATGTCAACAATAAAAAGCCAAAAACCAAAGACCGGCAGGTCGATTGGAACGGTTACCGGTACCCGAATGGAAGTGGGACCATAGAACAATGGATTTTGTTACAGGATTGCCAAGGACCCTTGATGGTCATGATTGGGTATGGGTGATTGTGGATAGATTGAAGAAATCTGCTAATTTCTTTCGTGTACTTAAGACGTACTCATTGGATAAATTGGCTCGATTGTACGTACAAGAAGTAGTTCGATTGCATGGCATACCAGTAAGTATTATAAGTGATAGAGATCCAAGATTTACATCTCATTTCTGGAAAAGTTTGCAAGGTGCATTAGGTACAAATTTGAAATTTAGCACAGCATTTAATCCTCAAACTGATGGACAATCCAAGAGAACTATTCAAACGTTGGAGGATATGCTTCGTGCATGTGTGATAGATTTCAGAGGAGGTTGGGATCAACATCTGGCACTGATTGAATTTGCTTATAATAATAGTTATCAGGCTAGTATCGGTATGGCACCCAATGAAGTTCTATATGGATGAAAATGTCGCTCACCAATTTGTTGGAGTGAAGTTGGAGAAAGGAGTTTAATTGGGCCATAAATAGTTCAAGAGACCACCGAAAAGATTCAACAAATTCGACAAAAGATTTTGATTGCTTAAAGCCGGCAGAAAAGTTATGCTGATAACAGACGAAGAGAGTTAGAATTTTCAGTGGGAGATTTTATATTTCTCAAGGTGTCGCCATTCTAAGGAATAAAGCGATTTGGAAAGAAAGGAAAGTTGTCACCGAGATATATTGGCCCTTAGGAAATATTGGATCGTGTTGGGAATTTGGCATATAGAGTTGCTTTACCTATCTATATCTTTGGAAGGAGTACATAATGTATTCCATGTTGTAAAAGTATAACCCTAACCCATCTCATGCGATAAGCTCTGAGTCAATATCAATCCTATCAGATTTGTCATATGAGGAGTTGCCGGTGCAGATTTTAGCTTTTGATGTGAAAGTTTTGAGGAACAAAAGCATTTTGTTGGTTAAAGTTTTGTGGCAAAACCACGAAGTGGAAGAAGCCACGTGGGAAAAAGAGGAGGATATGCGAAGAGATTATCCGCACCTATTTGGTAAGTTTAAGTTATGAATTTCTTGACCAAATTCTTTTAAGGAGTGAAGGGTATGAGAACCCAACATTCTATATGCTTTGATTATATATTTAAGTATGATTAGATAAATCACTTTATGTGAAAACGGTTATAATGAACTATGCATGATAACATATTTGAATGTAGGTTTAAATTTTAACACCTCGAGTTGAGTAAATTTTCTAAGAAGGTGAACAAAGTGCTTGAAATGGAGAAGGGTGTTTGATGTTTAGAAACGTTATATGATCACTTGAAAATGACCAAAAATATTTTTAGAAGAGTTGGAAACAAAAATGGTGAAAACTCTAGCCGGAAGTAATCGGTTGTTGACCGGACTGCCTGTGAATTGTTTAACTTTTTGGAAAGAATTGCGCCACCTCGTGCTTGTGACGTGTCAGCATAGTATTGTGACGTGTTGTGCTTTCTAGGTGGCATAATCTTGCGTTGCCACCTTACGCTTCCACCCTTGTCATGCTTTGGTTAGCACTGTCGTGCTTGCTAGGTGGCATAACCGTGTCTTGCCACTTCGTGCTTAAAGCCTTGTCGTGCTTGACTTTTCCATATCTTCTTCATCTCCACTTGACACCTCCTACTTGCTTCTAATTTGAATTAAAAAAGACCAATTGACATGCTTAAGTTCTCACAAAATCTAGAATTAAGTCTTGTTTTTGAAAGGGAACCTTAAGCAGTTGATTTGGAAAGTTTCTATGAGCTTCGAACGGTGTTTCGAACGTGTTTCGAGGAATATTTGGAGGTGTTTCAAATCTGAAATTTTGGTTCTTTCATCTCTTCTTTAAGGTAAGATAGTTAAAGCTTTTTGATGGACTTTTAGGACATGAATATGGATATACGATATGTTAACGTAATTCTTTTAGTATGAACTCTTTGTCAAACTTTGGAATACTTGTTAGAGACTTGTTAATAAATGAATTTATTCATGTTTAACATATTGGAGATTATGGAAACGTGAGATAGTTTTACGGTACGTGTGAATTATGGAATTATGTCAAACTAGACATGGTTAGTAATGGTTTTGGACATGTTATAATTAAAGTTAAGTTGCTGAATATAAAGGGTTTATATTTCATGTTCGAGACGTTATGAAGATGATGTTATATGATGAAAGTGACTAAATATTTGATACCTAAGTTTTATAGTGCAAGTAAATGAAGATTACAACAACTACATGTACGAAATGATTTGTTTTCTTGTACATGAGCATGTTATATTCTTTTATTGTAAGGGATGGTTAATATATTGTTGATGATTATTATGTTACCCCATTCAAATGATTGGGGGTTGATTTGATTGTGTTTGAATAGCGGTGCACCGTATGAGCCGAACAATTGTATCTTCGACTGCTACCCGAGGCAGTATCAGTATTCAATTATTTTCGGTTACTTTGCCTTTGGGCGAGGCAAAGGTTGCGATCTTATATCCCGGGTGTGGTGACATGAGGGTGGTCTATTGATGGGACTAAATTCAGGAATGGTAAATTCTTGTAATGCTCAACTAAGTGTGAACATGTGATATGTGTTATGTGCACGTGTAGAACTGCTTATTGTGGTTGAATTGTAATAGCGTGCATTATCAATATTTTTGAGTTGAAAGCTACATTAAATGACTTTGATTATCTTACTGAGCCAGTGGGCTTACGGTTTTTTTTACCCATGATATTTTAGATCAAGGAGCAGGTCCCTCGAAAGGCAAGGAAAAGGTGTGAGGCACGGTGAGAAGACTGGCAAAGGGGATGCTTGTACATTTGTGAATTAAGTTGTACTTGAGTAGAACAGTATGTCAACTCTGAGATTTGGCAGAGAGCTTACTAGGTGTGTTTTGTAAAATTAAACTCTTTAGTTTGGTACGATATAGTTTAATTACCAACTGGTTATAGAATTAGTTGTATTATCAACATGATGTGATTAGCTGATGTGTCGTAATGCTCCAGCCGAGTTGAGACAACCCTAAGTTGGGGCGTTATCGGTGTGGTATCAGAGCGTAGTTAAAGGCTGGGATAAGATGCTAAGGCCTTGTGTGGTTAGTGATTATCGAATATTGCATATTACGTGGGGGTACTTAGACGTAATTATGTGTGTAGGCCTACAACGGAGCGAGAGCGCGGAGCGCGAAATCAAGGAAACAATAGAAAAATGGTCGACGAAGGAACTTAAAGAAGGAATACTTCTGAGTTTAATGCTGAAGGTCAGGATGGGCACAACCCACAGGTAAATGTAGAAGAACACTCCACTGGAAATAATAATCATTTGACGAATAGTGGATTACTAGAGGCTTGTCAGATACTCCAGCAAGCTGTAGATGAAATAAGACAAATGGGTGGAAATCCCCCTTTAGATACAAATGTGCAAGAGGTAGTAAATGCAGGCAATGTTAGAGGTGCTCAACAAGTTGAGCAACCCCGGGAGATGTTGAATACTGCTCAGGTGTTGGGAGATGGGGGTCTTACCCTTGATAGATTTGTTTAACTGATAAAAAATTCATGTTTCGGGAAGCCTGATCCAACAATAGCCGAGGAATGGTTGGCTAGAGCGAAGAAAATTATTGATACTGCTAGGATTCTGAATTCTCAGAGATTGGTGTAAACTAGCTTTATGCTAGAGGCCAGTGCAGAAAGATGGTGGAAATTGTTATCTATGAAGTGGAAGTAGGAAGGAGTCCCATCGACTTGGGAAAACTTTAAAAGGGAGTTCACTAATAAGTATGTTTCCGCGGTGACCCAACAGAAGAGAGAAGTGAATTTTATAAAGTTTGAACAGTAAAATATGTCGGTATCAGTTTATGAGTCACAGTTCACTGATTTAGCTAGATTTTGTCCGCATCTGGTGGATTCAGAAGAAAGAAAAGTTAGAAACTTCGTTAAAGGTTTGAATAAGGATCTTCGGAATAAGTTGATCCATTTGCAGTTACAAACTTATATCTCAGTTGTTGATAGAGCATTGGCTATTTTGAGAATGATTTGGAGGAGCAAAAGAATGCTAATATAGAACAATTTAGAGCACTGTCGTACGGTGGACAGGGAAACCGTAACGGTGGGAATGTGAACCCTGGCGGAAGGAGCCAAGGGAATGCTTGGCAGGGAAATTTTCAAAGGGCTTTACAAGGAAGAAATCGTAATTTCTATCGAAACGGTCAGGGAAGAGGTCAAGGTAATCAAATGAGTGGTTGTACTGGTAGTCAAGCTAGCTTTGTAGCTTCATCCCCAGGTGACAATAATAAAAGGAGAAATCGGACTGCGATATCAAGTATGCAACCATCAAAGCAGGCAAGAATTGGAGAGCGATGTACATATTGTAATTGGACTGGACATACAGAGGATGAATGTCTTAGAAAGATGGGTTTACGTATTAGGTGTGCTCAGCCTGGAGATATTGGGAGCAATTGCCCTTGTTCTAGAAATCAAATTGTGCCTCGAGATAACCAGGGTAGAGGGAATCTGAAAGGAAATACGGAAAAGCCAAGAATGCAGGGACGAGCATATGGATTGGAATCTCAGGAGGTTCGAGATGCTAACGGAGTTATTGAAGGTACACTCACTATTTTCCAATGTGTTGCTAGAGTACTATTTGATCCTGGTTCTACCCATTCGTTCATTTCATCATATATGGTGTCCATGTTACCCCAAGAACCCGAGTTGCTACCCTATGTGTTGGAAGTTAGTACTCCAAATGATGGGGGTATGAATATTATTTCAGCTATTCCTGCAGAGAAGTTACTCTCTAGAGGTTGTGCGGGATATTTAGCTTATATGGTCGATAAGCAGAAAGAAAAGGTAAAAATAGAAGATGTACCTGTGGTAAATGAATTTGTGGACGTATTCCCTGAGGATATAACAACATTACCGGTTGAGCGGGAAATGAAATTTGTGATAGAATTGTTGCCGGGAACAACCCCAATTTCAAAAGCACCATATAGGATGGCTCCGGCTGAATTGAGGGAGTTGAAGTCACAGTTACAAGAATTACTGGATAAGGGGTTTATTTGACCTAGTGTATCACCATGAGGAGCCCTAGTTTTATTTGTTAAAAAGAAAGATGGTACAATGAGGTTGTGCATGGATTACTAGCAGTTGAATAGTGTAACAATAAAAAATTAGTATCCACTTCTGCATATAGATGATTTGTTTGATCAATTGCAAGGGGCAGTGGTATTTTCTAAGTTGGACTCGAGATTTCGATACCATCAATTGAGGATAAGAGAGGAAGATATTCCAAAGACGGCTTTTCGCACAAGGTATGGACATTATGAATTTGTTATCATGCCATTTGGATTGACGAATGCTCCTGCAGCCTTCATGGACTTAATGCATCGAATTTTTAAGGAGTTTTTAGATCAATTTGTAGTAGTTTTTATCGATGATATTTTGGTCTATTCAAAAAGTACAGAGGAGCATGAGCGTCATTTGAGGATTGTACTGCAAGTACTACGGGATAAGAAGTTGTATGCTAAGTTTCACAAATGCGAATTTTGGTTAAAGCAAGTGGCCTTCTTAGGTCATATAGTGTCTGAAGCAGGGGTGACTGTTGACCCGTCTAAATAGAAGCTGTTTTGAACTGGCAAGCGCCAAAGATTGTACCGGAAAGTAAAAGTTTCTTGGGATTAGTGGGGTATTATCGTCGATTTGTACAAGATTTTTCAAGGATAGCTGCACCACTATCTACATTGATTCGGAAGGAAGTGGCATATCAGTGGACCGATAAGTGTGAGGCGAGTTTTCAGGAGTTAAAAACGAGATTAACTACAGCTCCAATTTTGACTTTGCCTAGTCGAACTAAGAATTTTGTGGTGTACAGCGATGCTTCAAAGGAAGGATTAGGCTGTGTTTTGATGCAAGATGACAAAGTTATGGCTTATGCTTCGAGAAAGCTGAAACCCTATGAAACGAATTATCCAACACATGAGTGAATTAGCAGCGATTATGTTTGCATTGCATAAGTGGAGGCATTATCTGTATGGTGCTGAGTTTGAGATTTTTACTGATCATAAGAGTTTGAAATATTTATTTTCTTAGCCAGATTTGAATATAAGACAGAGAAGGTGGATGGCACTGCTCAATGATTATCACTGTACGATCCAGTATCACCCAGGTAAAGCCTATGTTGTTGCAGATGCACTAAGTAGGAAAGTGCAAGTTGCTAGGTTAATGGTGAAAGAGTGGAAGTTCAATGGGCAAGCTTGTTCATGGGAGTTATCTGTTATTGAGTTAGGAATTATTATTGCAAATTTACAAGTGAAACCAGTGTTATTACAGAGAATTCAGGAGGAACACGAAGGAAATTTGGAGTTTCAAAGAGAAGTGAGGGATAAAAATGGAACCTTTAAACCTGAGTTTTCTATGGATATTAATGGTGTTTTACGGTATAAAGGCCGAATAGTTGTGCCTAACAATGAAGAGTTGAAAGGAGAAATACTGAAAGAGGCCCATAAGTTGAAGTATACAGTGCACCCAGGGGGAACGAAGATGTATCGGGATTTGAAATGCAATTACTGGTGGAATAACATGAAAAGAGAAGTAGCCGACTTTGTTTCAAGATGTATTATATGTCAACAATAAAAAGCCAAAAACCAAAGACCGGCAGGTCGATTGGAACGGTTACCGGTACCCGAATGGAAGTGGGACCATAGAACAATGGATTTTGTTACAGGATTGCCAAGGACCCTTGATGGTCATGATTGGGTATGGGTGATTGTGGATAGATTGAAGAAATCTGCTAATTTCTTTCATGTACTTAAGACGTACTCATTGGATAAATTGGCTCGATTGTACGTACAAGAAGTAGTTCGATTGCATGGCATACCAGTAAGTATTATAAGTGATAGAGATCCAAGATTTACATCTCATTTCTGGAAAAGTTTGCAAGGTGCATTAGGTACAAATTTGAAATTTAGCACAGCATTTAATCCTCAAACTGATGGACAATCCAAGAGAACTATTCAAACGTTGGAGGATATGCTTCGTGCATGTGTGATAGATTTCAGAGGAGGTTGGGATCAACATCTGGCACTGATTGAATTTGCTTATAATAATAGTTATCAGGCTAGTATCGGTATGGCACCCAATGAAGTTCTATATGGATGAAAATGTCGCTCACCAATTTGTTGGAGTGAAGTTGGAGAAAGGAGTTTAATTGGGCCATAAATAGTTCAAGAGACCACCGAAAAGATTCAACAAATTCGACAAAAGATTTTGATTGCTTAAAGCCGGCAGAAAAGTTATGCTGATAACAGACGAAGAGAGTTAGAATTTTCAGTGGGAGATTTTATATTTCTCAAGGTGTCGCCATTCTAAGGAATAAAGCGATTTGGAAAGAAAGGAAAGTTGTCACCGAGATATATTGGCCCTTAGGAAATATTGGATCGTGTTGGGAATTTGGCATATAGAGTTGCTTTACCTATCTATATCTTTGGAAGGAGTACATAATGTATTCCATGTTGTAAAAGTATAACCCTAACCCATCTCATGCGATAAGCTCTGAGTCAATATCAATCCTATCAGATTTGTCATATGAGGAGTTGCCGGTGCAGATTTTAGCTTTTGATGTGAAAGTTTTGAGGAACAAAAGCATTTTGTTGGTTAAAGTTTTGTGGCAAAACCACGAAGTGGAAGAAGCCACGTGGGAAAAAGAGGAGGATATGCGAAGAGATTATCCGCACCTATTTGGTAAGTTTAAGTTATGAATTTCTTGACCAAATTCTTTTAAGGAGTGAAGGGTATGAGAACCCAACATTCTATATGCTTTGATTATATATTTAAGTATGATTAGATAAATCACTTTATGTGAAAACGGTTATAATGAACTATGCATGATAACATATTTGAATGTAGGTTTAAATTTTAACACCTCGAGTTGAGTAAATTTTCTAAGAAGGTGAACAAAGTGCTTGAAATGGAGAAGGGTGTTTGATGTTTAGAAACGTTATATGATCACTTGAAAATGACCAAAAATATTTTTAGAAGAGTTGGAAACAAAAATGGTGAAAACTCTAGCCGGAAGTAATCGGTTGTTGACCGGACTGCCTGTGAATTGTTTAACTTTTTGGAAAGAATTGCGCCACCTCGTGCTTGTGACGTGTCAGCATAGTATTGTGACGTGTTGTGCTTTCTAGGTGGCATAATCTTGCGTTGCCACCTTACGCTTCCACCCTTGTCATGCTTTGGTTAGCACTGTCGTGCTTGCTAGGTGGCATAACCGTGTCTTGCCACTTCGTGCTTAAAGCCTTGTCGTGCTTGACTTTTCCATATCTTCTTCATCTCCACTTGACACCTCCTACTTGCTTCTAATTTGAATTAAAAAAGACCAATTGACATGCTTAAGTTCTCACAAAATCTAGAATTAAGTCTTGTTTTTGAAAGGGAACCTTAAGCAGTTGATTTGGAAAGTTTCTATGAGCTTCGAACGGTGTTTCGAACGTGTTTCGAGGAATATTTGGAGGTGTTTCAAATCTGAAATTTTGGTTCTTTCATCTCTTCTTTAAGGTAAGATAGTTAAAGCTTTTTGATGGACTTTTAGGACATGAATATGGATATATGATATGTTAACGTAATTCTTTTAGTATGAACTCTTTGTCAAACTTTGGAATACTTGTTAGAGACTTGTTAATAAATGAATTTATTCATGTTTAACATATTGGAGATTATGGAAACGTGAGATAGTTTTACGGTACGTGTGAATTATGGAATTATGTCAAACTAGACATGGTTAGTAATGGTTTTGGACATGTTATAATTAAAGTTAAGTTGCTGAATATAAAGGGTTTATATTTCATGTTCGAGACGTTATGAAGATGATGTTATATGATGAAAGTGACTAAATATTTGATACCTAAGTTTTATAGTGCAAGTAAATGAAGATTACAACAACTACATGTACGAAATGATTTGTTTTCTTGTACATGAGCATGTTATATTCTTTTATTGTAAGGGATGGTTAATATATTGTTGATGATTATTATGTTACCCCATTCAAATGATTGGGGGTTGATTTGATTGTGTTTGAATAGCGGTGCACCGTATGAGCCGAACAATTGTATCTTCGACTGCTACCCGAGGCAGTATCAGTATTCAATTATTTTCGGTTACTTTGCCTTTGGGCGAGGCAAAGGTTGCGATCTTATATCCCGGGTGTGGTGACATGAGGGTGGTCTATTGATGGGACTAAATTCAGGAATGGTAAATTCTTGTAATGCTCAACTAAGTGTGAACATGTGATATGTGTTATGTGCACGTGTAGAACTGCTTATTGTGGTTGAATTGTAATAGCGTGCATTATCAATATTTTTGAGTTGAAAGCTACATTAAATGACTTTGATTATCTTACTGAGCCAGTGGGCTTACGGTTTTTTTTACCCATGATATTTTAGATCAAGGAGCAGGTCCCTCGAAAGGCAAGGAAAAGGTGTGAGGCACGGTGAGAAGACTGGCAAAGGGGATGCTTGTACATTTGTGAATTAAGTTGTACTTGAGTAGAACAGTATGTCAACTCTGAGATTTGGCAGAGAGCTTACTAGGTGTGTTTTGTAAAATTAAACTCTTTAGTTTGGTACGATATAGTTTAATTACCAACTGGTTATAGAATTAGTTGTATTATCAACATGATGTGATTAGCTGATGTGTCGTAATGCTCCAGCCGAGTTGAGACAACCCTAAGTTGGGGCGTTATCGGTGTGGTATCAGAGCGTAGTTAAAGGCTGGGATAAGATGCTAAGGCCTTGTGTGGTTAGTGATTATCGAATATTGCATATTACGTGGGGGTACTTAGACGTAATTATGTGTGTAGGCCTACAACGGAGCGAGAGCGCGGAGCGCGAAATCAAGGAAACAATAGAAAAATGGTCGACGAAGGAACTTAAAGAAGGAATACTTCTGAGTTTAATGCTGAAGGTCAGGATGGGCACAACCCACAGGTAAATGTAGAAGAACACTCCACTGGAAATAATAATCATTTGACGAATAGTGGATTACTAGAGGCTTGTCAGATACTCCAGCAAGCTGTAGATGAAATAAGACAAATGGGTGGAAATCCCCCTTTAGATACAAATGTGCAAGAGGTAGTAAATGCAGGCAATGTTAGAGGTGCTCAACAAGTTGAGCAACCCCGGGAGATGTTGAATACTGCTCAGGTGTTGGGAGATGGGGGTCTTACCCTTGATAGATTTGTTTAACTGATAAAAAATTCATGTTTCGGGAAGCCTGATCCAACAATAGCCGAGGAATGGTTGGCTAGAGCGAAGAAAATTATTGATACTGCTAGGATTCTGAATTCTCAGAGATTGGTGTAAACTAGCTTTATGCTAGAGGCCAGTGCAGAAAGATGGTGGAAATTGTTATCTATGAAGTGGAAGTAGGAAGGAGTCCCATCGACTTGGGAAAACTTTAAAAGGGAGTTCACTAATAAGTATGTTTCCGCGGTGACCCAACAGAAGAGAGAAGTGAATTTTATAAAGTTTGAACAGTAAAATATGTCGGTATCAGTTTATGAGTCACAGTTCACTGATTTAGCTAGATTTTGTCCGCATCTGGTGGATTCAGAAGAAAGAAAAGTTAGAAACTTCGTTAAAGGTTTGAATAAGGATCTTCGGAATAAGTTGATCCATTTGCAGTTACAAACTTATATCTCAGTTGTTGATAGAGCATTGGCTATTTTGAGAATGATTTGGAGGAGCAAAAGAATGCTAATATAGAACAATTTAGAGCACTGTCGTACGGTGGACAGGGAAACCGTAACGGTGGGAATGTGAACCCTGGCGGAAGGAGCCAAGGGAATGCTTGGCAGGGAAATTTTCAAAGGGCTTTACAAGGAAGAAATCGTAATTTCTATCGAAACGGTCAGGGAAGAGGTCAAGGTAATCAAATGAGTGGTTGTACTGGTAGTCAAGCTAGCTTTGTAGCTTCATCCCCAGGTGACAATAATAAAAGGAGAAATCGGACTGCGATATCAAGTATGCAACCATCAAAGCAGGCAAGAATTGGAGAGCGATGTACATATTGTAATTGGACTGGACATACAGAGGATGAATGTCTTAGAAAGATGGGTTTACGTATTAGGTGTGCTCAGCCTGGAGATATTGGGAGCAATTGCCCTTGTTCTAGAAATCAAATTGTGCCTCGAGATAACCAGGGTAGAGGGAATCTGAAAGGAAATACGGAAAAGCCAAGAATGCAGGGACGAGCATATGGATTGGAATCTCAGGAGGTTCGAGATGCTAACGGAGTTATTGAAGGTACACTCACTATTTTCCAATGTGTTGCTAGAGTACTATTTGATCCTGGTTCTACCCATTCGTTCATTTCATCATATATGGTGTCCATGTTACCCCAAGAACCCGAGTTGCTACCCTATGTGTTGGAAGTTAGTACTCCAAATGATGGGGGTATGAATATTATTTCAGCTATTCCTGCAGAGAAGTTACTCTCTAGAGGTTGTGCGGGATATTTAGCTTATATGGTCGATAAGCAGAAAGAAAAGGTAAAAATAGAAGATGTACCTGTGGTAAATGAATTTGTGGACGTATTCCCTGAGGATATAACAACATTACCGGTTGAGCGGGAAATGAAATTTGTGATAGAATTGTTGCCGGGAACAACCCCAATTTCAAAAGCACCATATAGGATGGCTCCGGCTGAATTGAGGGAGTTGAAGTCACAGTTACAAGAATTACTGGATAAGGGGTTTATTTGACCTAGTGTATCACCATGAGGAGCCCTAGTTTTATTTGTTAAAAAGAAAGATGGTACAATGAGGTTGTGCATGGATTACTAGCAGTTGAATAGTGTAACAATAAAAAATTAGTATCCACTTCTGCATATAGATGATTTGTTTGATCAATTGCAAGGGGCAGTGGTATTTTCTAAGTTGGACTCGAGATTTCGATACCATCAATTGAGGATAAGAGAGGAAGATATTCCAAAGACGGCTTTTCGCACAAGGTATGGACATTATGAATTTGTTATCATGCCATTTGGATTGACGAATGCTCCTGCAGCCTTCATGGACTTAATGCATCGAATTTTTAAGGAGTTTTTAGATCAATTTGTAGTAGTTTTTATCGATGATATTTTGGTCTATTCAAAAAGTACAGAGGAGCATGAGCGTCATTTGAGGATTGTACTGCAAGTACTACGGGATAAGAAGTTGTATGCTAAGTTTCACAAATGCGAATTTTGGTTAAAGCAAGTGGCCTTCTTAGGTCATATAGTGTCTGAAGCAGGGGTGACTGTTGACCCGTCTAAATAGAAGCTGTTTTGAACTGGCAAGCGCCAAAGATTGTACCGGAAAGTAAAAGTTTCTTGGGATTAGTGGGGTATTATCGTCGATTTGTACAAGATTTTTCAAGGATAGCTGCACCACTATCTACATTGATTCGGAAGGAAGTGGCATATCAGTGGACCGATAAGTGTGAGGCGAGTTTTCAGGAGTTAAAAACGAGATTAACTACAGCTCCAATTTTGACTTTGCCTAGTCGAACTAAGAATTTTGTGGTGTACAGCGATGCTTCAAAGGAAGGATTAGGCTGTGTTTTGATGCAAGATGACAAAGTTATGGCTTATGCTTCGAGAAAGCTGAAACCCTATGAAACGAATTATCCAACACATGAGTGAATTAGCAGCGATTATGTTTGCATTGCATAAGTGGAGGCATTATCTGTATGGTGCTGAGTTTGAGATTTTTACTGATCATAAGAGTTTGAAATATTTATTTTCTTAGCCAGATTTGAATATAAGACAGAGAAGGTGGATGGCACTACTCAATGATTATCACTGTACGATCCAGTATCACCCAGGTAAAGCCTATGTTGTTGCAGATGCACTAAGTAGGAAAGTGCAAGTTGCTAGGTTAATGGTGAAAGAGTGGAAGTTCAATGGGCAAGCTTGTTCATGGGAGTTATCTGTTATTGAGTTAGGAATTATTATTGCAAATTTACAAGTGAAACCAGTGTTATTACAGAGAATTCAGGAGGAACACGAAGGAAATTTGGAGTTTCAAAGAGAAGTGAGGGATAAAAATGGAACCTTTAAACCTGAGTTTTCTATGGATATTAATGGTGTTTTACGGTATAAAGGCCGAATAGTTGTGCCTAACAATGAAGAGTTGAAAGGAGAAATACTGAAAGAGGCCCATAAGTTGAAGTATACAGTGCACCCAGGGGGAACGAAGATGTATCGGGATTTGAAATGCAATTACTGGTGGAATAACATGAAAAGAGAAGTAGCCGACTTTGTTTCAAGATGTATTATATGTCAACAATAAAAAGCCAAAAACCAAAGACCGGCAGGTCGATTGGAACGGTTACCGGTACCCGAATGGAAGTGGGACCATAGAACAATGGATTTTGTTACAGGATTGCCAAGGACCCTTGATGGTCATGATTGGGTATGGGTGATTGTGGATAGATTGAAGAAATCTGCTAATTTCTTTCATGTACTTAAGACGTACTCATTGGATAAATTGGCTCGATTGTACGTACAAGAAGTAGTTCGATTGCATGGCATACCAGTAAGTATTATAAGTGATAGAGATCCAAGATTTACATCTCATTTCTGGAAAAGTTTGCAAGGTGCATTAGGTACAAATTTGAAATTTAGCACAGCATTTAATCCTCAAACTGATGGACAATCCAAGAGAACTATTCAAACGTTGGAGGATATGCTTCGTGCATGTGTGATAGATTTCAGAGGAGGTTGGGATCAACATCTGGCACTGATTGAATTTGCTTATAATAATAGTTATCAGGCTAGTATCGGTATGGCACCCAATGAAGTTCTATATGGATGAAAATGTCGCTCACCAATTTGTTGGAGTGAAGTTGGAGAAAGGAGTTTAATTGGGCCATAAATAGTTCAAGAGACCACCGAAAAGATTCAACAAATTCGACAAAAGATTTTGATTGCTTAAAGCCGGCAGAAAAGTTATGCTGATAACAGACGAAGAGAGTTAGAATTTTCAGTGGGAGATTTTATATTTCTCAAGGTGTCGCCATTCTAAGGAATAAAGCGATTTGGAAAGAAAGGAAAGTTGTCACCGAGATATATTGGCCCTTAGGAAATATTGGATCGTGTTGGGAATTTGGCATATAGAGTTGCTTTACCTATCTATATCTTTGGAAGGAGTACATAATGTATTCCATGTTGTAAAAGTATAACCCTAACCCATCTCATGCGATAAGCTCTGAGTCAATATCAATCCTATCAGATTTGTCATATGAGGAGTTGCCGGTGCAGATTTTAGCTTTTGATGTGAAAGTTTTGAGGAACAAAAGCATTTTGTTGGTTAAAGTTTTGTGGCAAAACCACGAAGTGGAAGAAGCCACGTGGGAAAAAGAGGAGGATATGCGAAGAGATTATCCGCACCTATTTGGTAAGTTTAAGTTATGAATTTCTTGACCAAATTCTTTTAAGGAGTGAAGGGTATGAGAACCCAACATTCTATATGCTTTGATTATATATTTAAGTATGATTAGATAAATCACTTTATGTGAAAACGGTTATAATGAACTATGCATGATAACATATTTGAATGTAGGTTTAAATTTTAACACCTCGAGTTGAGTAAATTTTCTAAGAAGGTGAACAAAGTGCTTGAAATGGAGAAGGGTGTTTGATGTTTAGAAACGTTATATGATCACTTGAAAATGACCAAAAATATTTTTAGAAGAGTTGGAAACAAAAATGGTGAAAACTCTAGCCGGAAGTAATCGGTTGTTGACCGGACTGCCTGTGAATTGTTTAACTTTTTGGAAAGAATTGCGCCACCTCGTGCTTGTGACGTGTCAGCATAGTATTGTGACGTGTTGTGCTTTCTAGGTGGCATAATCTTGCGTTGCCACCTTACGCTTCCACCCTTGTCATGCTTTGGTTAGCACTGTCGTGCTTGCTAGGTGGCATAACCGTGTCTTGCCACTTCGTGCTTAAAGCCTTGTCGTGCTTGACTTTTCCATATCTTCTTCATCTCCACTTGACACCTCCTACTTGCTTCTAATTTGAATTAAAAAAGACCAATTGACATGCTTAAGTTCTCACAAAATCTAGAATTAAGTCTTGTTTTTGAAAGGGAACCTTAAGCAGTTGATTTGGAAAGTTTCTATGAGCTTCGAACGGTGTTTCGAACGTGTTTCGAGGAATATTTGGAGGTGTTTCAAATCTGAAATTTTGGTTCTTTCATCTCTTCTTTAAGGTAAGATAGTTAAAGCTTTTTGATGGACTTTTAGGACATGAATATGGATATATGATATGTTAACGTAATTCTTTTAGTATGAACTCTTTGTCAAACTTTGGAATACTTGTTAGAGACTTGTTAATAAATGAATTTATTCATGTTTAACATATTGGAGATTATGGAAACGTGAGATAGTTTTACGGTACGTGTGAATTATGGAATTATGTCAAACTAGACATGGTTAGTAATGGTTTTGGACATGTTATAATTAAAGTTAAGTTGCTGAATATAAAGGGTTTATATTTCATGTTCGAGACGTTATGAAGATGATGTTATATGATGAAAGTGACTAAATATTTGATACCTAAGTTTTATAGTGCAAGTAAATGAAGATTACAACAACTACATGTACGAAATGATTTGTTTTCTTGTACATGAGCATGTTATATTCTTTTATTGTAAGGGATGGTTAATATATTGTTGATGATTATTATGTTACCCCATTCAAATGATTGGGGGTTGATTTGATTGTGTTTGAATAGCGGTGCACCGTATGAGCCGAACAATTGTATCTTCGACTGCTACCCGAGGCAGTATCAGTATTCAATTATTTTCGGTTACTTTGCCTTTGGGCGAGGCAAAGGTTGCGATCTTATATCCCGGGTGTGGTGACATAAGGGTGGTCTATTGATGGGACTAAATTCAGGAATGGTAAATTCTTGTAATGCTCAACTAAGTGTGAACATGTGATATGTGTTATGTGCACGTGTAGAACTGCTTATTGTGGTTGAATTGTAATAGCGTGCATTATCAATATTTTTGAGTTGAAAGCTACATTAAATGACTTTGATTATCTTACTGAGCCAGTGGGCTTACGGTTTTTTTTACCCATGATATTTTAGATCAAGGAGCAGGTCCCTCGAAAGGCAAGGAAAAGGTGTGAGGCACGGTGAGAAGACTGGCAAAGGGGATGCTTGTACATTTGTGAATTAAGTTGTACTTGAGTAGAACAGTATGTCAACTCTGAGATTTGGCAGAGAGCTTACTAGGTGTGTTTTGTAAAATTAAACTCTTTAGTTTGGTACGATATAGTTTAATTACCAACTGGTTATAGAATTAGTTGTATTATCAACATGATGTGATTAGCTGATGTGTCGTAATGCTCCAGCCGAGTTGAGACAACCCTAAGTTGGGGCGTTATCGGTGTGGTATCAGAGCGTAGTTAAAGGCTGGGATAAGATGCTAAGGCCTTGTGTGGTTAGTGATTATCGAATATTGCATATTACGTGGGGGTACTTAGACGTAATTATGTGTGTAGGCCTACAACGGAGCGAGAGCGCGGAGCGCGAAATCAAGGAAACAATAGAAAAATGGTCGACGAAGGAACTTAAAGAAGGAATACTTCTGAGTTTAATGCTGAAGGTCAGGATGGGCACAACCCACAGGTAAATGTAGAAGAACACTCCACTGGAAATAATAATCATTTGACGAATAGTGGATTACTAGAGGCTTGTCAGATACTCCAGCAAGCTGTAGATGAAATAAGACAAATGGGTGGAAATCCCCCTTTAGATACAAATGTGCAAGAGGTAGTAAATGCAGGCAATGTTAGAGGTGCTCAACAAGTTGAGCAACCCCGGGAGATGTTGAATACTGCTCAGGTGTTGGGAGATGGGGGTCTTACCCTTGATAGATTTGTTTAACTGATAAAAAATTCATGTTTCGGGAAGCCTGATCCAACAATAGCCGAGGAATGGTTGGCTAGAGCGAAGAAAATTATTGATACTGCTAGGATTCTGAATTCTCAGAGATTGGTGTAAACTAGCTTTATGCTAGAGGCCAGTGCAGAAAGATGGTGGAAATTGTTATCTATGAAGTGGAAGTAGGAAGGAGTCCCATCGACTTGGGAAAACTTTAAAAGGGAGTTCACTAATAAGTATGTTTCCGCGGTGACCCAACAGAAGAGAGAAGTGAATTTTATAAAGTTTGAACAGTAAAATATGTCGGTATCAGTTTATGAGTCACAGTTCACTGATTTAGCTAGATTTTGTCCGCATCTGGTGGATTCAGAAGAAAGAAAAGTTAGAAACTTCGTTAAAGGTTTGAATAAGGATCTTCGGAATAAGTTGATCCATTTGCAGTTACAAACTTATATCTCAGTTGTTGATAGAGCATTGGCTATTTTGAGAATGATTTGGAGGAGCAAAAGAATGCTAATATAGAACAATTTAGAGCACTGTCGTACGGTGGACAGGGAAACCGTAACGGTGGGAATGTGAACCCTGGCGGAAGGAGCCAAGGGAATGCTTGGCAGGGAAATTTTCAAAGGGCTTTACAAGGAAGAAATCGTAATTTCTATCGAAACGGTCAGGGAAGAGGTCAAGGTAATCAAATGAGTGGTTGTACTGGTAGTCAAGCTAGCTTTGTAGCTTCATCCCCAGGTGACAATAATAAAAGGAGAAATCGGACTGCGATATCAAGTATGCAACCATCAAAGCAGGCAAGAATTGGAGAGCGATGTACATATTGTAATTGGACTGGACATACAGAGGATGAATGTCTTAGAAAGATGGGTTTACGTATTAGGTGTGCTCAGCCTGGAGATATTGGGAGCAATTGCCCTTGTTCTAGAAATCAAATTGTGCCTCGAGATAACCAGGGTAGAGGGAATCTGAAAGGAAATACGGAAAAGCCAAGAATGCAGGGACGAGCATATGGATTGGAATCTCAGGAGGTTCGAGATGCTAACGGAGTTATTGAAGGTACACTCACTATTTTCCAATGTGTTGCTAGAGTACTATTTGATCCTGGTTCTACCCATTCGTTCATTTCATCATATATGGTGTCCATGTTACCCCAAGAACCCGAGTTGCTACCCTATGTGTTGGAAGTTAGTACTCCAAATGATGGGGGTATGAATATTATTTCAGCTATTCCTGCAGAGAAGTTACTCTCTAGAGGTTGTGCGGGATATTTAGCTTATATGGTCGATAAGCAGAAAGAAAAGGTAAAAATAGAAGATGTACCTGTGGTAAATGAATTTGTGGACGTATTCCCTGAGGATATAACAACATTACCGGTTGAGCGGGAAATGAAATTTGTGATAGAATTGTTGCCGGGAACAACCCCAATTTCAAAAGCACCATATAGGATGGCTCCGGCTGAATTGAGGGAGTTGAAGTCACAGTTACAAGAATTACTGGATAAGGGGTTTATTTGACCTAGTGTATCACCATGAGGAGCCCTAGTTTTATTTGTTAAAAAGAAAGATGGTACAATGAGGTTGTGCATGGATTACTAGCAGTTGAATAGTGTAACAATAAAAAATTAGTATCCACTTCTGCATATAGATGATTTGTTTGATCAATTGCAAGGGGCAGTGGTATTTTCTAAGTTGGACTCGAGATTTCGATACCATCAATTGAGGATAAGAGAGGAAGATATTCCAAAGACGGCTTTTCGCACAAGGTATGGACATTATGAATTTGTTATCATGCCATTTGGATTGACGAATGCTCCTGCAGCCTTCATGGACTTAATGCATCGAATTTTTAAGGAGTTTTTAGATCAATTTGTAGTAGTTTTTATCGATGATATTTTGGTCTATTCAAAAAGTACAGAGGAGCATGAGCGTCATTTGAGGATTGTACTGCAAGTACTACGGGATAAGAAGTTGTATGCTAAGTTTCACAAATGCGAATTTTGGTTAAAGCAAGTGGCCTTCTTAGGTCATATAGTGTCTGAAGCAGGGGTGACTGTTGACCCGTCTAAATAGAAGCTGTTTTGAACTGGCAAGCGCCAAAGATTGTACCGGAAAGTAAAAGTTTCTTGGGATTAGTGGGGTATTATCGTCGATTTGTACAAGATTTTTCAAGGATAGCTGCACCACTATCTACATTGATTCGGAAGGAAGTGGCATATCAGTGGACCGATAAGTGTGAGGCGAGTTTTCAGGAGTTAAAAACGAGATTAACTACAGCTCCAATTTTGACTTTGCCTAGTCGAACTAAGAATTTTGTGGTGTACAGCGATGCTTCAAAGGAAGGATTAGGCTGTGTTTTGATGCAAGATGACAAAGTTATGGCTTATGCTTCGAGAAAGCTGAAACCCTATGAAACGAATTATCCAACACATGAGTGAATTAGCAGCGATTATGTTTGCATTGCATAAGTGGAGGCATTATCTGTATGGTGCTGAGTTTGAGATTTTTACTGATCATAAGAGTTTGAAATATTTATTTTCTTAGCCAGATTTGAATATAAGACAGAGAAGGTGGATGGCACTACTCAATGATTATCACTGTACGATCCAGTATCACCCAGGTAAAGCCTATGTTGTTGCAGATGCACTAAGTAGGAAAGTGCAAGTTGCTAGGTTAATGGTGAAAGAGTGGAAGTTCAATGGGCAAGCTTGTTCATGGGAGTTATCTGTTATTGAGTTAGGAATTATTATTGCAAATTTACAAGTGAAACCAGTGTTATTACAGAGAATTCAGGAGGAACACGAAGGAAATTTGGAGTTTCAAAGAGAAGTGAGGGATAAAAATGGAACCTTTAAACCTGAGTTTTCTATGGATATTAATGGTGTTTTACGGTATAAAGGCCGAATAGTTGTGCCTAACAATGAAGAGTTGAAAGGAGAAATACTGAAAGAGGCCCATAAGTTGAAGTATACAGTGCACCCAGGGGGAACGAAGATGTATCGGGATTTGAAATGCAATTACTGGTGGAATAACATGAAAAGAGAAGTAGCCGACTTTGTTTCAAGATGTATTATATGTCAACAATAAAAAGCCAAAAACCAAAGACCGGCAGGTCGATTGGAACGGTTACCGGTACCCGAATGGAAGTGGGACCATAGAACAATGGATTTTGTTACAGGATTGCCAAGGACCCTTGATGGTCATGATTGGGTATGGGTGATTGTGGATAGATTGAAGAAATCTGCTAATTTCTTTCATGTACTTAAGACGTACTCATTGGATAAATTGGCTCGATTGTACGTACAAGAAGTAGTTCGATTGCATGGCATACCAGTAAGTATTATAAGTGATAGAGATCCAAGATTTACATCTCATTTCTGGAAAAGTTTGCAAGGTGCATTAGGTACAAATTTGAAATTTAGCACAGCATTTAATCCTCAAACTGATGGACAATCCAAGAGAACTATTCAAACGTTGGAGGATATGCTTCGTGCATGTGTGATAGATTTCAGAGGAGGTTGGGATCAACATCTGGCACTGATTGAATTTGCTTATAATAATAGTTATCAGGCTAGTATCGGTATGGCACCCAATGAAGTTCTATATGGATGAAAATGTCGCTCACCAATTTGTTGGAGTGAAGTTGGAGAAAGGAGTTTAATTGGGCCATAAATAGTTCAAGAGACCACCGAAAAGATTCAACAAATTCGACAAAAGATTTTGATTGCTTAAAGCCGGCAGAAAAGTTATGCTGATAACAGACGAAGAGAGTTAGAATTTTCAGTGGGAGATTTTATATTTCTCAAGGTGTCGCCATTCTAAGGAATAAAGCGATTTGGAAAGAAAGGAAAGTTGTCACCGAGATATATTGGCCCTTAGGAAATATTGGATCGTGTTGGGAATTTGGCATATAGAGTTGCTTTACCTATCTATATCTTTGGAAGGAGTACATAATGTATTCCATGTTGTAAAAGTATAACCCTAACCCATCTCATGCGATAAGCTCTGAGTCAATATCAATCCTATCAGATTTGTCATATGAGGAGTTGCCGGTGCAGATTTTAGCTTTTGATGTGAAAGTTTTGAGGAACAAAAGCATTTTGTTGGTTAAAGTTTTGTGGCAAAACCACGAAGTGGAAGAAGCCACGTGGGAAAAAGAGGAGGATATGCGAAGAGATTATCCGCACCTATTTGGTAAGTTTAAGTTATGAATTTCTTGACCAAATTCTTTTAAGGAGTGAAGGGTATGAGAACCCAACATTCTATATGCTTTGATTATATATTTAAGTATGATTAGATAAATCACTTTATGTGAAAACGGTTATAATGAACTATGCATGATAACATATTTGAATGTAGGTTTAAATTTTAACACCTCGAGTTGAGTAAATTTTCTAAGAAGGTGAACAAAGTGCTTGAAATGGAGAAGGGTATTTGATGTTTAGAAACGTTATATGATCACTTGAAAATGACCAAAAATATTTTTAGAAGAGTTGGAAACAAAAATGGTGAAAACTCTAGCCGGAAGTAATCGGTTGTTGACCGGACTGCCTGTGAATTGTTTAACTTTTTGGAAAGAATTGCGCCACCTCGTGCTTGTGACGTGTCAGCATAGTATTGTGACGTGTTGTGCTTTCTAGGTGGCATAATCTTGCGTTGCCACCTTACGCTTCCACCCTTGTCATGCTTTGGTTAGCACTGTCGTGCTTGCTAGGTGGCATAACCGTGTCTTGCCACTTCGTGCTTAAAGCCTTGTCGTGCTTGACTTTTCCATATCTTCTTCATCTCCACTTGACACCTCCTACTTGCTTCTAATTTGAATTAAAAAAGACCAATTGACATGCTTAAGTTCTCACAAAATCTAGAATTAAGTCTTGTTTTTGAAAGGGAACCTTAAGCAGTTGATTTGGAAAGTTTCTATGAGCTTCGAACGGTGTTTCGAACGTGTTTTGAGGAATATTTGGAGGTGTTTCAAATCTGAAATTTTGGTTCTTTCATCTCTTCTTTAAGGTAAGATAGTTAAAGCTTTTTGATGGACTTTTAGGACATGAATATGGATATATGATATGTTAACGTAATTCTTTTAGTATGAACTCTTTGTCAAACTTTGGAATACTTGTTAGAGACTTGTTAATAAATGAATTTATTCATGTTTAACATATTGGAGATTATGGAAACGTGAGATAGTTTTACGGTACGTGTGAATTATGGAATTATGTCAAACTAGACATGGTTAGTAATGGTTTTGGACATGTTATAATTAAAGTTAAGTTGCTGAATATAAAGGGTTTATATTTCATGTTCGAGACGTTATGAAGATGATGTTATATGATGAAAGTGACTAAATATTTGATACCTAAGTTTTATAGTGCAAGTAAATGAAGATTACAACAACTACATGTACGAAATGATTTGTTTTCTTGTACATGAGCATGTTATATTCTTTTATTGTAAGGGATGGTTAATATATTGTTGATGATTATTATGTTACCCCATTCAAATGATTGGGGGTTGATTTGATTGTGTTTGAATAGCGGTGCACCGTATGAGCCGAACAATTGTATCTTCGACTGCTACCCGAGGCAGTATCAGTATTCAATTATTTTCGGTTACTTTGCCTTTGGGCGAGGCAAAGGTTGCGATCTTATATCCCGGGTGTGGTGACATAAGGGTGGTCTATTGATGGGACTAAATTCAGGAATGGTAAATTCTTGTAATGCTCAACTAAGTGTGAACATGTGATATGTGTTATGTGCACGTGTAGAACTGCTTATTGTGGTTGAATTGTAATAGCGTGCATTATCAATATTTTTGAGTTGAAAGCTACATTAAATGACTTTGATTATCTTACTGAGCCAGTGGGCTTACGGTTTTTTTTACCCATGATATTTTAGATCAAGGAGCAGGTCCCTCGAAAGGCAAGGAAAAGGTGTGAGGCACGGTGAGAAGACTGGCAAAGGGGATGCTTGTACATTTGTGAATTAAGTTGTACTTGAGTAGAACAGTATGTCAACTCTGAGATTTGGCAGAGAGCTTACTAGGTGTGTTTTGTAAAATTAAACTCTTTAGTTTGGTACGATATAGTTTAATTACCAACTGGTTATAGAATTAGTTGTATTATCAACATGATGTGATTAGCTGATGTGTCGTAATGCTCCAGCCGAGTTGAGACAACCCTAAGTTGGGGCGTTATCGGTGTGGTATCAGAGCGTAGTTAAAGGCTGGGATAAGATGCTAAGGCCTTGTGTGGTTAGTGATTATCGAATATTGCATATTACGTGGGGGTACTTAGACGTAATTATGTGTGTAGGCCTACAACGGAGCGAGAGCGCGGAGCGCGAAATCAAGGAAACAATAGAAAAATGGTCGACGAAGGAACTTAAAGAAGGAATACTTCTGAGTTTAATGCTGAAGGTCAGGATGGGCACAACCCACAGGTAAATGTAGAAGAACACTCCACTGGAAATAATAATCATTTGACGAATAGTGGATTACTAGAGGCTTGTCAGATACTCCAGCAAGCTGTAGATGAAATAAGACAAATGGGTGGAAATCCCCCTTTAGATACAAATGTGCAAGAGGTAGTAAATGCAGGCAATGTTAGAGGTGCTCAACAAGTTGAGCAACCCCGGGAGATGTTGAATACTGCTCAGGTGTTGGGAGATGGGGGTCTTACCCTTGATAGATTTGTTTAACTGATAAAAAATTCATGTTTCGGGAAGCCTGATCCAACAATAGCCGAGGAATGGTTGGCTAGAGCGAAGAAAATTATTGATACTGCTAGGATTCTGAATTCTCAGAGATTGGTGTAAACTAGCTTTATGCTAGAGGCCAGTGCAGAAAGATGGTGGAAATTGTTATCTATGAAGTGGAAGTAGGAAGGAGTCCCATCGACTTGGGAAAACTTTAAAAGGGAGTTCACTAATAAGTATGTTTCCGCGGTGACCCAACAGAAGAGAGAAGTGAATTTTATAAAGTTTGAACAGTAAAATATGTCGGTATCAGTTTATGAGTCACAGTTCACTGATTTAGCTAGATTTTGTCCGCATCTGGTGGATTCAGAAGAAAGAAAAGTTAGAAACTTCGTTAAAGGTTTGAATAAGGATCTTCGGAATAAGTTGATCCATTTGCAGTTACAAACTTATATCTCAGTTGTTGATAGAGCATTGGCTATTTTGAGAATGATTTGGAGGAGCAAAAGAATGCTAATATAGAACAATTTAGAGCACTGTCGTACGGTGGACAGGGAAACCGTAACGGTGGGAATGTGAACCCTGGCGGAAGGAGCCAAGGGAATGCTTGGCAGGGAAATTTTCAAAGGGCTTTACAAGGAAGAAATCGTAATTTCTATCGAAACGGTCAGGGAAGAGGTCAAGGTAATCAAATGAGTGGTTGTACTGGTAGTCAAGCTAGCTTTGTAGCTTCATCCCCAGGTGACAATAATAAAAGGAGAAATCGGACTGCGATATCAAGTATGCAACCATCAAAGCAGGCAAGAATTGGAGAGCGATGTACATATTGTAATTGGACTGGACATACAGAGGATGAATGTCTTAGAAAGATGGGTTTACGTATTAGGTGTGCTCAGCCTGGAGATATTGGGAGCAATTGCCCTTGTTCTAGAAATCAAATTGTGCCTCGAGATAACCAGGGTAGAGGGAATCTGAAAGGAAATACGGAAAAGCCAAGAATGCAGGGACGAGCATATGGATTGGAATCTCAGGAGGTTCGAGATGCTAACGGAGTTATTGAAGGTACACTCACTATTTTCCAATGTGTTGCTAGAGTACTATTTGATCCTGGTTCTACCCATTCGTTCATTTCATCATATATGGTGTCCATGTTACCCCAAGAACCCGAGTTGCTACCCTATGTGTTGGAAGTTAGTACTCCAAATGATGGGGGTATGAATATTATTTCAGCTATTCCTGCAGAGAAGTTACTCTCTAGAGGTTGTGCGGGATATTTAGCTTATATGGTCGATAAGCAGAAAGAAAAGGTAAAAATAGAAGATGTACCTGTGGTAAATGAATTTGTGGACGTATTCCCTGAGGATATAACAACATTACCGGTTGAGCGGGAAATGAAATTTGTGATAGAATTGTTGCCGGGAACAACCCCAATTTCAAAAGCACCATATAGGATGGCTCCGGCTGAATTGAGGGAGTTGAAGTCACAGTTACAAGAATTACTGGATAAGGGGTTTATTTGACCTAGTGTATCACCATGAGGAGCCCTAGTTTTATTTGTTAAAAAGAAAGATGGTACAATGAGGTTGTGCATGGATTACTAGCAGTTGAATAGTGTAACAATAAAAAATTAGTATCCACTTCTGCATATAGATGATTTGTTTGATCAATTGCAAGGGGCAGTGGTATTTTCTAAGTTGGACTCGAGATTTCGATACCATCAATTGAGGATAAGAGAGGAAGATATTCCAAAGACGGCTTTTCGCACAAGGTATGGACATTATGAATTTGTTATCATGCCATTTGGATTGACGAATGCTCCTGCAGCCTTCATGGACTTAATGCATCGAATTTTTAAGGAGTTTTTAGATCAATTTGTAGTAGTTTTTATCGATGATATTTTGGTCTATTCAAAAAGTACAGAGGAGCATGAGCGTCATTTGAGGATTGTACTGCAAGTACTACGGGATAAGAAGTTGTATGCTAAGTTTCACAAATGCGAATTTTGGTTAAAGCAAGTGGCCTTCTTAGGTCATATAGTGTCTGAAGCAGGGGTGACTGTTGACCCGTCTAAATAGAAGCTGTTTTGAACTGGCAAGCGCCAAAGATTGTACCGGAAAGTAAAAGTTTCTTGGGATTAGTGGGGTATTATCGTCGATTTGTACAAGATTTTTCAAGGATAGCTGCACCACTATCTACATTGATTCGGAAGGAAGTGGCATATCAGTGGACCGATAAGTGTGAGGCGAGTTTTCAGGAGTTAAAAACGAGATTAACTACAGCTCCAATTTTGACTTTGCCTAGTCGAACTAAGAATTTTGTGGTGTACAGCGATGCTTCAAAGGAAGGATTAGGCTGTGTTTTGATGCAAGATGACAAAGTTATGGCTTATGCTTCGAGAAAGCTGAAACCCTATGAAACGAATTATCCAACACATGAGTGAATTAGCAGCGATTATGTTTGCATTGCATAAGTGGAGGCATTATCTGTATGGTGCTGAGTTTGAGATTTTTACTGATCATAAGAGTTTGAAATATTTATTTTCTTAGCCAGATTTGAATATAAGACAGAGAAGGTGGATGGCACTACTCAATGATTATCACTGTACGATCCAGTATCACCCAGGTAAAGCCTATGTTGTTGCAGATGCACTAAGTAGGAAAGTGCAAGTTGCTAGGTTAATGGTGAAAGAGTGGAAGTTCAATGGGCAAGCTTGTTCATGGGAGTTATCTGTTATTGAGTTAGGAATTATTATTGCAAATTTACAAGTGAAACCAGTGTTATTACAGAGAATTCAGGAGGAACACGAAGGAAATTTGGAGTTTCAAAGAGAAGTGAGGGATAAAAATGGAACCTTTAAACCTGAGTTTTCTATGGATATTAATGGTGTTTTACGGTATAAAGGCCGAATAGTTGTGCCTAACAATGAAGAGTTGAAAGGAGAAATACTGAAAGAGGCCCATAAGTTGAAGTATACAGTGCACCCAGGGGGAACGAAGATGTATCGGGATTTGAAATGCAATTACTGGTGGAATAACATGAAAAGAGAAGTAGCCGACTTTGTTTCAAGATGTATTATATGTCAACAATAAAAAGCCAAAAACCAAAGACCGGCAGGTCGATTGGAACGGTTACCGGTACCCGAATGGAAGTGGGACCATAGAACAATGGATTTTGTTACAGGATTGCCAAGGACCCTTGATGGTCATGATTGGGTATGGGTGATTGTGGATAGATTGAAGAAATCTGCTAATTTCTTTCGTGTACTTAAGACGTACTCATTGGATAAATTGGCTCGATTGTACGTACAAGAAGTAGTTCGATTGCATGGCATACCAGTAAGTATTATAAGTGATAGAGATCCAAGATTTACATCTCATTTCTGGAAAAGTTTGCAAGGTGCATTAGGTACAAATTTGAAATTTAGCACAGCATTTAATCCTCAAACTGATGGACAATCCAAGAGAACTATTCAAACGTTGGAGGATATGCTTCGTGCATGTGTGATAGATTTCAGAGGAGGTTGGGATCAACATCTGGCACTGATTGAATTTGCTTATAATAATAGTTATCAGGCTAGTATCGGTATGGCACCCAATGAAGTTCTATATGGATGAAAATGTCGCTCACCAATTTGTTGGAGTGAAGTTGGAGAAAGGAGTTTAATTGGGCCATAAATAGTTCAAGAGACCACCGAAAAGATTCAACAAATTCGACAAAAGATTTTGATTGCTTAAAGCCGGCAGAAAAGTTATGCTGATAACAGACGAAGAGAGTTAGAATTTTCAGTGGGAGATTTTATATTTCTCAAGGTGTCGCCATTCTAAGGAATAAAGCGATTTGGAAAGAAAGGAAAGTTGTCACCGAGATATATTGGCCCTTAGGAAATATTGGATCGTGTTGGGAATTTGGCATATAGAGTTGCTTTACCTATCTATATCTTTGGAAGGAGTACATAATGTATTCCATGTTGTAAAAGTATAACCCTAACCCATCTCATGCGATAAGCTCTGAGTCAATATCAATCCTATCAGATTTGTCATATGAGGAGTTGCCGGTGCAGATTTTAGCTTTTGATGTGAAAGTTTTGAGGAACAAAAGCATTTTGTTGGTTAAAGTTTTGTGGCAAAACCACGAAGTGGAAGAAGCCACGTGGGAAAAAGAGGAGGATATGCGAAGAGATTATCCGCACCTATTTGGTAAGTTTAAGTTATGAATTTCTTGACCAAATTCTTTTAAGGAGTGAAGGGTATGAGAACCCAACATTCTATATGCTTTGATTATATATTTAAGTATGATTAGATAAATCACTTTATGTGAAAACGGTTATAATGAACTATGCATGATAACATATTTGAATGTAGGTTTAAATTTTAACACCTCGAGTTGAGTAAATTTTCTAAGAAGGTGAACAAAGTGCTTGAAATGGAGAAGGGTGTTTGATGTTTAGAAACGTTATATGATCACTTGAAAATGACCAAAAATATTTTTAGAAGAGTTGGAAACAAAAATGGTGAAAACTCTAGCCGGAAGTAATCGGTTGTTGACCGGACTGCCTGTGAATTGTTTAACTTTTTGGAAAGAATTGCGCCACCTCGTGCTTGTGACGTGTCAGCATAGTATTGTGACGTGTTGTGCTTTCTAGGTGGCATAATCTTGCGTTGCCACCTTACGCTTCCACCCTTGTCATGCTTTGGTTAGCACTGTCGTGCTTGCTAGGTGGCATAACCGTGTCTTGCCACTTCGTGCTTAAAGCCTTGTCGTGCTTGACTTTTCCATATCTTCTTCATCTCCACTTGACACCTCCTACTTGCTTCTAATTTGAATTAAAAAAGACCAATTGACATGCTTAAGTTCTCACAAAATCTAGAATTAAGTCTTGTTTTTGAAAGGGAACCTTAAGCAGTTGATTTGGAAAGTTTCTATGAGCTTCGAACGGTGTTTCGAACGTGTTTCGAGGAATATTTGGAGGTGTTTCAAATCTGAAATTTTGGTTCTTTCATCTCTTCTTTAAGGTAAGATAGTTAAAGCTTTTTGATGGACTTTTAGGACATGAATATGGATATATGATATGTTAACGTAATTCTTTTAGTATGAACTCTTTGTCAAACTTTGGAATACTTGTTAGAGACTTGTTAATAAATGAATTTATTCATGTTTAACATATTGGAGATTATGGAAACGTGAGATAGTTTTACGGTACGTGTGAATTATGGAATTATGTCAAACTAGACATGGTTAGTAATGGTTTTGGACATGTTATAATTAAAGTTAAGTTGCTGAATATAAAGGGTTTATATTTCATGTTCGAGACGTTATGAAGATGATGTTATATGATGAAAGTGACTAAATATTTGATACCTAAGTTTTATAGTGCAAGTAAATGAAGATTACAACAACTACATGTACGAAATGATTTGTTTTCTTGTACATGAGCATGTTATATTCTTTTATTGTAAGGGATGGTTAATATATTGTTGATGATTATTATGTTACCCCATTCAAATGATTGGGGGTTGATTTGATTGTGTTTGAATAGCGGTGCACCGTATGAGCCGAACAATTGTATCTTCGACTGCTACCCGAGGCAGTATCAGTATTCAATTATTTTCGGTTACTTTGCCTTTGGGCGAGGCAAAGGTTGCGATCTTATATCCCGGGTGTGGTGACATAAGGGTGGTCTATTGATGGGACTAAATTCAGGAATGGTAAATTCTTGTAATGCTCAACTAAGTGTGAACATGTGATATGTGTTATGTGCACGTGTAGAACTGCTTATTGTGGTTGAATTGTAATAGCGTGCATTATCAATATTTTTGAGTTGAAAGCTACATTAAATGACTTTGATTATCTTACTGAGCCAGTGGGCTTACGGTTTTTTTTACCCATGATATTTTAGATCAAGGAGCAGGTCCCTCGAAAGGCAAGGAAAAGGTGTGAGGCACGGTGAGAAGACTGGCAAAGGGGATGCTTGTACATTTGTGAATTAAGTTGTACTTGAGTAGAACAGTATGTCAACTCTGAGATTTGGCAGAGAGCTTACTAGGTGTGTTTTGTAAAATTAAACTCTTTAGTTTGGTTATAGTTTAATTACCAACTGGTTATAGAATTAGTTGTATTATCAACATGATGTGATTAGCTGATGTGTCGTAATGCTCCAGCCGAGTTGAGACAACCCTAAGTTGGGGCGTTATCGGTGTGGTATCAGAGCGTAGTTAAAGGCT
>JAVXUP010001373.1:0-242219 GCA_033070095.1 Escallonia herrerae | reverse complement strand
TAGCCATTAGCTCAGAAAATTTCACTGTCTGCGACCCTCTTGCCCATGATTTCTACTCTTAACCCCTGCCTGCAGTTGTTTAACATTTGTTAACAAACTTAAATGCTGATACTGAATATATTTGGGTTCATACTGAATATGAACCTCGATATGACTAAGAGGGCAAAACTTGATTATAAAAGTATATGGAGAAAATTGATTCCTGTGCAAATTGTGTTAAAGTCCTGCGGTTTAGTACAACAGAAATGATGTGAACAGAAAATATTGTTCAAGTGTAAATGATGTTTTCTACGTTTTTCTGAAAAGTAACGTCTTTTGTTATACTGGTCAATCGTCTGCAGGGCTTGTACATTCTTAAGCCATCAATCCTACTCTTGAACGAAGTTGACAGTTCTGATGCCATTCCAAGATGGCCTTGGCTTGTCTTCTTAGGCGGAGCCATGGTCTGTTTGATTTGCAGTTCCATCTCCCATCTTCTTGCCTGTCACTCGCAACGCTTTAACTACTTCTTCTGGCGCCTTGATTATGTTGGCATTTCCATCATGATAGTCTGCTCTTTTTTCGCTCCAATCTATTACGCTTTCTCATGCCACCCTTATTCGCGCATCCTTTATCTTTCCACTATATCGTTACTTGGTATCCTTGTCATTATCACCCTTCTCGCGCCTGCTCTGTCAACTCCTCGTTTTAGGTCCTACAGGGCCTTCATCTTCCTTGCCATGGGCTTCTCAGGGGTCATTCCTGCAGGGCATGCAGTTGCTCTTCATTGGGGAGATCCACAGATCCTTATGTCTCGGATACGAGATTGCTATGGGTCTTTTTTACGCAATTGGAGCAGCGTTCTATGTTAAGAGGGTACCTGAGCGATGGAAGCCCGGTGCGTTTGATATTGCAGGCCACAGCCACCAGATATTCCATGTGTTTGTAGTTGCAGGAGCACTTGCTCACAGTGCTGCCACCCTTGTGGTCATGGACTGGCGCCAGGGTTCACCAGCCTGTTGACAGAGGGCATTTTGCAGCTCAACAGTCTCTTTGTTGTACACGCCCTATTTGGCTTGCAAAATGAAAGGTCAGAGGGGACATGATGCTTAGATCGATCTTCATATTAGTGTTTCCCCAGTAACAAGGACTGGAACTTCAACATTCATTCTAGAGACAAATCACTGGATCATCATGATATTGCTATATCAATCTACAGAATTTACGTTTGTGTGTGCTTGTTGGATTGCGTTCAAGTTTTTTCATGACGCTTGCTCCTAACGCCTCTTGCCAAACTCCTCAAATAACTCAGATGCCTTCACTAACGATACACAAACTCCTTGGATGTTCCTATGGCATCACATTAATTTCCCATTTGTAACTTCATGAAATCGAATACAAAAAAGGTTGACGACCCAAAACCGACTTACTTCACTTTTCGCCACATTCATTCGCCACTCATTGCAAGAAACAGAGATGGTATGCATGACACGAGCCACGCAGATGGAGCCAGTGTTTAAAGCATATCTTCTCTTTTTCTTTTTCCCTTCAATATAGGTATAGAAGGTTATATGAAGTCGAGAGCTAGGAGAACGAAGAGTACAAAATCGATCAGATTGGCTGCAAGATATAACGAATAAGCGGCTAAGCAATGGTAGCCTGTTTATTAGAGGATCCTTTACAAAAATAGAAACCGAGTATTACAATATGCCTATAAGCAAGCAACACTGAGTTTCTTTCAAAATATCATCTCCACCAAAGTCATTGCTGAAAAAAGTATCCTATGCCAAAGAAAATGCAAATACCCACAACTCACGAGGCCCTGCTGTTGAGAACCAGCAAAATTGAAGAGTTAAAAAGCGAAAGAGCCTGAACCTGGATTCTAACTGGCATTTCTACTTCAACCATCACTTCTTTTACATGGCTGGATTCTAACTGGCATTTCTCTGAAGTCTGAACCTGCTGCAACAAGATGAATTTACAGGAAAGTCAGCGCTTCAAGGGGATAAACGTTAGTTTCACCAAAGGCTTCAGAAGAAAATAGGTGTTCCCCCTGATTTCCTGGTCTCTGTCAAATCAAAATCTTCAGCGTACCTCTCACAAATTGAGAACTGCTGAACCATGAACCGATCAATTTTACTAAGATAAACACAAGATCTGCTTCAACTTGCATCCCCAAACAATCTCAGCTTTACTAAGATAAAACCAAGATTTGCTTCAACTTGCATCTTCAACAACCTCAGCTTCACTGTCACTGTAATCTCCCCAACGCTTGGTTGGCTTGTCCTCAGCAGCCATGTTGCAAGTTTCTTTTGTAGCAACAATCTCACTAACATCTGAAACTGCATTTGCCGGCTTTTCCAATATTTCAGAATGAGTTTCCACATCAACCTCAGACTGATTTGTTTCTTCAACAACTCCAGACTGATCAGTTTCTTCATCAACTCTCGACTGAGTGGTTTGTTCAACTATACCAGCCTGATCAGTTTCTTCACCAGCCTCACACTGATCTTCCGCATTTTGCACAACTGACTGGTCAATACTTCCCATATCAGTGGAGGATTTATCAATCTGCCCCTCTACCGCTGCTTCACTTTGACTTTCCACACCAACTTCAACATTATGGTGTTCACGACTAACTTTGAAGCTGACAACTGTGGGAGATTCTGTTGGGCTAACAGGAGAAACTGGAAAGCCATTTTGAATCACTTGGATACCATTCATGGATGCTGGAAAACCATTGGGTACAACCGAAATCCCATTTGGAGATATGGGATAACCATTTGAAGAAGCTATATACCCATTCGAAACAACCGCATAACCATTAGAGACCCATGGTTGGCCAGGCACAAACTCCGCAGCATGTGGATTCATGATTAGTTGAGGGCCAAAGTGACTCCCATCCCCAATATGTTCACCATTGTGGAAAACAGGCTTGTTACGTGGAACCCGGTTCCCGGATCTGTTATAAGCACCTGACAGGCGTGGGCCATAAGGAACTCTTGCTGTTGCTGACTGGTGAGGTGATCTACGAATGGGGTTGACTGGAAGCATTGGTGGAATATTTACTGGTGGGGGCAATATGCCTCCGTGATCTTTCAAGCCCGGCAACGGAACCAAGCCGAAAACTGGGACAGTGGATGGATTAAAAGGCGGTGCCGCAGCAGAAAGTTTCTTGGTTGTCTCTCTTCCATTCTCCGTATCACTTAGCTTTTCGGTCTCTGTGGCCAAAGGACTAGAACTCCCATTATCCTCCTTTTCTGAATCAGTTGGCAGAGGAACAAAAGTTGCTTCGCCATTGGGTAGATCAAGGGGTTCGATGTTCCCTTCCACTTTTTCATTCACAGCGGAGACATTTTCTTCGGGAGACAGTGAGGTATTGTCATCCAAAACAGGCGTTTTAGCAGAGGAAGCTTCTGTGCATATATCAACTTCTGTTTCCAACGTTCCTTTTGAACTAGCCGTATCTGTGCCTACTTCTTTGCCCTCAACGCAAGCACCCTTCACTTGGACAACTTTGTTTACTTCTGCTTTTCCGTCTTGAGCAGCTGCAGTTTCTGTTTCCTTTGAAGGTCCTGTCACCTCGGAATCCCCTACTTCTTTTTCCTGCTTTTCATTGACACTTTTAATCATTTCCTCATCTTGAACCGCAAGCTTTTCCTCTTTATTGGGTTTTTGAACTTTTCCTTCCTGCACATCCTTGACCACTATTACATTCTTAGCTTCCTTGCTCACCTCAGATTTTTCTTCAGTAAAACTTTCGGTTGGCAACTGTTCTGCCACTGCCTTCACAATGCTTCCAGGTGGAGCCAAAGCAACTTCTTTGTAGGAAAACATTTTTCCAGCCGTCTTAACACTTATGGAACTTACAACTGGAGCAGGCTTCACAATTTGATCAGTTGATGCTGGGCTAGATGGGGCCGACTTCGGGTTAGCAGATTTCTCTGTTCCAGCAGCTGGTGTGGGAGGACTCATTGGTTTTGGGCTGAAGCTTGCACTCTTAACTAACTTTTTTGGAAGAGGAAGAGCAGGCCCAGCTGAAGCAGCAGACTCATGTGAATTTGTCTTTGGAGATATAAAATTAGTGGGCTTTCCTTGGTATCTTGATGATTGAGGAACGTTCGCAAAGTTAGTATTTAGCTTTGCCAGACTTGGTCTCCTCGAATTAGAAGACTTACGACTTGTTGGTGAGCGACCTTTAGGGAAAGCTTCTTGCCATCCTTCGTCAGACGTGTCATCCTGTACCAGGTCATTATTTTGTTTCATGACTGTCCGCTCTAGTGGAAGTAAATCGGGCTTCTTGTCCAAGGGTTCTGATTCCAGTCTGTTCTCTAGTTCAGATTTGTTCTCTTTATCACTAGAGAGCTCCGTAGCAGGTTGGTTGGGTGAGAGTATGGCATCCTTCGGATGATCATCTGTGACTGTTCTTTCTATGAGCTCTGCTTCAGATTTGATCTCTTTAGCCTGGATGATCAGAGAGAAATTCTAATCAGGATGAGAAAATGCAAGCGAACAAAAGTACGCAACAGTCAGGAGTTTACAATCTTTGCACGAGCTTGCTTCTTTTGGGCATCCCTTGCTTTGCTTTCTGCATCTGGAGCTATGTAATCCAACAAATCTGATACACTGTTCCGGGGCGAAGGGAAGATTGCATAAGTTAGTTGAAAAATTAAATTTTACATAGGGTTCCTCATAAAAGCTATTTTATGTGCAAACGATATTACGGCCTGAGCACCCACTCACGAGTGTGAACACTTGACCACTTAGATTATGGAACACAATGGTCGCATTCAAAGAATTTTTTAAGGTTTTTTTTCCAGACAACAATCTAATTTTTAGATGTTGGGCAAGGGCATTGTCTGAGATAGTGAGATTTCAATATGATGGCACAAAATTTCACGAGTAAGAAATGATTTCCTACAAAACGATCAAGATATTCAAGTTCAGAGATCGTCCCAAAATGATGAATGCAAAAGGATTATTTAAGTTAAATGGCAGAGCAAAAAAGTGGTGAAGACAATAACTGTGCTTCTTACAATGTCCAATAACGGAGAAACAATCCCTAACACACAGAAATACTGCGAAGTTCAAAAAATTTAAGTTACAGTAATCACTCAAAGTTTGCAGGAAAAAAAATGCTAGTATTTCATTATTTCCTGTAAGTGCTAAAAACAAAACTATACTAAATAATGTAAAGACTTGCCTTAAGTGACCTTTGCTAGAAATAGAGGCGTCTGGCTTTGGGGTACCATTTCTTGCAGCTTCTTGCTGCTCCAGAGCCTTGGATTCAAAATATTCAAGCCATGCAGCCGCATCCTGTGGAAGATATAATTCAAGAGGTCATTCCTATTCTTCCACACGAGGTGCTATTACCAAACATGAGATTCTTAGTTACCTGTGTACGTAGATCATCTGGGCCAAGTTTAGCTTGCAGTATCTGCAAAGTGGTTTGTTCGTGCTGCACACTCAAGGTGTACGCTTCCATCAAAGAGAGAGCAATTGCTATTGCATGATAGCTAGCAGCGGTCTGGAAAAAAAGTGTATTTAAGCCAAACATGTCCATTTGCAAGCTAAAATAATTCAAGATTACGGAGGGATGCGGTTGATATGGTGACATGGAATATATCAGTTAGTATAGCCTGACTAATAAGGTCAAGGTTGTCAGAACCCATTATGGTACGTGGAGCTAAATGGCCAGCATCCAGAAAATGCCAAATTTGTCAAACAATTCACCGGGTGCTAAGTTGTACTTTCAAACAAAGATATCCTTTACCTTCATCCTTCAAACCTATCCCTTAATTTACCATATTGTCTTGCCTTGTGAATATGTTTTTCAAACTTATATGAAATAAAGCTGGAATAGCACATCAAATTTATCTCTCTTACATTCAAACACCTTAGATATAACCTACTGCTGATCTCATACATCAAGAGATCGAGATCGATTTACCGATATAAAGTTGGAACAGCACATCAAATTTATCTTACATTCAAACACCATAGAGTGAGGGAGGGAGGGAGGGAGGGAGAGAGAGAGAGTACTTGTATATGATCAGCTCCAAGTAATCTTTGGTTACATTTGAGAGCCTCATGAAGGTACCTAAGAGCAACATGGACATTCCCCAAACCTTCTTCCATCATAGCTACATTGATATAGGTAGCAGCGGTATTTGGGTGAGAAGGCCCACACGTCAGATGCAAAAGATATAGAGCACGGTTGACATACCTAGAACAGAAAATAAACAAAGTAAGCCATTATGACAAGATCCTGTGGATGGCAATTGACTTGAGTATCTTAGCCTTTAGTATTACTGCATATAGACATTCCAAAAAATTCCACCTTCAGTCCAATCTTTAGCATGCTTAATAGTACTTCTAGAAATAACAACTTAAATTTTCTTATAGATTCTGTGCACTGAACTGTTAAGCAAGCAATCGTTGCACCATGACAGGCATCATTTATCTTGGCTGTTTTTTTAAGTGAGTATACACCGTAAAATAATTATATTATGACAGAAAATGAACAAAACCAGTACAAGCTTGGTTCCTGTGTATGTCAGAAGTATGTCTTATTCATTTTAATATAGTCCGTTTATGATGTATAACTGATTAATTACCTACTTCACAAAAAAAAAAAAAAAAAGTCTAGTATAATGACAGACAATCCTATATTAAATAGAATTCTAGCGATGAGCTTTGACATTCCAATTAAACTACAAGGTGCACAAATAACACAAACCAAAAAGCAAGTGCAAGGAGAAATTTAATTCACGTTGACAACTAATAAACATACTTTAAGGCCAGCTCTGTATGTTGGAGGCGGTAGTAGAAAACAGCTAGGTCCCCATAACTTTTCATCGTATCTGGATGATCAAGCCCAAGCTCTCTCTCATTGATATCCAGAGCCTTTTGCTGATAGATAGTAGCCTAATTCCAAAGAGAACCCCAAAGAAATATGAAAATTATGAAGTTAGATTGCAACTAAATTATAAGATATCAACTACAGCTCCTATGGTGACAATGTTCCAGCTAATGCAACAGCATCCTGATCTTTAGAAACCCAAATTAGAACAAGGATTTCGAATAATTCTAACTCCGAATACATCAACCCTATAGTGCCCTGGCAGAAGTTTCTGGAGTTCTGAGAGAAGCAGCCATCTGTGCAATTACTGCTTTTGCAATATGCGATAAGTTTATCAGTTTAATGCCATTTTTTTTTTGCATTTAGTTCTTCAAATGGATGGTTCATCTTCAGTCAAGCACTTGTATTCATAATTGCTGATAGGTTGTGGCAAGTGTCCTAGACAAAAGGTTGGTAGGTTTTATCAACTTGCCAAAACTGTTTTACAATTTTTCTGAACAAGCGAAACCATCTCATTTTACTTATGCTATCTTTTCGGGGCAAAAAGGACAGAAGCACTTGCAATATACTTCACACATTTGATCATTATACTTCATGGCCCATGTTAGATGTTTAAGATTTTCACACTTCCAAGAATAATTTGGTTGGTTGGAAGAGTGACTGATTCCCCTCATGGGTGTGCTTAAAAAGAAATGGGATACCGCACTTGAGCTTATTTTAGAAAAAAATGGAACTACTATGAATGGCAGTGTCTTCTGAAGCATACACAAGTACCCATGCCCCATGCTATATCTGCATACCTGATTGAAATCGCCCGTATGGTAAAGAACTACGGCTAAAAGACTATATGCTCCCGCCGTCATTCGATGATAAGGTCCACAAACTGACACAAGTCTCGAGAGTGCCTTCAAAATCAAAACGTAACGTTGGTCTTAAAAATATGAGCCAATCATATATTGCGTAAAGGGAGACATTTCTTACCTTGGTCCCATAGTTAACAGCATCCTCCAACTTGCCTTTGTCCAAGGACGTCTTGGATGATTCCAGAAGTGTACGCCCATCCGCAGATGAGCACGCGACATGCTGTAAAAGATTTCGATGTCGTAAAAACTGACAGGAAATCTTGTTCTAACTTACTATACCAACTTTCTAGCATGATTCAAACATGCTACCTTGTATACAGGGACCATGCTTATGATATCTGATTTCTTGAAAGGTGACACAGATTCCATGTCATAATCCCTGGGGACAAGCTCAAGTCCAACCTGATGAAAGATGAGCCGCCAAAATGATGTGTCGGAAATGTTTATTTAGGATGAGGAAGACACTTTAACCGCTCACATTCAAACACCATACCTTGTGGCAAAGCCCACGAAGAATGGAAAACTTCCGTAGATCATGACGGCTTTCAGATTTCCATTGCCAGCCAAACCTCTTTGAAAGAAAGGTTTCCACCCATTTCCATTTCAAGGTATCATCGGTGCTCATGTCTGCATCAGCACCGTCCATTGGTGCTGTCCCTAGCAAAGTATTTAAAGATGATGCTAAAGAACCAGCCAAATCAGCAACATTATCAACTGCTGCTACAACAGCTTGCAATATGTGTTTGTAAGCTCGAACAACCATCTCATGTATGCAGAGTGATTGGACATGCGGGAGCTTGTCTGCCAGTTCGACCTGTAACATATAAAAGCAAGACCATATTAGCTTTATACAATCAAATCATACAGCTGATGCAGTAAGCATAACTTGTGATGGCGACTAGCGTCAAGGATGATGAAATGTTAGAAGAGCAGGAAAGCAATAGATAATGACATATAAAATATCAGAAGTGAAAATAGTCAATCATGAGATTACTAGTGGATTTAAAGACTCTAGCTAAAGGAAAATCGTTCTCCCAAACAAATGAGGCTGAGTTCAGAAATTCATCACTAGTGCCAGCCAGATAAAGAAAGTTCTCTAGGCTTTTCAGGCATTAGTTTCAGTGCTTTAGGTAGAGCGCTCAAGATATGATTTGAACAGTAAACGTGCTTAAAAACATTTGCTTATATGGATAAGTCTTCATTGTACTCGGTTCTTTGTCTTTAATCGTGAAAACTTCAATCCTAATAATATCTACGATCATGTAATTTAGCTCTTCATACCCGGAGAAGCTGAAGATTAAAGGTCAGATAGAAGTGCTGCCATAAGTTATATAGCAACTAGCATGTGATGTTTTGAACGAGAAAGGTATCTAAAGTCTTCAAAACTATGCTTGTCGTTTTTAACATTACTATATTCAGAATTGAAAACAACAGGCGGCGAGGGCACGCCAGTGCCAGGGGCTCCCAGCATTGCCATGCCTAGAGAGGGTTGATGTATGCAGCCTTCCACTATTTCTGCTGAGTTGTTTTCAGCATTTCGAACTTATGACCTCCAGGTTGAAATGGAGCACCACGAATGAGAACATGAGCATGTATTTTTATCCTTGATTTCCAGTTTTATATAAGAATGAACATGGTCTTTGGCATGATACCCTTTAAATTTGGGTGTATACCTATCTTAATTCTTCTGAAGAAAATGTATCTTCGTTATGTAAGTAATCATGCTTATTGTAAATTTATTTGTCATAGTGCATTACTTTGGTGCATTTGACTATATATACCTGCTTACGAATCTCCTGCTCCTTTTGCTATTAATATTGAAAGTGCTACATAATATACATAGCCCGTTCTCTAAGACCTTAATGAGCACGGCTTAATGCATGAGGCTCTGAAGACTGGATCTTTTACGATAATGCACTCAACAGAAGTACAGTGATCAGGACGCAAAAGATTAATTAGTAGAGTCAAGTTAAGCAATTACCACACGTCCCAAGGAGTGCATTTGCAAGCCCCTGGTATGCATAAAATCTGTCAACGTTCTACCATCAACTGGTGAAAGTTCAAGGGATCCAAAATCTGCCACCTAACAAAAGTTGAAGTTGCAGCGATCAACCATACTCACAGTTATAAGGAGAAATTATGCATTTTAGGTTAAATTAATTAGAGATTGTTTACTATGAAGAACTAACCAGCTTAGGAAGAGCCGTATCAGCATAATATTTGTGAGCCATCTCAATCAATTCATCGGGTGACTGCCAAAGAAATGAAAAGCAGATAAGTTAGGTATCATGAAGGCGACATTGATCAAGCAAAAGAAATAATTCTGTTCCTATAAGCTTGAGACTGGAAAACCTCAAACTGATATGTCATAAATCACAGCTTCAAGACTGAAGTATCATAAATAACATGTTGCACAGTCTGACAAGTCCTATAGCAATAGTACAGCAACAAAAGTGTATTCAAGTAGAAAAGCAGCAAGCCAACCTTGTTGTGAAGACCGGTTTCTGATTCCTTAAGGCGCAAATATGCAGCTTCAGGAAGCAACTTTCTCCATAGTATTTCTCTATCCTCTAGTTTTTCTTTTTCTTTCTGATTAATGATATCTGGTTTCGTGTTCATGTCATGGCCAGTATTCACAGCAACTTCCTTTCCCTGCTCATTTTTGCTAATTCTATCTTCTGATTTCTTCTTTATTTCCTTCAGCAGTCCACCATGCTTTCCAAGACCTTTAACAGCTGGTTCAGCCTTAGCCTCTTCAGTTTTCTTAGACTCAGCTTTACCTGAAGCCTGATTTTGCAAATGTTGAACCCAACATGCCCCCAGCTCCCATCTGATTGATTGTGTTTGTTCGGAGGGTTCTCCCTGCAACTCCAGCAAACTTTCTTCGAGCATTTTCTCACTAAAGACCTGGCAGAACGTAATTCCTCAGCATCTGTACCCTGTGATCTTTGAATTGCACCAGAGGATTGAGGTGTGGATGCCTTGTGCAATATCATTCTCAGGCTGGGAAGCAATAAGCAAAAAAATTAAAAGAACTTAATACTACAATGAAGCAAAGACAATATTTGTCCAAAGCAACATAATTCTTCGAGCAGAAAGCAAATAAAAGTAGAAGACAAAAAAGCACACCAAACATTGTCAGTAACTTATTATTCAAGCTAATTGCACTGACCTATTGACGTTCAGTGCATTAGCACCACCATCAGGTTGGTCCTCAATATCGATGTCCTGGGGAACAGATGTTCCATTCCAATTTACCTCGGCTGCAACTTTCACAACAGCCGTATAACCACAATGCCTAACAACCACTATACATAAAGTAGAGGTGTCCTGCAAGCCAACCAATCTGGCGTCAGCATCCAAGAGCCAGAGATTTAATAAATCAAAAAGAACTGTGGGGCAAAGATCATACTGACATGAACTGTTGCACTCTCATCTGCGGTAATGCCTTTAAGCAAGTTTCTCCTGGCAAGCTCCTCTAGTGACATTCCAAGAACCTGACTCCCATCATTTTTTCCATCCAACTTTGTGCTTGCATTAGGCACATCTCGTGTGACCTTGATAAGTAAATCTCCTACTCTTTCCTCGTGTGAAAGCAGAACATCAGGACCACTTGCAGAGGAGTGCTTAGTATCAATCACATGCCTGATTGCTGCAACTGCTTTAAAGACTGAAACGTCGACAAATAGACTGTGAAGCAGAAAGGCTTTCCTATCTCGAATTTGCCTCTCCTCTGGGGTTTTGCAAGACATTGCTGCTAGAATTGAGAACTCCTTTGCCCACTGCCTGTAATCATGTTTACCGTCTCTTCCTTGTCCACCCCCGTTTCCTCCCCAGTTTTCATCTTCCGTGGGAAGTGGCAGAAAAAGAGAGGGGTTGTCAGCAACAACCGGAGGAACAGCCCATGTGTTTGCTCGAAAGCCATATGGAAGATTTCCAAACTGAACAAAAAAAAATCTCGTCCATAAATTGTTCTAATCTAAAGGCATATTTTTTAACATTGACAAATCCTAGGAAGTTAACTATATATACAGAAGTTGGGAACACATTAGCTTTATGTTCATTTGACGTGTCAAGTAATTTGTTTAACTTGCATTCACTGTTGCAGACTCAAGGAGTATTTTTACTTACTTTATTGTGTTCAACAAAAGCTTTCATCAGAGCTTTGTATGCCTGAAAAACAATGTACAAAACAATGAAATTTTTTTAACAAAACGAAACAAGATATATATATATATATATATATATATATATATATGGGTAGCATGCAAGATTAACAAAGTGGTTGCAATAAGCAGTTCATAGAATATCAACTTCTACTCACAGCATCGAATATCCGGCTTAATTGTTGCAACAGACCAACCAGCGAGTGACTTAAAAGAATACGTTTTCCCGCAGGATAAAATCCTTTACGGGAAGCAACGATTGTCATTGGCTTCCCACTGCAAATCCGAACCTGCAAATAGAATAAAGATACATCCCACCACATTTTATCAGTGTACTATAAAAAAATAGCAGCTCAGGCAAAAAACCACTTTGAAAATTATAGGTGTAAAGTTAATCATAATGTAACTAGAAACAAAAGAATCGACGAATCCTCACGTCTATTTGGAAGAAGTCATCATCTGTTTTATCCTCAAGGAAGGGTCGAGCAGATCTCCTAATGTCTGTAAAACCATTTAAACAAGCCAAACGTGTAATTCATCTAAAGATTAATGAAAACAGACTAATGAATGGCAAGAAATACAACCAGAGTGTTTCAAGTATTTGGGACACAATAACTTAAGTAACAAGAAAAATTACCAAAGTTAAACGACTGAACTTGCATACGGAGACGTACAACAAACTTGCAAGAAATATGTAAAATCATATATCTAACTTCTATTTAACAAGACAATTTAGATGACCAATACCGTAAATTGTACAGTTAAATGACAACGTCTTGCCTATATTCTTCCACTTGCATTATCCTAATAGCAGAATCAATATCCCCTCGTAGTAGTAGTAAATGATCATTTCATTAAGCAGAATATTTATCACAGTGGCGGGTAAAGTAGAAAAGTTTCATATCCGCTGCATATTTGATTCACTCGTAGTACATTGGCATACATTTTGGGATATGCCCAAAAGGAACGCATATGACTTAGAGTAACGGAAGGGATCCTAACATTAGTCTCAGCAAGGTAGCTCAATTACAGTCCACCCGGTTATAGACGGTTTAGCATTGCAGTTCACAAGTCTTTTTAAAATGGACCAAAGTTGAGATCTTTATCATTAATCGTGATTCAATATGAGATCGAGAAATTATTGAAGTAAGATAACACCCTTAATTTCGGAACTGATAATCTCATTCCAACTTTGAACTAGTTCACTCCACCTCGTCACTAAAGATTCAAACATCTAAAGTGCACTAGAAACACTTTTAGAGTGGACTGCTTCAGTTTTGAAGTGTGAACATCCGTTCTCCCTTAAGTTGCGTTGAAAACTTACTCCAAAGCAATTAACATTCCCCTTCATTTTCCACCGTTTTCTACTTGACACGTTCTGAAGTTAGATTTTAGCGATACTTTTTACGTGCAACGGTTCTCTTTGATATGCTGAAAAGGAACTTTTAGCGACAATTTTTGCGCACAACAATCTGAAGAAAAGGGAGGGAAACTCACATTGAATGGGCGGAGTGAGGTGAGAGAACGAGAAGAAGTCGTAGAACTGCCCGAGCCGCGGCGGCGGGCACATCACCGCCGCCGCTTCGTCGCCCTTCTCCGCTGCATCACCGGCGGCGGGGGCGGGAACCTCCGCCGTCTTCGGCGACTTGGCCATACCCGTTCCCTTGGGGGCCCCGCCGGCGCCGTTCGGCTTCTTGTTGCTATCCGCCGGTTTGGACTTGTTGGAACTAGCGAGTTCGCAAGAGCCATCTTCTGGACCGGGTTCGGAGTCGGCCGAACCGGGTTCATTTTTGGGGCTGGTTGCCCGACCGGGGGTTCTCGGGGAGGAAGACGAAACGCCGAAGGCGGTGGTGCACGCGACAATGTCCAGCAGCCGTCGTATGTGCGCCACCGATAGCTCCTCCGTGTACTCCTCTGCAAATGTTTCAAATGTCACAATGCAGTCTTGTAAAAGAAGTTGGTCGGTGAAAAAGAGCTTTTTTGTTAAGGGCTTTTAGAGACAATTGTTGATGATGTTTAGCAACACTTTTTCTTAATCATTCTTAATAATAAGAATAATGTTCCATTTTAAATTTGCAATTTCAATGGGTACAAGGTTAAAAAAAAAAAAAATTACAATTTTAACCTTTTCAGAAACACTTTTCTGGGTGACCAACGTGATGCTCCAGCAGGTGAGGACATTTCCTTATTCCATGTGAAACTACAATTTCTAATCTTATGGGGACCGAATATTAGGTGTGAGAGAAAAGACTACTCACATTATTTAACTCACTACATTCACTAATAAGAAAAGCAAAAACTTTAGTATGTGTCGTCATGATATTATTAACTGAAGTTTACCTTCGACAACGGTTAGATGGCATGGTTTGAGAGACACGATTTCTACCGTATCTTTCAGTCTTAATCCTCTCACCTGTAAGATTACATGATTAGCAAACGAGAAAAAAAAAACTTTTTAGTTGGTTTTGGTTGCTATGTCCTACTACTGTTCTTGTTCTGGCCTCTTTAGTTCTTTTTGTTTGCATTATTTTTTTCTTTTTGATCAAAGGCATATAACGCAAATCAAGCAATAGTGCATCTTCAAAATTCCCCACAACCTCAAACGATGCAATGCACACTGACTAGTTAACCAAATATATCCACAATCTTGATTTTTTTTGGATGAAAAGTTCTTATTATTTTTTTCTCACATCGATAACACAAGACAAGCTAAGGAATTTTTTGCACTGTGTGTGATGCTTTAAAATATTTTGTTTCTGTCCCAAACTTAAAACACATTTTACCTCGTTTAAATGTTAAACAGTTAAGATTTTGATGAACAACACTTATTTTAATAGGTTTTGACATGTTTCAGCACAGTACACTAGTCTTCCTAAAAGTCATTCATGCAGTCTCGAGAATAAAGTGCATTAAACCCTCCTACTTGAATGTGCAAACTCTGTCCCAATCAATAACTACCGTCTGATCAATTAGCCCATTCCTAAAACCCCCGTACAGCAGTCCAATTATAAGTATAACCATATAAATTTTGCTGCTCCATTGAAGTGAAAAACACAGCCTTGATCAGACGGTGGAGCGAATCTAGACGTACCCAAGTACAAACTCCAAGGGGGCCCCACTCACTGCACTGAAAAAGACGAAAAAGTACAAATGCAATAAAGCAGCATACGCCGCTAACATACCTCGTGTGTGAAGGAGTAGTTGGTCATATGACATGTCTCCACATGGACGGCCAAGAGCTTCCTCACATCTAAGATCCTGTCCGTAGATATTCCCTGCAGTCAACAGAGGTAAAATTCCCCATTTTTACCGTGCAACAACCAAGGGTAAATAACGTAAAAGTTTTTACTTACCTTAAGTGTCACTTGAGACTCGTCAGGTGTTTCTGCGCTTATTTCTATCACAATAGGCAGAACTGCAGAAAGCAGTGAAATTTGTTATACAGACAAGAAAAATAATAGGGAGCGACTAATAAGAACAAGAATAATATCTCCAAAATGACCCCAAAAAAGTAGAAATTAAGCAAAGTTGAAGCAGTTAATTGATGAAATGTCTGACTATTCTAAGCTTTTAGAAATGGAACTCAACGAGAGATTGGTTTAGCCGGGAAGGAAGGTGGCATCATAACCTCGGATTTGATCGAGAATGAGTGCATTGTGACATTACAATTGCATTGATTTTAAGAAAGAAACGATCTCTCTGGGTGAAGAATTTAGCTAAAATCAAACTATTTTTTATGTTTTTCTTGAATTGAGTTTTCCAATAAATTACATTTAAAAAACGTGTAACTCTTTGAAAAAGGCAGGTTTTATAGTAGTTAATAAGCAATCTTTTTTAAAAATCGTGGCAATGGTTGCATTGGTTTATTCTCTAAGAACATATAAGAAGTTCAGTTTACAGAACCAAAGAGATTACTACTACTAAGACAGACTCACCTTTCTCTTCCTTTTTCTTCTTCTCTCCTTTGGCTTTGTGAGGTTTGGCCTTCCCTGCTTTAGGAGCCATTTTGGCTACTCCAAGCTGTAAGATTGAACTAATACTTTGCTTTTGTAATTCTATCAAAAACCCATGACGGCAATCTCAATGCCTTTCAAATAGTACTCATCGAATTCAACCCTTTTTTTTTTTTTCTCCTGTCAACTTAATAGTTGAGCTAATATCCCTCTGTCCCAATTCAGCAATGCCAATTGCCAGTTCAAACTCTGCTGGATTAAGCAAACTCTTCACAGGTTCCTAAAGTTCCACTTCTGGAATACGAATGCAAAGCTCAAGAACACAAAGAATGGAGAAGGCAGAGTATTGCTCTCACATAGTATACATATAGATAAAAAAAAGTGGAGATGTGAAGCTAAGCAGTTAAGAAGGGTCTTCTTCTTGTTCTTCCTGTTCTCCAACTAGTAGTCTCTAGTTAGTGCAACTCTGTTGAGCTTATTAAAGAGAGAGTGAAGCGAGAATTTGGAGATGGGCCACAGAGAGAGAGAGAGAGAGAGAGAGAGAGAGAGAGCTAGAGAGAGATTTGTGTAATGAGAGGATAGGATAAGGTAACAAACCAAACCCAACCCAATTCTCTATAGAAGAGACACTCAGCAGAAGTATGTAAGGCTGGGAATCTGGAGCCTCTCATTTCTCTCCCTGTTTCATTAACCTATCATATCTTTCTCTCTGTGTCTCTCGGTCTGTCTCTACTACATCTGTAACTTGTCATTACAGGCAGTAGAAAACCAGCTGATGAGCAAGAGGTTACACACTCGACCACTTAACCTAACATCATTGGAAGGAGAAAAAGTCACTAAACTTTGCTCTATTTTGGCCCCCACACATAAAATTTTATCCAAGATAATAATGGGTGCTTGGATGAAATGAAAATATTTAAAGACACAAAGTAGGCCACGTGTGCATTTACTCACCGTCAATGTGTCCATCTTCTTGACTTTGGATCTCACAATAGTTTTGCAAAATAATGGTCTCACAGTTTATCATAAGTCTCGCACTCCACCTTGTTACTAGTAAGTCAAGAGAGTGTCAATTTCAATTATGCTTCTTAATTGAAGCAATTTGAAATAGGCAGGTCCGAATTATGTTTGAGATTATCATCACCTTCCATTATTAAAGTCGAGAAGTTACAGCAACGCGATGTCATTTTTAGTGACACTTTTTTAAGGGCAGCAATAACTGTCTTGATTTTACTGCAACTAGTGGTAGCGACTTTGAGTGTACTGGTGCAATTTCATGAGTAGCTCTGTGTATTTACAAAGTATGTGTACATGTGATTTCAATTCTTGTTTTGTGGTATCCAAAAAACAATTTCACCCAACACGTCTTACTTAGGGGTTAATTGCACTGATCATCCCATGCTTCTAATTTTGGTATTCAGCACCAAACTTTCAAAAAGTCTTGGTTTCCATAATAAAATGATGGTTAAGATGACATTTGACCACACATCTATTAGTTTTTAGGGCAAAATAGTCTCTTTACCCTAAATAAATGGCATGGCATTCATGTCACCTCCATGGGATCAGTTCCTCACCCAATCTCTACCCCAGAGAATCATCTTCCCACCCTCCTGACCCCCACTACCTCTAGCCCGAACCCCCACCGACCACCCAAACACTGCACCTATAGGCCCACCACACCATTGACACACAACCTGCACCTGCCACCGAACCACCACCCAGTCCCACAATCCCCACCGCACTACCACCCCAATCCCATAATCAATCACTACGATGCACCCACAACCCCACCACACCATTGACCTACAACGTGCACAAACTACCGACCTTACGACCTTTTCTCTCAGTTGCAACAACAAATTATTCTCATCGACAAAACCATTTCCCGTCTTGAACAACATTATACCAAGGTAACTAGTCCTCTGGTGGCAGCAACCATCAGTTCACTCATCGTGAAATTGACCATTTCACTAGTCGTCCAAATCCTGCTACTGCCAGCCACATCAATTGGTCCAACTTGAACTCCAACAATTGTTAAATACTCATCAGTCCTCTTCCTACTATCACTTCTGTGATCGTCCCGGACATGCTACAAATGAGTGCCGCAAATTTGCTCACTTTCTCCGTGAAAATGATGTGCAAAAGTCACATTTCGTTCCGTCACCACAGGTTACCATGCCCACTGCTAATGCCACTATACTGCATCGTCCGACCTCATCATCCTGGCTTTTTGACACAAAAGCGTCTCACCATGTTACCTTTGACACTGATCATCTTCACACTTACTCAGAGCATGGAGGCCCAAGATGAAGTCCATATTAGTGATGGTATAGGTTTGGCAATCTCACATGTTGGCACGAACTCAAGGGCTATCTTCTTTAATTTGGCTTCATTAAGTCCATGAATGAGGCCACCCTATTTATGTACAAGAAGGACGCTGTTATTGCCTACTTTTTGGTTTATGTTAGCAACGTCATACTCAATGGCACCAATCATGCCTTCCTGGACTCCTTCGTAAAAAATCTTGATCAACATTTCTTATTTAAAGATCTTGGCCTTTCTATCAACTTTTTGTCGTGGAAGTCATGACCACAAAAAAATGGATTATTTCTCTCTCAACACACATTTTCCATTGGAGCTCAGGAAGTTAACAACCCCATATGTAATGTAACCGCCATCACTTCACGATGGCTCATTGTATGTTGATCTGACACCTTACCGTAAACTGGTTGGTGCTCTACAATATCTCTCTCCTACTTAGTATGAAGAATGTTTTACGATGAATCGCCTCTCACAATTTATGCATTCACCTATTGAACTATAGTGGACAACACTTAAACATATTCGCTATTTGAAGGCCACAATTCATCATGGCCTATATATCTGATGAGGCAGCCCTTTACTCTTCAAGCCTTTAGTGACTCTGACTGGGGTGGCGATCTTGACAATGGTTATTTTACAACAAATTACATCATTAACTTGGTTCCAAAGCCATCTCCTAGAAGTTGACTCAACAAAAATGTGTATCTCGATCCTCCTCTAAAGTTGAATACAAGGCCATCGCCAACTCCACTCTTGAAATTCTTTGGGTTACTAACCTTCTTCAGGACTTGGCATTACCCTCAAACAATCTCTAGCACTCCTTTGTGAAAATACATGTGCCACGTACATCTATGCAAATCCGGTCTTTCATTCACACATGAAGCACATTGCCTGGATTGTCACTTTACTCGGGAATACGTCATTGCTGGCCCTCTACGCGTCTACCATATCAACACCAAGGACTAACTGGCGGATGTTTTTAGAAAAAGCAGATGCCTCAAGTAGGAAGGCAGAGCTAATAACATTTACCTGCAAGCCATGGTTTCAGAGAGACCAAAGAGCTTTACCAGAGACGCCCTTGACTGTTAACCATTTTTTCACCTTTGCTCGGAGATCCAAGTCACCAACAGTGCCTCTATCTTTAAGGGGGAGGGGGGAGCTTGTTAATAGTACATCCACCATGCACGGCAAGACTAAATCATCCTCATGATTTTGTAATTTCATATGACTGATTTGCTGCACTTTTGGATAAGAACACATCCCATGATTCTCTCCAGCAGCTGCACATGATTATTGATCTGATGCGTATATGAATGAGAACACATCCCATTGAATGTAAACACATCCCATGATTCTCTCCAACTATCTTTGATATCAACATACATGAAACCATATATACACACCGTAAAAAATGAAATACCTAGCATTTTCATAATATGTTAGTTTTTCTTTAGTAGTTTTTCTCTATGCTCTCATTGATACAATCTTGCTACCATTTCTATTGATCATGAGAACCATGTATCCTACACCTGGTTTTTGGATAAGTTTGTTATGGATAAATCTTAGGATTATAAAATATTTCATTTGTCCTAGAGTAATATGATGTTGAAAGTTCATCACCCGAACAACAGATATAGCTTCCTTGTTGATGAAGCCTACGACACAGATGATTTGTTAGCAAATTGCACTGAGAATGAATAATAGTAGTTTTTCCTCATAGTCCATGGAATAATACTAGCGTTTCACTACTTTAGGTAGACTCCCTTTTAGTTGGTTATGGGCTTTTTCTTACCTTGAGTTTGTAATTACCAGTGAATACATTTAATGCTTGCAAGTCTAGCGTCATCTTACCCAGATTATTGACGTGGGCGAGGTCTGAAGAGAACTCATGCTAAATGGGGTACATTGAATAAATTACTGCTCCAAATGAATGACTTGAATCAAGTTATTGTAGTGAATGTTGGTAGGTTATCTACTGCACAGTGAATTTAACAACGATGGTAAGAAATTACAATTTACCTACTCAGATTGGAGGTGGTTCCATAATAGCTTCATGGACAAAGTGTGGGAGGATTACATTCCTTGGTGAGTTTTGCGATTAACCTTAGATATGGGTGATTTGGGTAAATTGATGATTTTGACAAATTTGACATACTTGATCAATGAGTAAAATTTAAGTAATGAATTTGAGAAACTTGATGAATGAATTGATTACTCTTGATAATTTTGAAATGCATCAAATTGGCTTTTCTTTCATCTTGCCACACAATGTACTTTGACCAAGATGAATTAAAAGCCTAAGATACACGAGAATCTAGAGGATAAGATACAACAACATGAGTAGGTTTTGATTATCTCAAATGACGTAAAAGGTCTATGTATTGGTCGCTAAAGAATCAAAGAACGTCAAAATTCTTTAGTGATCCATTCAAGGAAATTTTGATCAAGAGACAATACATCATCAATTTGGTGAAATTTATCTTTTAGAGAATTAAATCCACTATAAAAAAGAGCATAATCAAGTTTTGGTTTGATTACTGGCACCCATCACAACTCTACGTAGTTACAATCAATTCATTTATGAATAATGTCTCAGTGAAGAGGGATGGGTGCTGACCCTAGTTCCTCTCTCCCCAAAACTCCTTTTCTTTTCCCCGATGATTTATATGTTCAGAATCCACGCCGCTTGCGGGTTTCCGTCCAAAGGCAAAAGAGGCTCCAAACTGCGTTTCCACCACCACCACCATTGATGTGCACTGACGAGTGATGGCATTGTTCTTCCTTTATTTTCTTTTAAGGTTTCAATTTACTTGGTTTTTCCCATGGGCGGATTTCTCGTTCAATGACTTTGAGGTGCTTTCTAGATTTGCTCAGGGATCGATGGTAGGCTTGGGGGCCCGATCTGAGATCTCCCCATCTCTGGTATCTCGGGGTTTACTAAGTGAGTTAGTGGTTCGGTGGTTGGTGGTTGGTGGTCATGGTGACAGCAGTTAGTGGTTCCGTGGACCAGTTGAGGAGCCTTTTACCTTTGGTGTTTCAGGGTATGGTGGGTGGATGTGGCGGTGACAATATTTGCAACAATAGTGGTGATATTTGTGGGGTATTTGGTACTTAGTGAGATTGTGAGGTCAGGGTGTAGTTTTAAGCTAGGGTTTTAGTTCTCCACCTTCACCTAGCTTGGTGCCCTTTCTTTTTTCATCTGTGGTGTGTGTTTGGTTTGGTTACTAGAAGCGGGTGTAGTTTCAGGTTAGGGTTGGATGGTTTGTGGTCTCAATAGTGGTGGCCTCGATTCATTACGTGTTGGGTATTAGGTCATTTTTGTCGTCTCATGTAGTGGCATGACTGGGGAAAATAGCCTCCATTTATTGGTATTGCGTAGGTGTCATCTGGTCGTGTTGCGCACAAGGAGTGATTGTGTGGTGGAATTTTAGGTGGGTGGCACTGGTTTGTGCTGATCTGATAGGTTTGGCGATAGTGCATGGTGGCTACATGCTTTGTTGCTTGGTTTTATTGATGGTGATGATGATCAAGCTTTTTAAGGGTGTCTTTGGGTCAATAGAAGAGTCTGGTTGAGGGTTCAAGTTTTGTTCGTCTGTATTTTACTTTGCACTTTAGTGCATGTTTCTTAATCTATATAGGTCCAAGGGTGTCGGGCCCTTAACTTTTTTGTTTATTTGTCTTTGTATTTTTTACATTGGTTACTTCGTTGCAATGTATGCTCTAAAACCAGAGATGTTGGCTTCATTTATGATCTTATTATGATTATTTTTTATATTTTTCAAAACAAAATAAACTAGTTCATTTCTTATTGGTTACAATCACTAGACCTATATATAGGTGGTTCATAACTTAGGTGATCATGGAATGAAGATAGGAATCTTATGTGCTTTCTCAATTGTTTCATGTCTTAATTATTTCTTTTTTATAATGTAGCTTTACAGATAGTCAGCCGACAGTCTTATAGATTTGACTAGGGGGACCAATAATGGTGACGATATGGTGTTTAGAAAATATATATGGTAAGAGTACGCGAGATATCTCGAAAGTTGGGCTAATACTTGAGAATAACAAAAAAAAGGAGATACAGAACTAATGATAAAGTTTATCAAACATGTCAATGACCTTTCTTTGCAAAAATTTTCACTAATACAAGAAAAGTAGATTTCACTTTGTGTTTTGGCAAGGAACTTGAAAATCAAAAACTTCAGAGGCTGTTGAAAAGATTCCCTCTGTGTAAAGTATTCATGTATTTGATTGTCATGATTCGTTCTCTCCTTTTTTTCTTTAAAAAATAACAATTTATTTTTATGAAGACGATTGAGATGGTAAAATACATTGGTGTTGTGTTTCTTTATTCAACGTGGGAAAAAAAACAACACAGGAAGTACGTGAATTTTCACATTGTATTATGGATCCATTTGGGTAAGTTATCTGGATGCTACTTCTGATTTTGTAGCATAGCTTAGTAATTGGCAATTTAGAGTCACTAGTTTTAGTTTTACAGGATGTTGGATAATGAAATTGTTCTTTTTAGTGTAGCAACCTATGGGACAACCTGCGATTTAGTCTTTGGGAAAATTAGGAAAAAGTGGTTTTTGGGATTGGAAATTAGTGGATAGTGGAAATTGTTGTAAAATTAAGAAAAAGTGGGTTTTTTTGTGAAAATTTCTGCACAATGGTTTTTTCAAATTCTCACTTTTGATCTGCCCAAACTACCCCTTTCAGCTCATTTTACAAAAGACAGAATTGCCCTTGTCTAATTCACTTCCTTATCTTGTTGACCATCTTCATATTTGACCCGTGTTTCATCTTCCCCATCCATGCCAAATCAGGTTCCCTTTAACTACATGCCCCTCCCTTCTACCCTCCACCTCCCCCACCCTTACCCCTACCCCTATGCCTACGCCCACCCATTTCCACTCAGATTTCCCCCAAAGTACATACGCCCTTCCTCCCAAACACAAACGCCTGCTCACACCCCTCAACACACACACGAGTCCTCCCTTGAAGCTGCTAAAAACTAAAGCGATAAGGAGGGATTTCAGTTTCACGCATTTTGTCCGAAAGATCAAATCTGAAGCTGGGACATTTGGTGTCATATTGGCTTTCTCCCTTTGACTCTCGTATGGAAGCTTCAAGCTTGAATATGTAAAGGTACTCCTTTAATAAATTGGTATTATCTTTCTCCACATCTTGCATTATTTGAAGATCTTTTTGTTTCCGGAGTGGTGGTATTTAATCTTCACTTTATGGAAATCAATATTAACTTATCACTACAAGAAAACAGGGTTTTAGCGACGGGGTAATCCGTCGCTAAAAGCCAAAAATCCGTCGCTAAAAGAATTAGCGACGGATTCACCGTCGCTAAATATCCCTCGTATAAAAGCCCGTCACTAATAGTTTAGCGACGGAATTTTTAAATCCGTCGCTAAATATGTCATTTTTACCTACGGATTTATTTTAATTAGCGACGGATATTCCGTCGCTAATTATATTATTTAGCGACGGATTTATATTTTTGAGACGGAATATTCCGTCGCTAAAAAACTTATTTAGCGACGGAATATTCCGTCGCTAAATAACTGATTGTAGGAATACTTTAGCGACGGAATTAATCCGTCGCCAAAAGTCAATTTTTTTTTTGAAATTTTTTTTTATTTTTCAATTACCCAGACCTGTAATACAATTTTTAAATCTCAACAACAACGCGCAATAATCAATACAGAAAGAAATATATATAATCAATTATAAAAAAAATTTATAATAAAAAAATTCATATATGTACAAGCCGGGAACCGGATATAGCCGGTTAGGAGAGGGGAGAAGAGTACAAGCCGGGCACGGGGGGGGGGGAAGCTAGGAACGGGCACGGGAAGGGGCTCATCAGGGGTTCCCGAGTCCCGGATCTGGATCCTGCTGATCCGGGGCCGGGGCGGCCTGTCCAGCAGTGCCCTGCTCCCTGATCATCCGGCACACCACTGTAGCAATGCGCTGGATCTCCTCATCGTCCAACTGAGGCCGAGGAGCCGGTGTCTGTGGAGGGGCAGCAGGGGGTGAGGACGCTCCTATCACGGCACGAGCAGTCGTGCTAGGCAGGCCGCGTATGCGGCCTTTCGGCCGATTCACGACCTCCGGCGTATCCAGCCATCGCTTCAACCCCCCACTACTCGCAGCCGTACTAGTGGACGCTGATGGCTGTCCGGACTGCTACTCGGACCCCCTTAGCTGTTCATACGAGGCCTGCAAAAATAGTGGTTTAACGATATGTTAGGGCATTAATTAACGAAACAGACATTGAGGATAGAAAGAAAAAACATTAACTTAAATAAATTGACTCACATCGATCCGCCGGGCAATATCTGAAATATAGTCGCCCGCCCGGTGCGTCTCGTCCTTGTCCTTCTTCCGCACGTGCGTTTGAGTATAGGTCAGAGCTATGACCTCATCGTCCTCCAGATCCGGGTGCTCGACCGCGTTCATGTGTCGGACGATGTCGTGTGGCACCGACCCCCCCGTGTGCGTCGGATATCTGTTCTGTCTGTTCTCAGCCCCGCTCTTACAACATGTCTACATATTTCCCCTCCACTCTTGACACAGGTAGTGGTCCTATCCCATTCAGAAAAGCACATGTTTATAAAACAGTGAATAACTCATGCTTAGTCCGATGTCTGTGGAAAATTCGGCAGCACCTCCCCGCATTTCTCCAAGTACACCACATCGATTAGGTGTTCTAACATTCATCTAACCTTGCTCAGGAAGGTTTGACGGATGTTAGAACACCAGATCTATATGCACCCAGAGAAACACACGAGAACGTGTACCAAATATCCACGACATAGAACATAAAGCATGAGTCAAAATACTGTTTTATAAACAATTAGCTTTTCCAAACTGTCCAAACTGGACATCCAAAGGCTCATTACAAGGCATTACCTTGTAATGAGTACCTTTGAACGGGAACTAAGGGTTTCTATGCATGCATGTGTTCAGAAATTGATAAGATATGCAAGAATCTTTCCGAAATATCAAAACTACAGAATGATCGTTGCATATGTTACCAATTCCACATTAAATAGAACTCGTTGGCAACGAGTTGAACCATCTCGTTGCCAATGGACTTCTCAAAACAACAATTAATATAAAGAAGGCAGGGTTTGTAAACAACGAGTAATTGAACCATCTCTGGGCAACATGGAGTAATTATGGGATGTACAAGGGCTAATTAGGGCTAACTGGGTTATTAGGGTTAATTACGATTATTAATTATAGCTGATTAGGGTTGATTAGGACTAATTAGGGTTATTTAGTCCTAATTAGGGTTTAATTGTGCCGAGTAGTGATGATTAGTCCTAATTAGGGCTAATTGGGCTTAATTGGGTTATGTTAGGGCTAATTAATGTTAATGAGGGATAGTTTCGGATAATTATAGCTGACTAGGGTTGATTATGGCTAATTAGAGTTATGTAGTCCTAATTAGGGTTTAATTGTGCCGAGTAGTGCTGATTAGTCCTAATTAGGGCTAATTAGGCTTAATTGGGTTATGTTAGGGCTAATTAAGTTAATGAGGGCTAGTTTCGGATAATTATAGCTAATTAGGGTTGATTAGGACTAATTAGGGTTATTTAGTCCTAATTAGGGTTTTGATGGTGCCGAGTAGTGTTGATTAGTCCTAACTAGCGCTAATTAGGCGTAATTGGGTTATGTTAGTGCACATTATGACTAATTAGGCTAACTAAAATCAATATGCGCATAATTGGGTTCATTTGGGCTAATTTGGGGTAATTACAGCTAATTTAAATTTCATCAGGTTCTTAGGGTTAATTAAAACTAATTAGGCTCGTTGGAGCTAATTAGGGTTAATTGATTTACTAAAATATTGTTAATCAGGACTAATTAGGGGTAATTATAGCCAGCGCTGGAGCCACGATTAGATTCCAGGGGGTGCATGCTAAAAATGTCGCATTAACCTAACTAACCTAAATTTAATGCACATTCAACAACCTCAATTCCGACACCTCATATAGGGTGTCGATATGGTGTCCGATACGTGTCTGACACCTCCGGACACGTGTCCGACACGTGTCCGACGCCTTTGGACACGTGTCCGAAGCCTCCGGACACGTGTCCGCCCACCGACACGCACCTCCAGACACATCGGCATACGTTAATTTGTTTTTTAAATGTCGGACACCGTCGATCAGACGTGTTGTCCGTGTCTGCGCTAACTAACAGGTATCTCAATCCAATTGGGTCCCATCCTCCGTCAACAATCTCAATTCCGACACCTCATATAGGGTGTCGATATGGTGTCCGATACGTGTCTGACACCTCCGGACACGTGTCCGACACATACCGACACGTGTCCGACGCCTTTGGACACGTCCACGAAGCCTCCGGACACGTGTCCGACGCCCACTGACACGCACCTCCAAACACATCGGCATACGTTAATTTGTTTTTTAAATGTCGGACACCGTCGATCAACGTGCTGTCCGTGTCTGCGCTAACTAACAGGTATCTCAATCCAATTGGGTCATCCTCCGCTCAATTGACACCTCATATAGGGTGTCGATATGGTGTCCGATAACACCTCCGGACAACACATACCGACACGTGTCCGACGCCTTTGGACACGTGTCCGAAGCCTCCGGACACGTGTCCGACGCCCACCGACACGCACCTCCAGACACATCGGCATACGTTAATTTGTTTTTTAAATGTCGGACACCGTCGATCAGACGTGCTGTCCGTGTCTGCGCTAACTAACAGGTATCTCAATCCAATTGGGTCCCATCCTCCGTCAACAACCTCAATTCTCAATTCTCAAATGCTCAATGCAATAAAAATTAACAAAAACCACACATTCAATCCAATTGGGTCCCATCCTCCGTCAATAATCTCAATATCTCAAATGCTCAATGCACAATTAACAATCTAAAATCATCAATTAATAATCGCAATTACTTCAAATGCACAGCTAATAACCTAAAATCATCGATCAATAATCACAATTCTAAAACGCACAATTAACAACCTAAAATTATCAAACAAATGATCAATGTTCAAATGGAAAAAAAATGTTCAAAATTCACATATCCGATGCGCTTGAATTATTTCAATTTAGGGTTCGATTGTATTAGGGCATTCAATTTAGGGTTCAATTACTTCAATTTAGGGTTCAATTAGGGGGTTCTATTGATTCAATTTAGGGTTCAGTTGATTTGAGGCATTCAATTTAGGGTTCAATTAGTTCAATTTAGGGTTCGGTTGGATTAGGGCATTCAATTTAGGGTTCAATTAGGGTTCGGTTAGATTGGGGCAATCAATTTAGGGTTTAATTAGGGGTTCAATTAGTTCAAATTAGGGTTCGATTCAATTAGGGCATTCAATTTAGTTCAATTACTTCAATTTAGGTTCAATTAGGGGGTTCTATTGATTCAATTTAGGGTTCGATTGATTTGAGGCATTCAATTTAGGGTTCAATTAGGGTTCGGTTAGATTGGGGCAATCAATTTAGGGTTTAATTAGGGGTTCAATTAGTTTAATTTAGGGTTCGATTCAATTAGGGCATTCAATTTAGGATTCAATTACTTCAATTTAGGGTTCAATTAGGGGGCTCTATTGATTCAATTTAGGGTTTGGTTGATTTGAGGCATTCAATTTAGGGTTCAATTAGGGTTCGGTTAGATTGGGGCAATCAATTTAGGGTTTAATTAGGGGTTCAATTAGTTTAATTTAGGGTTCGATTCAATTAGGGCATTCAATTTAGGATTTACTTAGGGTTCAATTATGGTTCAATTACTTCAATTTAGTGGTCGGTTGAATTGAATAAACAATACAGAGGCTTTCTTATCCTGATGTCATGCAATGGCCCATAATCTATGACCTTTCAGCGTCACCATGATCTATATCGGTGTTACAGACTAACTACCGAATATGGTTTTCTTCCCTACCTCGTCAAGAATTAAGGAAAATTAGAGATAACAAGTTCAAGTTCTTCAATAAGCCAAGATCCGTCTGAACAACAAAGTGAATGACATCATAAATAATTCAGATAATTTAGGGCAATTGACAAATTAACAAAAAATTGAACCTAAATTGACATACAAATCTAAATAATTCAGATAATTTAGGGCATGTAACCTAAATTGAAGACAAATTAACAAAAAATTCAGATAATTTAGGGCAATTGACATACAAATCTCGAGGTGGGTACGACGGCGCCGGCGTTGGTGGTGCGGCGGCAGTGGTGGGTTTCCTTGCGCGGCGACAGTGGAGGGCTTTGTGGCACGACCGGAGTGCAAGGCTTGGTGGCGCGGCGTCGGGTGGGGGACGGGAGTGTCGCCGGAGCTGGGTCGCCGTAGAGAAGGGTCGCCGGAGGTGAGAACGGCGGTGGGTGGGTGGGAGCAGAATTTCAGAGAGAGAACGGGTAGAGAGAGAACGGGGAGAGAGAAAGAAACCAGATCTGAATTTAAATGGAGGATCTTTAGCGACGGAATAAGACCGTCGCTAAAACTCCGTCGGTGAATGTCTTATTATAAAGACTTTTGCGACAGAATTTTTAGCGACGGTTTTATTCAGTCGTTTAAATAATTTTAAAAAAAACTCAAAATTACTAATTTTATAAAAAATATTTAGCGACGGTAATTCCGTCGCTAAAAGTCCGTCGTTAAAACTCCGTTGCAAAATACTTTTACCGACGGTGTCTTCCGTCGGTAATAGTATTTTGCAACGGATTTTTAACGACGGTATATTCCGTCGCTTAAAGACATGTTTAGCGACGGAATACCTTCCGTCGCTAAAACTCCGTCGCAAAATACATATTTTCTTGTGGTGAGGTTGCTGTAAACCTGCAGGGAACATTGGGCCAACATGCCACTCGTGCACATAGATGACAATATCTTCATTTGTTTGTCCAACCTCCATATCCACCATATATCTGCAATAAGTAATTATCAATAAGGTCCTTAAACTCCCTAATTCTAAAACTTGACCAAGTAGACGTTATCTTTATGAGATTTTATGTCTTCTCGAATAAGCCATAAGTCAATATTGATTGCCATAAAGGGGAGATTAAAAACCACCACTTCGGAAACAAAAAGATCTACATATAATGCGAGATGTAAAGAAAGATAATACCAATATATTAAAGCAGTACCTTTACATATTCAAGCTTGAAGCTTCCATAGGAGAGTCAAAGGAAGAAACCCAACACAACACCAACAAATGTTTCAGCTTCAGATTTAATCTTTAGGACGAAATGCGTGAAACTGAAATCCCTTCTTATCACTTTAATTTTTAACAGCTTCAAGGGAGGATTCAAGCCTGTGTGTGTGTGTGTGTGTGTGTGTGTGTGTTTGTGAGCAGACATTTGTGTTTGGGGCGAAAGGCGTGTGTACTTTGGGAGAAATCTAAGTAGAAATGGGTGGGGCTGGGGGAGGGTAAAGGAGAAGGGCATGTAGTTGAAGGGAACCTGATTTGGCATGGATGGGGAAGATGAAACATGGGTCAAAGATGAAGATGGTCAACAAGATGGGAAAGAGAATTAGATAAGGGCAATTCTGTCTTTTGAAAAATGAGCTGAGAGGGGTAGTTTGGGCAAACAAAAGGGAGAATTTGGAAAACCCCTTGTTCAGAAGTTTTTTTTTAAAAAAAACACACTTTTTCATAATTTTACAAACAATAACCACCATCCACTAAAAATTAACCCCAATTCCCACTTTTTCCTAATTTTCCCTAAGTGTTTTTAGGCTTGGACAACCTAGATAAGGTGCTATTTAATGGCCTGCAAGAGTGCTAAGGGTTGGTTTGACAAAACTTTTTTTTTGGTTTTCAGTTTTTAAAGAGCAGCTTAATTTATATTTTTTTTACAAAAACAAGTGGGTGTTTGATAACTCTTTTTTTTTTAGTTTTTTTTTTGTGTTTGGTAACCCTTTTTATTTTGACTTTTTTTTTTGGGTGGTTTGCGGTGGCGGTGATGGGACATAGCGGTGGTCGACGGTGGCGGTAGTTAGTGGCTGCCGGCAGTCACCGGCCGTGGTCGCCGGCGGCCAGAGGTGGCTGCCAGCGATGGCTGCCGACAGTCGCCGGCGGTGGTCACCAGCGGCCAGAGGTGGTCGTCGGCGGCGGCCGGAGGTAGCTGTCGGCAGTTGTCGGCGGTGGTCGCCAGCGGTCGGAGGTGGCTATTGGCGGCCGGCGGTGGTCACCTGAGGTGGCTGCCGGCGGTGGGAGAGTGGTGGTGGTGGTCTCAAAAAAAAAACCAAAAGTAAAAAAAAAAACCAGTTTTTGGAGTTTTTTTTTTTACTCTTCAGTTTAAAAACTGGTTTTTTAAATTAGAGAAGGAAAAAAAATGGTTACCAAATGCATTTTTTTTTTCCAATTTTCAAAATTGAAAAAAAAGAGGAAAAAAAAATCGCGTCTAACGTGGCCTAAGACTTCAGTTTATGAAGAGGACCAACATGCGTTGACCTTGAAATTCCAAATGAGTGCAACTTCCACCTTTGCTAGGTACATATTCTTCTTGTAATTATTGTTCAGTGGTGGGCGACAATACAAATTTTAAATATAAAATAGGGGAAAGTAGGGAATGACCCCCTCCACTTTACACGTTGTGCGTTTTGCCCCCCTCCACTTTAAATTTAAACACTAAGCAGCCCCCCCACAGTTTAAGAAAATGGGCACGGTTGGCGGAAGCTGTTAAACTAAACAGCGCGTGGTCAACACATGCGCTGACTAAAGTTTTTTTTTTTAAATGACAATTTTGCCCCTTCTCCTGGCTCTTCAATTTCAATGTCTTCGTCTTCACCTTTTACCACGGCACCACCGGAACGGCGCCGGCGTCAAAGTAGCCTTCAACTACCACCGATTACCGCGCCGCCGCAACAGCCCCGGCGTCAAAGTAGCCTTTAGTGATGGATGCTGGAGCTCCGGTCACCATCTCCACCACCACACACCCGAGTCCCCATATGTCCGCCGCAGACTCCTACTCGCCACCAATCGACCAACCACGCTACGGCCACCAAACGATTGGCCCACCCACGGCCAATGTCGAAGCAGTCCCTCCACCAGGCACCCACACACACCGCCGCACAACCACCATTCCTGTCGCATGCCGTGGGCCACCAATCGGCCATCTAAAACCATTCTGAATCCTAAACCCCAATTGATCATCAACATCAATCAGCACCCCGATCCATCCGCTCTGCCTCTAATTCCATCAGCTTGGCCGCACAACCAAACCCAATCTTCAAAACCCCAATAGATCATCAAACCCAATCACCTACACCGGCCACCCACGACTCCCAATCACCATCGCCGGTGACCATGACTCCCAAGCCCCGTCACCAGACACCCAACCGCCACCAATCACAATCACAACCACAACTACGGGGAAGGGGTAATGCAGAGAATGGGATGGGGAAATGAGTGAAGAACAGGTAGAAGAAGGGAACAGGTAGAAGAAGGGCACGGGTTTGGGCATGCTTCCCAAAAAATTGAAGGTTATATGAAAGGATAAAAAGGGTATTTTACAAAGATCTGTTACTGTCAATTAATTGTGCCCATTTTCTTAAACTGTGGGGGGCTTAGTGTTTAAATTTGAAGTGGAGAGGGGCAAAACGCACAACGTGTAAAGTGGAGGGGGTCATTCCCTACTTTCCCCTATAAAATAAGTCCGCGTCCCTCGAGGTTTCCATTAAATACATTCGGCTCCTTTATAGTTCTTAAAATTACTTCAAAATCTCCTATTCTAAATTTTTGGTAGCAACCACTACCTCAACGTTACTTTGCTGTCTAAATTCTTTACTCAATTATAATTTTACCCCCGCATTTTTCCTTTTTTCTTTCTTTTCCTTTCTTTTGTTCGTCAGTTGTGTTTTCTTCTTTCATCAGCAACCATATGCCACATCCCACCACCACCGCCACCACTACCATCATGATTTCTAGCTTTAGTACACTCAGATCAAGGGCCTTCACTGCCGTAAGAATTAGAGGGAAGTGGAGGAGTTTGGGTAGTTGGGGTTTGAGATGGTAGTTGGCTTGTGGCCTTCGTAGACCATCAGTCTTAACGATGGTTAGGATAGAAAGGTAAAGCTGAAGGGATGAGGAAGGAGAATGAGATCAGATTTAGTCCTTGCGCTATTGTTTATTTTGGATTGCAGATTTTGTTGACTCCCATCTATGAAGATGATTTTTAATTAGCGTTTTCAATGGATGGCGTTAGATAGACGAGGTTTTGGTAGCCATATGATGTTGATGTTCAGGTGGGTATGCGGAAGACAACGGCGGCGGCTATTAAGGTGGTGATGGGAACGCATGTAGGGAAGACAATGGCGGCGGCTATTAGGTGCCACTTTCAATAAAATTTCCAGTTTCGTGAGTGTTGCTAAAGAATGCATAATAAAATATCCTATGTGATGCGTGTGCATGCAAAAATATGATGCGTGAATGTAAAGTAACCACATGAACCGTATAGTAAGCTAGACAATAAACATCGATACATTCAGAATAAGATTTCTACTAATTTTCAGCAGCTATGGGCCACTGAAGTTCGGCTAAACAATGAAGAAATTAGAAAGACAGAAAGGCCTCGTACATGGTGTTGAATTTGCCACCTACACTTAGTTTGAAGCAACATTACGCCCATCAAATTCCAGAAATATCTTTTGAATTTTGAAAATTCCAATTTCTTGAGGACATCAGCTTGTTCGGTTTAACTAGCGACCTATTCTACTTAAAGGGTCTGACATGGTCGCTAGAAAAGCGACAAGTAATGCCAGAACTATTTAGCTACTTATTCTGCATAAAGGGTTTTGGATCAAGTGATTATACGTTGTCAATTTAGTAGATTATATTTTAGAATTGCACCCATTATTAAAGGAGCATAATAAAGCGATGGTTTTGGCTATTGTCACCTCTCACCAAGATGTAAGTGATTACATCTTGTTCCCAACCTATCTTGACTACACCTATGGACCCACTAGAGGTCCCGTTTTGCACGAACACGTCGACACATTCAGCGGTCAATTTTTCAACCCATCAAACAAGCAAAGTGTGCATGCCCAATTCACGTGCATTTTTTTGCTCCGCACGCCTCATGCACGACTTAGGCGCCAACTATTTCACGTCAAGGTGACTCACGGTAGCACGTTCGTCACGTCGCGACTACCCGAACACCTTTTCACCAAAAATATCAGCCGACGGTGCAACCAGAGCAACGGGGTCAAGGGGCAAAGGCCTTGGTCTATCCCATGGGGTCGGCCTCGGCCTCCCCATGCTCGCACACCAACCTCGCTACGTCCGTTGTCCATCACCTGCGGCCACGCACCTCCTCCGCGATGCTCGTCTCCCAAAGTCGCCCGCTACCACCGAATGACCCTTCGCTGACGCCGCGTACCATCACTCTCAACTTTGTCATTACTAAACATCGCACTCGTCATTTTGGCATAACATTCACACTTGGCTCACTCCCCGTCTCCGGGACACTCGACGCTCACTCGTGCACCGTCTCCGCGACGGCCGTCGCCGCCCCCATGCCCCACAATCAATGTCTCGTACCGTTGGCATCGCGCCCATACGCCATAGTCAACGTCTCGTGTTGTAGGCACCGCGCCCATGCGCCACAATCAATGTCTCATGCCATTGGCATCCGCCCATGCCCCACAATCAATGTCTCGTGTTGTAGGCACCGCGCCCATTGGCCACAATCAATGTCTCCTACCATTGGCATCACGCACATGCGCCACAATCAATGTCTCATGCCTTTGGCATCGCGCCCATGCGCCACAATCAATGTCTCGTGCTGTGCCCATGCATCACAATCAATGTATCATATCATTGGCATCGCGCCCATGGGCCACAATCAATGTCTCGTGCCATTAGCATCGCGCCCATGCGCCAAAATCATGTTACATGCCTCCGAACACCGCATTCATTCACCACACCATGCGCCCCTGCCATGGACGTGGAACATGCTTCGACCACTCTCCGGAGGGGCAGCATTCCGAGGGGCTCTGCTCGTAGTGCTCCGGCACGAGGACCCTTCACAGCGGGATAGGCTCATTACCACAAAGCTATCGCCACCTGTGGTGACTTTCATGACACTAGGTACTAAGCTGCGAACACATCCACTCACGTTACTAGTGATCATCAGCCCCCTCAAGACGATGACCCCCGGGTCGCTCCGAGACAAGAGCAGGTCTTTGGAGGGCATCGCGTCTAGTCGGCCTGGCAGTTGGTTATAGGGGCAACCCTCGCCGCCGTCAGGTTTTCTACGCGTCTCTTGACGTACCTAGTGGGATTCAGTAAAGGCTTGGACCGATGGCTGAGGCAACGAGCTTACTCTGATCATGCTGTTACGGTGTGGTCAGTCTTCTCAGACAGGTAGAGCAACGCTGTGTGGAGCAGGTAGAGCGAATTTGGGAACCGACAATCCAACGGAGAACCGGTATTTTTGGACCTCCTGGTGACGTGTCACTCCCAGGGGATGACGTGTGGCATTTTATGACACAGGCATGCCTTTGCCTATAAATAGTGGACTTTGTGACTTATTCAAGGACTTTTTGGTCATTCTTTGGATTCTAGAGAGAGAAACACTAAATTGGACCTAACTTTGGACATAACATTGGACCATAGCATTGGACCCTGACGCAGACCTTAACTTGGACTGTCGACTGCCGGCCCTGTTCATCTCAGCCTAGTCTCCATAGCACTGCCACTCCTCATGGCTTGTCTGGAAAGCCTTGCTCTCTGTCCCTACTCCACCATCACTGTCTTTCACTTTGTACATTTGGAAGCTGACTCGGACTACAGCCTTTGTGACACCTCCACGTAGGTACGAACCCACTTTCCTTGGCATCACACCTTATGTATGAATTAACGCTCGTGGAGTGTAAGTAGCCAAAAAAGAGTGTCAATAAAGCCACCGTTTAGTTTCTATTCGGGAAGCCGCCTTCAAACTTTATGAAAGCAACTCGCCCTATCTCCAGCATTAGTATTTTTGTTAGCTCTATGAATACACCTATAGCAGTGGCTTGTAACTAGGTGATCATGGAATGATAACAAAGATTTACCACCTCTTTAGATTGTTATTTCTTTCGAGTTATGTGTTTCAACATGGTAACTGAGAATCTTAAAGATTCGATTGCGGATGTTGCTATTGTGGATACTACTATAGGTTTGTGATTATTAGAACCAACAATGGTGACGGTAAGGTGCTAAAGATACCATGGTCTAGGGTAGGGAGCTCAGCGGTTGGTTATGTGTTTATTAGAAATGAAAAAAGGCAAAACCTAATAACAACAAAATAGTTAGTCACTGAGTGGTTTTTTCTTTCTTAAGTTGAAAAGAAAACTTTAAAATTGGCTTCCCTTAAGATTTTCTACGAAATGAAAACCCAAACATTTTAAGGCTTTTAAAGAGAATCCTAAGTTTTCTAAAAACATGTAGCTGAAAATATGGCCAATACTAAATGAAAATAAATTATATCCAAACTCTATATGTAATATCCTTTCCATCGGGTCGCATTTGATAAACATCCTTGAAACCCTCATGGAGATGCCATTTTGATTCCCTCCAACACTACTAAAAATTATTCAAGTCACAGAGATACTGTAACTTTACATTGTTTATCCTATCAGACCTATGGCATTATATCCTTAAATTATGAAAATGAAGTTCGAAGAATCTACCCAGTGGAGAGGACGAAGATGTGTAGGTCTTGGTTTTTTACTTTATTGGAGTTTCTGTTGTCACTAGGTATTCCTTGCAAATTTAGCAGTAGGGTAAAGTTCTAGAATTTTTATCAACGCATGGGGAAAACTTCCCCATAAATCCTTCCTCTAAATGACTAAGTTCTTAGGGTGCAACATTGTGACCTTTGTTGTAGCACCATCAATAAGTGGAAACTTCATTGTTAAGACACACAGTGGCGAAGACCCAACCCATCCCCACCCCTTGGGTCCCACAACTAAGAGCTACACAGAGAGAACACTTGGGTGACGATGGCGCAGCTTGGTATACAAAAAGTAAGAGAGGGGATAGCAAAGGCAGATGTAAAGATGTAACAAATGACGTATTCTTGTTGTTTTGACTAATCCCTAGTCCAACCTTACCTGCTCCATAACCATCAACTCCCACCTCTCTACTATCACATCTCAACATTGTACCTTACAACTTACAATGAGAGCCCTAGTATTGTTATTCAAGATGAGTGGAAGGATTAATTTCTCAATTGGCGGCCACTTCTTTAAACAAAAATCAAGTTATTCATCCACTAGAAAGATTGGTTCACCTGGTTCCATTTCCCCGAGACTCTGCTCCATAACAGAAAGGGTGACCTTCTAAAGTAAGGACCAGTAATAGGGGAGGACTGGAGCATGGGGAGACGAGGACAATAGACAAGAGCTAGGCCCAGTCATCAACAAGAGAGTGAGTCTTCATATAGACCTCGTGGGCCCATTTACAGACCCAGGCAGAGAAAAATGAAGATTGAATTTGAGCTAACTTTTGAGGAGCCTACGCTTCCTGAACACTCCACACTTCTACTCATAGGCCAAACTTATTAGGCTATTGTTGATGTTCCAACCTCTGTAGCCCAGGATTTCTTAGCCCAAGTTGCTACAACTAGAACCAATTGGCTATAGGAATGGCAATGCGGGGGTCGAATGTGGATCTTATAAAATCCGTACTCGCCCTGATAACCTTGAAACCCCGCCCCAGCCCCAGCCCCCGCCCTTTCTTATAGGCCTCAAAACCCACCCTAACCCGCTCCGTTTGGTCTCAAACATAACAACTTCAAATGAAGATGTCAAGAAAACAAGCAGTGAAGCTATACCAACATTGTTCTCTTTAATTTGTTTATGCCCTGTAATCTGAATACCAACCTTGTTCTCTGTCTCCACACACACACAGAGAGTTTCCGTATGTATAACCAAAATTACCCAAATGGGTTGACAGGGAAAATAACACTAGTAGAATATGAACACATCATATACTATGAAGTGCGAAGTAATCCTTTGTCCTAATAAATCAACCATTACCAAGAACATGGAGCATGAGGTCTTCACCAATCTCAAACATGAATATAGCCACAGGAAAGAAAAGGCTGTAAAAGCCCAATTCAACTAGGTCACTCAAACATTTCATTACCAGTATCCCCTCCAAAAAGAACGTCAACAAAAGCATTTCGCTACCAGAATCTAAAACAAAACTTACAATTCAAACCATGTCTATCATTTGATCTACTAATCATGCATCAAATCGATTTAAAACAATCAACTTTAGTAGATACTATTATAGGTTTGGACTTGACTCTCTTTATGGTGGATGGTGGTTGCCAATCAATAGGTGGTGGTGACGGTGCGGGTGGCTGGTTAGGTGGAGTTGAGATGAAGGTACTTTGTGGCCATGGAGTGCTGACAGCCAAAGATGCAGGGAGAGAGAGAGAAAAAAGAGGCAGCAAGATCGGTCGACAGATAGAAGAATAGGAAGATAGAACATTTTAGGGTTCTGATGAAAAGTATATATATATATATATATATATATATATATATATATATATATATATATATATATATATGCTAGGATGGACGACTGAGATTCATTGATGCTAAGGTTAGTACACCGGGGCGGGTACAAGTCATGGGCGGGTTAAAAACCTGGGCAGGTTGGCTAAAATACCATACGACCCTAACCCGATGCAAATTTTTAAAAAAATTACCATACCCGCCCTATAACCCTGTCAAAGTCAAAATAACCCGCTCCTATAGGCCGGGTCAGGGCCGAGATCTGCCCATTGCGGATCTGATTAGCATCCTTATTGGCTAATGTTCTCAAGTTTACTCAAAGCCCAGAACCAAGATTCTTCCAACCTAGCCCATTCAACCATCTATGCTCCAACCCTGCCTCATGCCGTCTTTCCCCCTTCCTAATTCCTAATGAATGCACCATATTTTGAAGAAGAGCTCTTCACCTACCTTAATGAACCTAAAAGATTGGTGGTTCAAACTTATAAAATTTTCCTTAACTCACAATTATGTCAAAGCCTAGCTGAAGTTCTCGAGAAGAATGAAACTGGTTTCCTGTCCACTATGTCATCTCCCTTGTTTCCCTCTAGATATCTCAGCCATCACTAGAAAGATCATATTGCAATGGCTTTTAGACATCTTGAGTTGGAGTCCACTATGTCATCTCCCTTGTTTCCCATTAGATATCTCAGCCATCACTAGAAAGATCATTTTGCAAAGGCTTTTAGACATCTTGAGTTGGAGTTCATATGATTCATCGATTGCAGAGACTACTAAATTCTACTTGGAGAGCAAAAGGCAAGGAAAACAATGCAGCAGTGCAGTCCCTTTCAAACTTGCCAAAGGGAAAGATGGACAAAGGAAAAAAGAGAGAGGTGATGAGCATCTTATCCATGTTTGAAGCCAAGAAAATGAAAATAGAAGGAGAACAACCTCTAATTGGTATCGCCAGGATTGATGGGGAAAGTGAAACTCTAGAAATACATGATGGATTAGTAAAGGAATAAAAAGCAAGGGAGTTGGAGCAGGAGCATGAGCAGGTGGGATACATTATTATTTCATCAACCTCAGAATCTCTGGACCTAATTCAACCAAGCTTTAGAGGAAACTATTAACAGCCCTAGGGCCTCAATGAAGGAGGCCACTAAAAAGCGAACTTAGGTAAAGAGCAAGCCCACCGAGAGTTTCTACATTTTGAAGATAAACACAAACGTAGTATGGAGTCAAGCACATTATTAGGCTGGTATTGGACTATGGATTAAAGGAAGCAACTTCAAAATAAGAATAAGAATGAAGACCATAAAGAACACATCAAAATTGTGATAATTATGGAGGTCATCCTGTGGAGTACACATCAAAATTGTGATAATGTCATTATCTTTCCAAATTGTAAGAACATAGTTAATGACCTTATAAAGAACTCTGTCCTGCATGATCTTGCACCAATTATCTATAATATCAATCTTATCGCTAAAAAACTTAAGTTTTGGCAAATCAGCAGGTGACCTAAGTATAGGTGCAACAAAAACATGTAAGTGAAAAAAAACCCCATTATGGTGTGAAGAGGCCCATCATAAACCGTTCACAATATATAGGAGGTAGATAATTGTTCACTAAATCCATCACAATCCATCAACTTATCTTCTTTAGTGATATGCTTTTTAAGAAGTTCCCCTTTGCTCGGAATGCATTCAACCACACATCACCAACCAAATACTTTTTGTTGGTACTTTAATTCCCATCAGCTATCCTATGAACATTCGCTACAGTTATCCTGATACAAGTTATGGTCCATGATTTATAGGAAAGTAGTCTATTCTACGATAATGCCGAAACCATCTCTCCACGCACTATATCCCAAAAATTTGAGCCCATCAAAAAACATGTCTTAAGCTTTCTAGTCCATGTCTTTGAAGTTACTGAACCTTGCGTTCTTGTCCAGTGTAGCGACCACCCATAGAATCTTAATTGTAATCATGCACGAGAGCCACAAGCAATGCCAAAACTTTTGACTTTCCACCATTCTTTCGGGCCCTGTTTGATGTTCTCCATCTATACTGAAACAAATAAATCAGCCCTAGAGGCACAATGTATAGGTTTTTGATAACTAATGGCGAATTGAAAATTAACCACAATCATATAGCTTAACCAACAAGCCTAAAACTTGATCCAACTAAGTAATCATCAACCATGTAAAACCTAAATAAATACTCTAATTATAATATCTCAAGCAATTATAGAACATCAATGTAAAAGAAATTGAGTTAAAGATACTTACACAATTATTCAAATGATTCGGTTTGGACTACCTTCAAGCCAACATCAATTCCTTTAAGAAAGTTCCTTGAAGTGCTCTACAAATCTACTAGAGTTGATCTTCCTTAGGGGTTAAGATCTAATTGCTTATAATAATAGGTAATATCCTCACACCAATGACCAACCTTGAATTAACAAATATCTAAAAAAAACTTGACGTGTCAAGCCATGTCACAATCACGTCTTATAACAGTTAATTTTTGTGCAATGATACCCTTACGAAAGGAAATGAGTTTAAGCCAGTACGAGATAATTCATGACTTGAAGAGTGCACACACCAGTCAAATAGTTACTGATGAAGATACCCTTTTTAGTCATGTAAAATTATGAATACGAAAAGAGAAAAGTTTAATTCTTAAGATTTGATGTTTCTATGGTCCATGTGTTGAGATTCATTGATGGACTTTTATAAAGCCCAAATAGAACAATGATCCAGTGGATTAGTTAGCCGATGAATTAGCCACGTGGAGTTAGTTTATTTATTTTTTTCTAAGTACCTTTTTTGTTGGATAACTTAGCTTGGTCCTTAAGCTTTTATTTCAATATAGTTCAATTTTTAGTTGAATAAGTTACCTTACTCCCTAAGCTAGGTTAGTAGAATAAATAAAGGCCTTTGACAATTAGGTTATAAGACTTCAACCAAAAGATAACTCTTAGCTCTTAGTGTGTTGTTATTTTGCTTGAGTTTAATAGTTATTTATCAATCGAGTTGAGAAGATTGATTCTTCATCCTATGGTGCGAGCATCACCTCTTTCTTCTTACGCACTTTTTAATTCTTGCACTGTTTTCTTGGTTTGGTCTTGTCTTTTGATTTTTGGTGCTAGGTGATTGCAACATTATGCAATTTGCAGTTTTCGTTGTGTGTCCTCTTCAAAGTGGTACCACATCTAGTTAATTCTTCGGTGAATCTATGCAATGACATTGCATTCCAAATTCAATTCAACCAGAGAAAAGACCCGTCCATGACTTGGGTTTCTCATTTTCTCGCAAGCTCCACAAGTTTGACTATGATCTGTGGAATCGTTTATGGAATCGCACATGGTGGGACATGAGCTTTGGGATGTCACACGTGGTTTTAGCATGACGCTGTCAGAAAATGATAGTCAAAAAGCGAAGTGGAATGCTAAGGTTGGAAAAGTACTCAAGCAACAACTGGAAGACGCCATGATTCTTCATATTGCGGAAGTCAAGACACCAAAGAAGGCATGGGACATACTTGCTAGACTATTCACGAAGAAGAAGACTCACCGGCCTTAACTTTTGGAGAGGGGGGTTGAAAGCCTAAATTGAAGGATTTCATTAGAGTAAGAATACTTCTAGAACATGAGGACTTCATGCAACGAGTTACCAGTTAGATGCCTACGAGCTCCAAGCTATGAACACTCCTAATCAACGGCTTAGGATCATAATATGCCTCATGTATTGCAATTATTGCCAGGTGGGAAACACAGCCTATTATGCAAGAGTTAGAGAATCTATTCATCAATCATGAGATGGTGCTATTCAAAACCGGGTCCATGAAGATCGAAGGGGAAGCCATGCTCTCCCACGATTTGAAAAGGAAGCGACACTACAAGAATAGTGTAGGGCACATCAAAGACAAATAAACTGACGATGGGGACACTAGTAGCAGTGACAAGAATGATAGAAAGATATGAGACAAGCGATAGAATTCTCAGAAGGGAAAAGGAAAATCTTGATGGAAAGTCTGGTCACTTCATGCGAACTTGAAAAGTGAAAATTGCACCTGTTGAGGATAATTCTACCAGTGAAGACTTACAGCAAGGAAGAGGTTACGAGTTAGGTGGAGACTTTGATGATGAATAGTGGGATCCTGTGGCCAATTTTTCGTCAACAGCTAAAGACTTGAACTTAGTTACTATAGGCAATAAGGAAGAAGCCATGGATTTTTCCTTAATAACACTAGTAGTAGACGATCGTGATGTTAAAGCATGTACCCACTAGGGCTGCAAGATGCTATGATCAACTACAGAGGTAACGGGATTGCAAATTCAAATTGTTTGAATCATATGGTAGACAATGAGAAAGTTTTCAACAGTATGAAATGATTTTGCAGGCTATTGTTTGACGTCAGAGGAATCACACCATTGGATGATGCACATAAGTGATGCAGAGATCGTGATTAGGCTAGAAAAAAATAGCTTACTACAATATGTTAATCGTGTTGCCAGCATGGCAGAGAACTTCTATACTAATGATGTGATTCTATTTGATTTAGAGGAACTTGAAGAGAAGATGACGTGCAAAGCCATATTAAAAAATTAGAATAAAGACACATAGACGTTTAGTCAGCATAAGCTTAAATCTGTTCACGAGAAAGGTGAAGAAGATATTCCTCATCCTGCACATTCTTCAAGGTAGAACATTAGTTCTTAGCATGATGGTAATCAAGGATGTACCATTAAGGATACTTGTGATATGCCACATTCGAAGTATGAGATTTTCTTTGTCAGCATTGCCCATAAGCTAATATCTACCTATTTGGCAAGCCTTTAAATGAGGCATGGGTGCTATGGTTTGGGTCGTTACAGATGGTATCAGAGTTGACTTTAAAAAGTTTGGGTTGGGCTATTCAGTCGGGTTACCAGAGGTTTGGACATGAAGGTAGGCTCGAGTCATTTCAATCTGGTCCAATTATTCGTATTATCTAACAATAGCTAGAGAGGAAGATGACTAGCTGTGATATCCCATACCGTTTGTAGGATAATTTATGATTGACCTTATTAGACCCATCTAAGTAGCTCACAAAAACAAACTTTGGCTAGCCCTTTTGAGGGAGGCATTGCCCACGGTGAGGTCATGAACCAAGTCGTACATATGGTATTAGAGCTGATTGTCGAAAGCTTAGGCTGAGCTATCTAGTGGGGTTGCCAATGGTTGAGGAAAATGAAGACAAGTTTAAATATATCCCATCAAGAGGATGATTGAGGGAACGAAGGGTGAGCTGGGTATATCCCACACTAGCTAGAGAGAGATTCTGGGATATGTGTGATCGAGCCTTAGTGAGGACACAAAAGCATAAGGAGAGGAGATTGTGATATCCTACATTTTCTATGGGATAGTTTATGATTCAACTTGTAAGACTCTGCCAAGAAACTTATAAGTACCAACTTTGGCTAGCCCTTTTGAAGAATGCATTGCCCTGTGATAGGGCCATGGGCCGAGTCATTACGAATAATATCAGATTCAACTCTCAAAAGGTCAGGCCTGTGATAGGGCCATGGGCCGGGTCATTACGAATGATATCAAATTCAACTCTCAAAAGGTCAGGCTGGGCTATCCAATCGGATTGCCAATAGTTGGACAAAACAAAGGTAAGCCCGAGTTTATCCCACATAGATAGGTTTTTATAAGGACAACAAAGGGTTAGCCTGTTGGTGACCGATGGTCCTACCATGTACAACCTTAACCCCCACGGTGGTGATGGAGGGAATTAACCAAGCAATCCTATGTCAAGACTGCTAGCAGTCGAAAAGACCGAGAAACCTCTCGAAGTTGAGTGTTGGAAGCATTTTACAAAGGTTTGCGTGGAGAAAGCTCAATCTCAATTTCAGTACTCTGGAGAATATGCCTTGTGGTAATGGTAATTCACATTTTAATATGCATCATTTTTTCAAATTTAAGAAAAAAGGGCCTTGTCGATTGAAGTCAAACACAAATATCTACCGTCGATAAGATAGCTATTTATGATCAATGATACCAAAAAGATAGTCTTGCTGAATTCCTTGTGCACAGTGAATAACCTTTTAACATAAATAACGAGACGTGTGCTAGAACTACAACACAGTACTACCAGCTACTAGAAATTTCACTCTAAGATCCCAACAATGAATCATTTAGCTACGCAATGACCCCAGATAAACCCAGCCTCTAACACTAGAAACTTACCCGATGATCTTTACCATCGTCAATCATAGAGTATATAAATTTGAAAAGACCAGCTCTCCGCATCGAAATCTGATGGTAGAAGCATACCCGCTTCATTCGCCACAAGAAACGAATGCACTTAAGGAACTCCACCCGCCCTATTTGCAATTCTTTCACAGATCTCACTCCAATAAAGGCCTCGGAACTCTTTTCTGATGCAGTTACGCCAATACCACATAACCACAAAGACCAACTTCCGCAGACTTTATTTTTCTCGAGTATAATAGAAAACCAGTAAACAGAGCAAGTACCACTCCAACAAAGAAGTTTGGAGTTAAAATACAAAAGATGCAACTTTATATCAACTTCCCTAATTCTAATAATTTTTCAATTGGGTAGTATTGGTCTTCTTCTCTACGACAGGCAAGTACTCTTTTACAGTCGCAGTCATGCGTATTGAAAACAGTAAAGGTCCAGTGAAACACACGTTAACATAACATTAGCTTAGGTCAACAGTCTTTATACAAAATTGTACTACTATCCTGGCTAGACAAGTCTATAAGCACATAATGAGAATCAACGGACAAAACCAGATTTACAGGCTTAGTCAAGTACGTGGCACTGCAATGAAAAACAGTTGCAATATCAACTTCTCACAACTCCCTGAAGAAATATCAATAGAGTGAGACTCATTAGTGGCTCAAGATATTTGTTCTAGACATATTTATACAAGAAATGAATTGTGAACTTTGCAAAACAAGTTGTTGATAGAACCTGGAATCCGTACAGGCTCTGATCGTCAAAACTCAAGTCGGTCCAGTAAACCATCTACCTAAGTAAGTGGAATCCTAAAAGAATAGATCTCCTTCTGCAAAGAAAAGTAGTAGTTGGATGAATATTGTAAAAATGTTTATTCAGGAAATAGTGATTAGCATTCACGAATAAATTTACTGGAAGGAACCTCAAGTTAAAGATCTCCCACGAATTTAGAGAACATGAAAAGATTATATTATTGTTAGTAAGCAGGCCATAATTTTGTTTCCTTCCTACTATCTTATGCAGATTGCGTTCACTTTTGAGTTTTAGTTTTGAGTTTTCATAAGACACAACAAGCACAGTGACCAATCCAGCGAGCACTATCAAAAAGGTGAATTAAAAGGTCATACCTCCAGCAGCAAGTCACCATTTGCCATACTAGCCGAAGACCAACTTTTTCCAGCAGGGGTGATGAAGGACCTGAACAAAAGATACGTAATGAACCTTATTATTATGGACATCATATCCCCATCTGCTTCATCCACAAGGACCACTTAACAGCTTCTAAAACTTTATCATTCTTTTGCAGTGCAGTGATCAGGTTAATATAGGTTACTCGATCAGGTTCTATTTCATATTCTCTCATTTCCTTAACCAGAGCCACCGCATCTTCAATCATTCCTGCAATACCATATGCCTTGATCAACGTGTTATAGCTGCACAAATCAAGTCCAGGTCCATATTCTTTCAGTTCCTTTAGTACATCAGCAACTTCTTCAATCCATCCTTGCTCCCCATAAACATTGAACACGATATTGTAAGTATAGTGGTCAGAAGCATAACCTGATTCCTTCATTCTTTGCAATACATTCTTAAATTTCTCCATCTGGCCATCCTTCCCATAGGCATCCAACATACAATTGTAGGCTATGAGAGAAACTGAAAAGCCACTAAATTCCATTTTTCTAACAGCTGATGACATATTCTTGAAGTCCTTGCTCTTGCCATATGCAGCTATGATGGTATTGTAAGAGACAACATCAACCAACCCTCGTTTTCTTGCCATCCAAAACAACCTTCTAGCCTTTTTAAAAAGTCCAGCCTTTCCATAGACATCGAGCATCACGTTGAAGGTAATGGTATTGGGTGCAAAACCACACCGAAGCATCTCATCAAACAGCCTGGAGAGCTCATCAACTGGCAGCGCACGTGCACAGCAATTTAAGACACAGTTATACATTTCCTGATCCCAAGGAACTCCATTCTTCAAGATTTTGTAATACAGTTCTGCCAATTTGTCTAGCATGCCAAGTCGCTGATAGATACGGAGCATATCTCGGAGCAGATAAATATCTGGAGTAATGTTCTTCTGGTTGTCCATTGTATCTAAAACTGAGCAGGCATCTTTCAAAGATCCAGATAGCACGTACATTCTTACTATGATGCTAAATGCTATCATGTCCAAGGAAATACCCGAAGACTTCAAATTGAAATAAAGCTTTTCTGCTTCAGTGAACCGGCCCATAACACTGTAAATTTCAATCATTGTGCATGTTATGTGCAAGTTAGGTTTGTCAGGTTTTGGCATACAAGCGTATATCTTGACGGCGTTGTCAAGATAGCCCAACTCCTTGCACGAGCAAATTAACAAGTGGTACAAATTGTCCTCAAATACCGAATCCTTCCACTGTTTGTCCTGAAGAACTTTTATCGCATCATCTACCAAGCAATGCTTCACATAAGCCATCACAAGGATCGAGCAAGACGTCTGATTAACTAAAACATGTCTGTAGAATGAATCTTTCAAGACAGAAGGAACTCTATTAATCCGTCCCACTCTTTCATACGCTTGTAAGAGAATTCCAAGAACAGAGGAATATTGGCACTTCATTGCCAACATATCGCTAAGAGTTGTGATGACACCTTCTTCATCTCCATGCTTGGCTTGCAAATTGATCATTGTGAAGAAGTTTGCTGAGTTAGGCTTGAATCCCGCATTCTTGAGTGACTTATAGAACCACCCTGCCTCCTTGTAATTATCAACTCGACCCCAACCTTCAATCATAGACCTGTACGTTGTTTCATCAGGCTCCAACCCCACATCGTTTAGGTTCCAAAATAACCGTTGAGCAGCATCCATCTTTGATGCCTTTCCGTATCCAGTAATCAAAGTATTGTATGCAACCACATGTGGGGAAAACCCAGCTTCATGCATTGAAACCAATATGCGCTCAGCCTCGTCTAACTTACCTTGCTGACTGTAAGCGTTCAACAGAACCAACCAGTTCTCAAGATTCAAATTGACTTCATCTTCTGTCAAAAAATCAATTATCTGCTCTGCCTTGTTATAGTAGCCGGAGCGGGTATACATGGTAATCATCGCTGAGTAGGCAGTTTGACATGTAACTTTCAAACTCCTCATCTTGGAAAATGTAAACTCTGCCTCCTCGACAGCACAACCCTTCTGGTATAGGCTCATGAGCATACCAAAGGTAGCAACATTAGGCCGAACCCCAGTGTCCAACATCATATGGAACCACTTTGCACCAAGTTTTACAAGCCCTCGCTTGTGACAAGCATAAATAAGAGTATTGAAAACCTGAAAGCTAACTTCACATCCCGAATAATTACTCATCTCGTCAATAATCCTCTCCGCTCCATCCCAATCCTGTCTCCTACCCATTACTCTAAGAACCAATTTATAAGCAGTTACATTTTTCTTCAATTTTCCATTATTTCTCATCCACTCAAAGAATCTTAGAGCTTCATCATCTCTACCCTTTTCAAGCCGCTCCAAAATTAAGTTACAACGCGCCAAGCTCAAGTCAGACCTAAACCCACCAAGATCAAAGTCTAACACATTTCCCCTATCCAACCCGGAACCTATCCCCTCTCCTTCAGAAACAAACATGGGTTTTTCTTCCTTTTCATTTTTATTACCATTGCTTGCAGAATTTGGTTCCAATGTTGCATCTTTACTTAATTTCTTAGCACCCAAAAATCTCCTCCAAATATTTCTTCTACCCTTCCTGAATTCTCCATCTGGGTTTGTCAAAACCAATCTCTCATCAACACTTTTAGGAATATCGGCATGATTTGATTCAGAAAGTTCAGGGGATTGAGTATCCGAGCTTGAAACTCTAACGTGCTTGAGCTTACTAATGGGTTTCACAATACATACACCAGTGGCATGTACATAACCAGCTAATGTTAGCTGGGAAGAATTAACTATGAAATTGAGTTTCTTCGAATCATGGGTGTCTGAAGAAATAGAAAATTTCAAACAGGCCATGATTCACAGTTAGCCTCTAAAGACACTCTGTTATGCATCAAATAGATGGAAGTTTTGTGGAATTTCAAGGGTGAAATGCAATTCAGCTAAAATAAGAGCAAGAATTAAAGGGTGATGGAGATAGAAATTGGACTTTGTTTATAAGGCATACCTTTTTCGGGAGATTGTTTGGGATAATTGGAGCTGAAGCAGTGGAGCAGAAGTAACCGCAACTTTCCGTAACTTGCAGTGTTCGCTCACCTGAGAGGAATATGCTTGTTCTCGACAGTTTCACGTTTGGAGCTGATTTACAGTCACTTTTTATCTTTCGAAAATCAGTTTTTTATAGTTTTTTCTCGTCAAATTGGGAAATTCTCGAAACTGATCTCATTATTCTCATGCACCACGGCTGTCCAATGCGTATGATTTAGAGCATGTAGGACGAATTTAATAGAAAGCTAATAGGAAAAATATCCTAAATCCCTCCGGATTAGAGTGTAAAATCAATCAATCGTAAAGAATACCAAGTACGGCAATTCTTTACCCCTCCATTTGTCTTTACTTTACCTTTCACGTGCAATTCTGTGTCTTCATTTCCTTTCTCCCTTTCTTTCTCTATAGTCCCCCTTCAAGTCCACCCCACCCCCTATGCTCTAGACTTGCACCACTGACCACCACAACATCGTCCTATTTTTCTTTTGGATCAGCCCCCTTCAACTCCAACGCCATGAACACGGTTTAGTTGATTCGATTTGGAAGCTGAATACTAAACCAAATTGGCTGCCATCAGACTGGAAAAAAGAAAACATATCGTAGTTGAACAGTTCAGTTTCAACGGTTTGGACGGATCAACGGATTGATTTTGAAAAGATGTCGGAGTTTGGGCTTATAGTCATTTTTGGACCTATTCATTGACTATTGAGCTTTTGTATATTTGGAGCCTACCAATTCAAAATATAATTTACTTATAGATGTTGTGCTTAAATCATGATTAGGGTAAAAATAGATCATAACTACGATTAGATTAAAACTTAGTTACTTTTAGTTGTACGTAAAAATAGGTTCAGTTTAGAACGGCTTCCAAAAAAAAAAATCGAACCAACCAAACCGAACATTTTGTTTGCAAAATAAACAACCAAACTGATTGTCTTTTTAAATTAGTTTGTGATCGGCCGGATTAGTCGGTTCAAGTTTAAGCAGTTGGGTCAGTTAAAAAGCTCACCCTTAAATAGAGGTTGGTATTTAAACCGTTGAAACCGATCCAACCGTGAAAACCGAATCAACTAATCAGTCTATTTCCAAACCGATTTAAAAATCAATAGGTTTGATTTATTTTTTCCAAACCGTACATTCGGTTCAGTCGGTTCGGTTCAGATTTGTTTGCAACCGAACCAACTGTATATAATATAACATATCTAGATTTTTACCTGATCCTAGTTATTTTTTACTAACCCTAGTTATCTAACCACTCATATAAAATGGGATATCCCTTAACTTAACACACATTTTTCACTTGCCGCCTACATCTCACTAAGTGTTATTAATTATGTTAAAAAAATTCAGTTTTTTTGGAACTTATTAGTATGTATAAGTTATTAACTTTTGGGCCTAAACTTGTCCAAAATTGAGTTTAGCCCAAACCGATCAAATCGTCCAAACCGAACCGTTCAATCCGTTTAAACCCGCAGAAACCGAACGGTTCAATTACGGTTCGGTTTATTTTCTTTTTCAAGCCGAGGTTGGTCGGTTCGGTTTGGTATTCAGCCTCCAAATCGAACCAACTGAACCGTGCTCACCCTACCCTTAAACACCACCAGCACAACACCACCAACCACAACCCCGACACCACAAACACAACCACTGCACCACCCCGAACACCACAACAACAACCAGACACTCGCACACATGCACGAATCTGCATGCACTCAAGCGCACGTGCACACACATTGATTTACGTGCACGCACGCACGCGTGCGTGCACACACACATATCTATAAGCACACGCACACTTGAAGCATGGAGGTGGCTATGGTTGGTGGTGAGAGTTCGACGTGTAAGGTTTCACTGCGGTGGGAGATCGGCGGAGGTGGGTTGAACGACGTCCAGTGAATTATATGAATGTCGACCTCTAATTAAAAAAGAAAAGGAAAGAGATTGTCAAGATTTTAGACGAAATTCGTGATGTTATGATGTAATTTGTTAACAATAGCAAGTGTAAGATAGAGGTGGCACTCATCCCACTGCATTGTGTGGTGGTGGTGCTCGTGGGGGAAGGGGGATGTGCGACGATAGAAACCATTCCACTGGATTGTGTGGTGGTGGGTGGTGGGGGCGATATGTAGCAGTATTGGTGAAGAGGGGGTTGTGGCTATGTTGAAGGTTGATGGATAAAGTACAATGGGCTTTATTGGCACTTTTAAAATACTATAAATTTACATAAGCAAAAATCATATAGAATACAAACTGTGTTATAATAGAAAGGTAGGTATATATATATTATGAATCCTTAAGACTTTGGACTGAAATATAAAATGTTGAAAGTCGATGGGGTTGATTGATATACCCCTTAACCTATAGAGGTTTAGGGATATTTTTCCAAGCAAATACTAAGTACAAGTATTTATAAATTAACTTGAAAAGGTTAGGATTTTATTTATAACATAGTAAGCAATGCGAAGTAGATTTTAAAGTGAAAAAAGTTTTATTATTTTTCACGCAAATTTAGCCCTTTTCATGTGTCACACAGGTTTTTGAGATCTAATAATACCTACAACAATTATGAACACGTTTTAAAATTCTAAAGGATCTTATGTATCACAATGTATCCTTGGTTTTTAAAAGTAAAAAAGAAACAATTTGAGTAAAAATTACAACAACTTTCACCATCCTTCGATCATTCTCGTGTTATGGGTGCAAAGGAATGACAAGAGAGAAAGAATGACCTTTTGATAAATGGGTGATTGCAAAAGCTTGGGAACTTTGATTCCAATCCATGTAAAAGGTGTATTAAAATTTGGCATAAAAATGGATAATAATATAGCATTTATATATGTCCATCTGCGATTTTTTTATCAAATATTCTATCTCATCTCCAGATTGGAGATTGGCATGGCCATCTTTACTATTTCTGGCATCCCAGAGCTCTACAAATGGAGCCCTTGGCCTACATTTTCAAGGATCTCAGCTTTTTCTCCCTAGAGCTTTTGTACCAATTCTCTTAAAAGTGATGCATCATCTCTTAAGAGAAATTAGCCATTTGTATTCACTTAAAAGGAATTCTTAGTCTCTTGCATCATGGATCCTTCGTAGAGTGTTCCTGAGTCATCTAGACAAGCAGACTCTCGAGGTATATTTTACTGGCTTTCTAGTCTAGTTTAATAGTGCGATCACATTTCATTTCTAGCATACAAAAATCATAACAAGAGTCAATTTTATTTCTTAATTGGAGTCTACGACAGAAGTGTAGGTCCAAACTCGTGGGACTAGAGTCGAACCATGATGGTTTTGAGTTTGTCTAATCGAATACATAGGCCATTTGACCTCTACTGTCGAATTCAACCCAATAGTAAAGAAATAAACCTAGGGTTTGATTTATTGCATATTGAATGTTTATATGTTAAAAAGACCAAAAAACAATAGAAATAAAGTAAAAGACCGAAAGGATATGGCGGGTGTCTAAGACCTTCCCGTTGTATAACTTAATTCCGGAACTCATTTCTTCATTTTCAGAAGATTAGTCAGTCTTCTGGACATTTTCAGAGTCATTTTCAAGTTTTTCTTACATTTCTGTGTTTAAGTAACTAAGATGGCGAGTCCCTAAAATCCTCCTTCTAGAGGGAGATTTTTTTAGGCGATTCGTTAGAGTGGCAACTCTACTGGATGTGGCGACTCTGCTAGGGACTAAAAACTAAGAGGACTAGACTTGAAATTTTTTTTATTACTTTTTTATATTTTTATATTTTCTTTACGTTGTAATATGTTATAACTGTGGTACCTGTGTTTCTATTTGTATGCCTCACAAAGTGCACGTCTATCTCTAACCCACCCACTCGAGGGTAGCAGTCTCAACCCTCAAACTTCCTAGTTCTGAGGTGAACTTTTGACTGTATTCTTAGCTCCAAAGCCTCGTACTAAAGGGAACTCCGATTTTCTTGGTACATTAAATGACTTGTACACATCCTGGTAATTGCCCATTATTAACTACCTGAGTTATGGGCGGGAGGTATATGGTACAAGTCGAGCCAAAAGAGTGACCTTACACCGACATGGAGAGAAAAAAGAACCACACTCACGGACCATTCAGTGTTCTACCGATTTTTAGGGAATACCTGCATTGGCCTATGGCATGTTCGCAGGGGAACTAGCCAATAATCTGTAAGCTAGGGAAGACTTTGATTAACATGCCCATTTTCTGCACTCCTAATCTGACGGTTAGTCAGCAGGTGCAGTATTTGAAAATTTGAAACTGATTGGATTTATACCTCAAATCCTAAACCTACTGACTAGCTGGCCGATTCACTCACCGAGTGACCTGACGGTCAGTAAGATCCTTCATGTCCCAGATTTTATCCAAAACATACCCTAGACCTACTAACCAATCAAGAGGTTCACTCATCAAGTGATCAAATAGTTGGCAGATCATTCTCATCCCAGAAATGTTATCCAAAACAAACCTTGACCTACTGACCAACCGGCCAGTTCACTCACCAAGTGACTTGATCGTTAGTCAGATCCTTCCTATCCCAAAAAAATTATCCAAAACATGCCCAAAACCTACTTGTTAGCCCTATGGTTGATAATTTATGCTTACATCTTGTTTTGATGATAACTACGCATTGATTATGTTCTAATGTATGTTTGAGTGAATTTTTAGGAGATATATACTGACACACTCATAAAGACACATTTGAGAAGTTGAATATCTGGATGAAAGCCAAAGAAGCTTAAAGCTATAGTGGACATGCCATGGAAGTTTCATTAAGTCCAATATTAAAGAGAAACGAAGAATGCATAGGCTAAATTACTATGAATTATGATTGATCCTTACTATCATGTAGCTAGTCTTGGTTTGATGCTTAGATTGATGACTATGACCTCAAATGACCTTAGGACACCTTATGCATTGCATGTGAGTTCATAACCTTTCATTCAAGTATGTTTCTTGAATATGAGTGAATTTTGGATCTCACTCAAATTTTCTCAAGAATGTTTTTGGAGCTAATCTTTTCATACTATCATAAAACTTTTTATTAGCTTTCCAATGAAAAAAAAACAATGCTTCAATGCGATTTTTTTAGAGAAAGTTATGCCCAAAGTAAGAAAGGCGTTTCGTGAGGTAGTCGAGTAATAGGCAGTAAGGCAATGTAGCCAAACTACATTCCCGATACAGTCGACTTTATTGATTGTTGGATGAAAGATAACCGCCAATTTTACCTAAAATCATATTAAATCTTCCAATAACGGCTCTATTTGATGACCACCCTGTATAAATGATTTGGGACTTCATCATACACAATGGAAACCACATTCTAAGCCTCCATTCAGTAGAGAAACATTAAGGCTCATAGATTAAACTTTTATCTCTTCATCTTCATGATTTTACATCATTAAAGAGAGCATAACAGTAAGCAATTCTTTGATTGAGAGTGATCATTCTTCAAGTCATTAATTCTCTCCTCTTTTTATTGTACTGAGCTTCATTTGTACCCATTTTCTTTTAAAAGGGTTTCTTTGTACACATTTGATCTTTGTAAGAAGATTGTGATTAAGGCTTGGGTTTGACAAGTCTTGGGTTGAGCTTTGTGGACTCAAGGCTTGTGCTTGGTATGGGGATATCACCAAGTGTTGTAAGGATTTTGATCTTGATCCAGAAGAAGATTGTTACTAGTGGATTCTGGTGATCTTGCAAGGGATTTCCTTGAAGAGGTGGATGCAGGCTTGTGGGTAATTCAAGCTGAATCACTTGAATCTCCTTGTCAAGTATTTCTAACTTAATCTCTTTACTTATTACTCTATAATTGTTTGGGATTGTGTAGTTAGCATCTTCATTGAAGTATTACTTGGTATGATTGAGATTCATGATCATTTTTAATTTTCCATTAATTTTCAAAAACCCTATTCAACCCTCCCTGGGGTTGTTTTATTGGTTTACTACTGACCAACTTGCTGGGACACTTACTAAGTGACCAGATAGTTAGCCAAGTCCCTCATGTCCCAAAATTTTGTCCAAAACAAACCCTAGACATATTGACCAACTGGCCAGTTTAATTCCCTGAGTGACCATATTGTTAGTTAGAATCCTTCCTTTCTCGAATTTTTTTTTGATCAAACTCTAGACCTACTGACCAACTCCGGTCGGTTTATCTCCTTGAGTAATCGGACTGGTTGTCAGCCTCATTCCCCCTTATTTTTGAGAATCCAAATGATCCCGCTAGCCAAAACAGCCCACCACTTGCCAAAACCTCCCATCCCCCTATGAGGAATAGACATGCCAGTTCGATTTATGTGGTATGTGTGATCAAATTTTCTGAAAAAATTTCTCTACACAGTTAGAGCTAAACATGATTGGTATCGGGACTCATCCGGAAAGCTCACTCGAACCCTAATGGCCAAAGAATACCCACAGATGGCAGACTTCCATATTATCAATGAGTTACATAAGTATTTTCATACTAGTTTTGAAACTCTGGTAGATCAACATCCCTAAACAGCCAAGGAAATAGACAACCTTAAGAAGAAGGGTAAGAAGGACAAGAGGATGAAACTAAACTGGAGAAAAGAAATGACAAAAGAAAGCCGAGTTTGATTGGAAGTATGAATCTGAAAATGAGGAAGGGAAGCCCCGTTGTCCTAAAGTGGGAGGATAAACTAATTGTAACCAGATCCCAAGTCACCCTAATAAAGAGAGTCGATGACCCGCTAGATCTCAGAGTTCTTATTATAAACCCGAAGATCGTTGTCGCCTTAGTTCAAGATGCTAGAGATGATTAAGTTTGATGGGAATAGAGACCCCAAGATCTACATCAACATGCATATCTATGCATTGGCATCCTATGAAGTCAATCAGAATCAGTTGATACAGCTTTTCCATCGTACCCTCATTGGAGCCGCGTCTCGATGGTTCCTTACCTTAGATGAAGCCCGAGTGCGAACCTAGGAGGATGTTGTAAGGGGTTTTGTAAATGTGTAAGTGTACAATGCTTATTTAGACATCACCCATAGAGACCTAGAGACTACTAAATAGGAGCCAAGGAAATCAATGTCTGCCTTTATAATGAGATGGAGAAACAAGGTTGCACAGATGGTGAACTGCCTTATAGAGGAGGAACATGTCAACATAGTGAGAAACAATATGCTCCCAATGTACCATGAATACATCTTTGGCCATTACCAGACATTGTTCAAGGTACCAATATGATCCCTAGTACAGATTGAAGACGTCATTAACAAAAGGACCATTTCTCGTGAAGTGAAGCCAGGGGTACACTGAGCAGGTCCAAGGAATTATAATGTACAAACAAAGCCTGCCAGTGCCAGCAACGTCAACAATGTCCAAGCACCGCAGCTAGTATCATTTTAAGTCGTAGCAGAGCCTAAAAGAAAAGTTCACCCCGTTGAATGCCCCAGTGCCCAACGTATTCGAACAATTATTAAGGAGGGGCATGATATTCAAATTACTGCATATCCTTGTACTAGCAGTGACACCGAAGGGTTACGAAATTCAAGCTTTTTGTGCTTATCATCAAGGGAAGGGACACTCCACAGAGAGATGCATAAGTCTCAAGCATGCCATTCAGGACCTTATTGACAAAGGCAAAGTTTCCCCTCCTGCCAAACCTAATGTTAGGAATGAACACTTACCAACTCATAGGGTTAACATTATAGATGATGCTCTATGAGTAATATATCTGACAACACTTATCATTTCAGCAAATCGGTGTGTTCTATCTATTTCAATGTTTGATTCTCTAGCAGAGTTTTGGTGATGTTATCTTGTGGGAAGAGTTGATGAAAGGTGAGGCCTTCACTATCGAAGAAGAGTACGATGAATTAGACGGGCTTTGTGTTCAGGCTCAATGCTGAGGTGTCACATGTAACCAAATCAAGTCGAGTTTATCAAACAGTCCCTAATTAGCCACATTAGACCCAGTATTTTGTCAAGATCCCCCAGACGATGAGGTATTGAGACAAGTGAAGAAGACCCAAGTGAGCATTTCCATTTAGGGATTGTCAATTTCTTCTTACTCGCACTGGCAAGCCTTAACTAAGTTACTCAGCGAAGCCAAATACCTATACAGTCCCTCAAGTACTAGGGGCAATTCATTAGGGGAATTTCCTCATTTTCTCCGAATCTGATTTGCCCAAGTCAGGACCAAGCCATAAGAACTCTCTCCATATCACAAAGCAGGCACTTGATAAGAGGGTTCCCCTAATCATTATAGATAATAGTTCGCCCCTAAATGTTTGACCCTTACGTACCCTCGAAGCCCTTGCATTCATCTCTCACAATTTACCCCTTCTAAGCAAGCTTTGTGAGCCTATAATAACGCTGGAGAGATGTTATTGGCACAGTCAAACTCCCTATGATTATTGGATCTGCCAATTTTAAAGTTAAACTTTAGGTGTAGGACATACCCACGGCATTTGATCTCCTGTTGGAGAGCCATGGATACACTCTGTAGGTTTAATCCGGTCTATGTTACACCAGAAAATCAAGTTTGTTCACGATAAAGTCATCCTCACGATAATGCGTGACTCGCAGGTACCTCAGATTGGACAGGTGGAAAGATAAGAATAGTGTTATGGTTCCACATGACTCATTCGATGTGTTGCTTAGCATATTCAGAGTCGACAATCCGGTTCAGTGTTTAGATTCGAGGAGGTATCTTTAGGTGAAATTTTCCTCACTTTTTCGGCCTACAGTAACACGACAATGCTTCCCATGCTGAAAAGAGTGGACTATTTCCCAGAAAAAGTTTAGATTGTCAAGGACTTCCAAGTTCCACAATTCCAAAAAAACAATAGGGATCAGTTTAGGTTGGTGTACAAGCCCACCAAGAGAGAGAAGAAGGAAGCTGTCAAGAAGATGACTCAAGCCAAGAAGGACTAAAAGAATGCACAGCTCATGAACTTAAATGCCATGACTAAAGTCCCTACAATGAATGGTACTTTGTTAAGGAAGGAGAAGAACAACCTTACTACGGATTCTCAGAGCCTATCTACAACATAGAAATGGGGAGACTAGCCAATGGACATGATGTCTTTTTTAACTATGAATGGTTAAGGATGATGAATTGCCAAATCTGATAGAGCCAAGTAAACAAGACACCCCTGATTGGATGGATTTTATGGAGCAGAAGGCAATGACAACATGCTTAAGCAATATGCACATCCTAATGCTTATGGCGAAGTGGATCACCAAAATATTGACTTGACAAGCTTAATCACTTCAGCATAGTATGGCACACAAAATTATATGATTAAGTATAGACTAGAGGCTATGGAAGAGTTTATCAAAGGACGTCCTGATGTCGAGGCTAGTCTAGAACCAGAAGACCTATGTCTTTTTAGATAATCTAAATTTTCTCACCTACTATGTTCTCCCTGACTTTTTAATTAATAATATGATGGTAGATTTTGATTACTTTGTGGTTGCAGATATAACTTATGCTGAATTGATCAACAAGGATAATAATGAGTCAAAACTAATAGACCCAGAAAAGAAAAAAAATATTTGAAAGAAATAGAATACAGGGAGTCTAGTCGAGTCAAGCCAGTAACAGAGGAAAATTTTAAAGTTAATATAGGTACACTTGAAAATGTAAAACAAATTAATATAAGGGCTAGACCAGATAAGAAAGGAAATCACAGTGCTTCTAATAGAATTGATAGATGTATTTGCTTGATCATATAGTAACACGTCTGGTATCGACCCATTAATTATGGAACACCACTTACATAACCTGCCTGAAGCCAAACTCATCACATAAAAGCTTGGTAAGTTGAGACCAGAGTGATCCCTTAAGGTCGAAAAGGATGTTATGAAGCTCCTTTATATTAGATTTATTAGAGTTATCGAATACCTTATTTGGTTTGCTAACATTGTACCTGTACCCAAATCGACGGCCAGGTTCGGATGTGTGTGGACTACCGAGACTTTAACCGAGCTTCTCCAAGAGATGATTTTTTCCTGCCCATTATAGACATGATCATAGATAATATGACAGAACATGAGTTGGTTTCCTTTGAGGATATTTTCCCGGGATACAATCTGATAAAAATGGCTCCTGAGGATCAGGAAAAAATATGCTAAGGCTCCATATTAGCGAGCCGCAACTACCCATTTCCATGATATGATTCACAAGGAGATAGAAGTATAGGTGAATGATATGATCATCAAGTCTAAGAAGCGTGAAGATCACTATACAGTTATAAGGAAGTTCTTTGAGAGATTAAGGTAGTATAATGTAAGAATCAACTCGCTGAAATTTATGTTCAGGATTACAGCCAGAAAGCCACTAGGACTTACAGTCAACAAGATGGGCATATATGTCAACCCAGCTAAGATTAAGGCCATAGTTTTGATGCCTCCACCTAGGAGCAAGAAAGAAATTCAAGGATTCTTAGGTAGAATCCAGTAAATTAGCTGGTTCATATCCCAATTGAGTATGCTTCGTGAGCCTGTGTTCAAGTTGTTGAAGAAAGATTGGAATCCCTTGTGTTGAGAATATTTTGACAAAAATCAAACAATACATGAGCAACCGTCCAGTCCTCGGCCTCTAATACCTGGTAGTCCTTTACTGTTGTGCCTAACCGTAACTGATAGTGCAGCCGACACCATATTGGCCTAACATTTGGAGCATTCGTTAGTCAAGAGAGCCATTAACTATGTTAGAAAGAAGTCGACCAAATGAGAATGAACTACTCAGCTTTGGAGAGACATATGTATCATTAACAGAGAGGTTACATTTTGGATTATCCTATCAGATTGTTGGCCAGGATGGATCCCATGAAATACATGTTCTAGAAGCAGGTCCTATCCAAACCGTACAGAGAAGTGACTCATGTTGCTCTCAGAGTTCAACATCACATATGTTACCTAAAGGTCTGTCAAAGGAAAGGCTGTGGCCGACTTGTTAGCTGATTATCCGACGGAAGATACCAATAAATGGTAGGCAAAATTCCAGAACGAAGTAGTTTGTGTCAATGAACCGAAGACTAGGTGGCAGTTATATTTTGATAGAACAACTAACAATAAGGGGTTTGGAGTACAAATATTATTAATCTCGCCAGACGGGCTCATTTGCACATAGCCATCGAGTTGACTTTTGACAGTACTAACAATACCACCGAATGTGAAGACTGTAAAATTAACATTGTATTGTGGACCACCTCTCCTCTATATATGTGCTACATTCCAAAGCAAAAGAAAAACATATAAACTCTGCTCACTCAGCGTAGTGCTCCTGTTTCTCTTCAGGATAATCCACTTCTGTGTAATCTTCCTCAACCTCCTGCAAATATTCCCACTTTGAACCTAAAAAAGAAAAAAGAAGTATTGGAAATGGGTCAGCCTGATGGCTCAGTAGGATATCCTGTGTTTTCAAGTCCAAACATGAATTGATTAAATTATGAACGGTTGGCACTTGGCACAAACATGAAGGTTCACTCGAACATATGATACATATGTACTTAAGCATAGTTTAACATACCGGGTATCACTTACAAACATAGTCTAACAATTGGCCTTGAAAAATGAGAATTGCATATCAAGCAAAACTTGAAATCTTGTAAAATATATACGAGAATGACAAGCAAGATCTAAATTTTAACTTGATTTCATTAGATATAACCGAAACAGTACAAACAAGTTCAAGACAAATATGAAAGAAGCAAGACCCAAATTTTAACTTGATTTCATTAGATACAACTGAAATAGTATAAACAAGTTCAAGATAAATATAAAACAAGTACGAGAATACCAATTTGCAATTATGCCCCTCATGCACAAGCCAACATTCCTTGAATGTGAGAGATTCTTCATATTGCAACCAACTGATATTGTAAGTTCGACAGAAAAATTTCAACGTCATCACAGGCACACCATAATCTTTTTGGGAAGTAGCACGCATAGCTAGTACGTACTACCAAAACATAAGTGAGAACAAACATGCTAGCCGGATAACTCCCAACCCCCACAATGACACCCTCAATGATTACATAAAGAATTACCAAGTCCATGTCTTAATTAAAATGCCTAATCTCAAAATTGTACCCTCAAGTTTACTCCAAGTATAGCTTTAGTACCCAAGTTTGAAGGCTGCCAAATAAGTACCCAAGTTTGAAAAGGCGTACACCAAATCGGTACCTCGGTTAACGGACGATGGATGCCGTTAAAAAGTCCGTGAGGTAAGACCGTCAATAATAGAAAAATATATCTAAAAAACACGTCAATTTTCAAAGAAGTACCTAACTTTCAAAAAGCGTACCAAATCAGTACCACGATTTTTTGTCTTCCTTAATTTAATCAAAACAAAAACACAAAAATACATTAAAAATTGTTGAGAATTTTTCAACAATTTTTCTCTTCCTCAATAATGGAAAATTAAATTTCAAAAACACGTGGCACTATCATAGCCATTCAATTTTTCTCTTCCTTCATTTAATCCTTACAAAACAAAAAAAACTCTCTCTCACACACACACACACTCTCTCTCCTCTTCCTCCTCCTCCTCCTCTGTCATTCACATCTCACACCTTCTCAAAGCACAAAAGGAGACCACATTTGCACCAGCAAGAAAATGATGGATTTGGGACTAATGGGTACGCTGCACCCATGCCCAAAAGAAATTCGATGGTCCACCGCCGGAGTCGTTCCATTCAAACTCCAGCCAAGCCCATTTCCGATCCAATCCTCGGTGCCCCTTACTGAGCTGCCACTCCCATTGGTCCATGTGCTCCAGTCAACACCGCCGCCCTCCACCTGAATCGAGTTCTAGCACCCATCTCCGGCCAATCCAGATTTATTTGGCCAATACAAAGGGGAAAGTGTCAACAAAAAAAAACACAGATCGAAAGAACTTGGACTTGATCTTGAGCTCTACCAGAGTGGTCGCCTGAGGGTGTTGCTTGCGCCATGGCTCATGGGTGATACCGACGTGGTCCTTGGAGAATAGAATTCGATGTATTATCGAAGGGATTATGGAGTCAGAAGGGCTGAGGAGAGGGTTGGATAATTTGATGGTTGGAGGTTATGGTATCATTGTCTGATCAACTAAATGAGCTACAAAGTACATAAAGAAATTGCAAATAAAATTGGAAAGAATGAAGGAAAAAAGAGAGAATTCTATGGGAGTCGAAAATCTAGATGTAAGGTTGAGCAGAGAAACAATGGTGGGGCTGAGACCATCGTATATTGATGTTCATGGGGTGTAGAGAGAGAGAAGATTTTTTTGGTAGAGAAGAGTATTTTTCTACAGAGATGAGTTTTTTTTTTAGAGAGAATGAGAGAGAGTTTTTTTAAGGATTAAATTAAGGAAGAGAAATTTTGTTAAAAAATTTTCAATAATTTTTAATGTATTTTTCTAATTTTGTTTTGATTAAATTAACTAAGACAAAAAAGCGAGGTACTGATTTGGTACGTTTTTCAAAGTTAGATTCTTTGAAAATCGGCGTGTTTTGTAGATCTATTTTTCTGTTATTGACGGTCCTACCTCTCGGACTTTTTAACGGCATCAATCGTCCGTCAGCCGAGATACTGATTTGGTACGCTTTTCAAAGTTGGGAAATTCTTTGACACACCTTCAAATTTGATTGGGGGTAAACTTGAGGGTACATTTTTGGATTAGGCCTAATTAAAAGTATATGTTTCTAAGCACTAAAGTTACTTCAATTTCAAGACTGTTCTGCAAATTTTCAAACATATATCAGCATACTTCAAATCATGAAAAAAAAATTCACTTATTCCAAGCAAGTATATAAATGTTTTACCATTGACAATACTTCACGTACATGCTTTAAAACCTAAAGTCACAAGCTAACTTATCTCAAAACAAATCAAACCCAAACCAATTCAAGAAGCTTGATGTTTGCACTCAAATGAAGTTTTGCTAACTTCAAACTTGTTTCTCTCCTTGCTTGCTTCACAATAGTGTTTAGAAATTAAGTACTCTTGCTTCCCAAATCAAAATTTTGATACAAATCTCTCTTTTCTCTTTGTCTCTAAATATTCCTGGAGTTCTCCCAAACTTTCTCTCATGTTCTACCTTTTTCTCTAACTTTCTCTTTTTTTGTTCAGGCTCCTAACTAATTTTCAGAAAAAACAAGATGACTAGTACTAATATTTATAGGTCAAAATAGTAAAAATGCTATTTGTAGAAGCACTCACACCATATATAGGTGTATACTACATACATACAAGGAAAGTATATTAAGTACAAGGTGCAACTTTTCCTCTAACCGTATGATTAAAATAATTACTTCATATTATTTACCCAAATTGTTTCTAAGACGCATGAACTCATACTGACTCAATTTGAATAATATTGATGCAATGAGAAGCATAATAGATCACGTTGTTGAAATTAAACAAGTCTATGATTTTTAAATTAATAGCATGTATCTGATTTAGAGTATAATTCTATGCTAAATCATGAACTTAACACGTAAATTAACAAGTAAATCATGAACAAACAACACTCTTATCGAAGTATGTTTTACTTCAAGAGAAAATATTCCATTGTCATCAATACCTTTTCTCTGAGTAAAACCCTTAGCTACCAAGCGTGCTTTATACCTTGCATCTTCTATTCTAGGAATTCCCTCCTTCTTTCTGTAGACCCATTTGCAACCTACACTCTTCTGGCTCATAGGCGGTTTCACAATTCCCACTTTGATTCTTGTAAGGAGATTTCATTTCCTCACTCATAGCAACTGTCCACTATGCTGATTCCTTACTTTTGATGGTTTCTTTATATATAACAGGCTTTTTGACCTCAATACCCTTTGTCATACTAAAAGCATACACAATTATATCTGCAAATGTAAGGCCAAACTTCTCTTCTTGATTTTTTTGGCAATGCTATACTGTTGTTCTTGAGGTTCTTCATTTTTCTCAATAGAATGGGAACCTTCTTCCTTATTTGTAGGAATTATAGGCAAAGAATCTGAAGCTCGAACCTCCAGCTCCGCCTTCTTCCTGACACTGTGGTCCTTACCTACATCAATCAACTCTTCTTTCTTTGAAATCATTAAGGATTTACAAAGGTCACATCTCTGCTAATTAGGAACCTGGATGACTTAGAATCAGGAAACAATAACTGGTACCCTTTTATCGCACTTGCATAGCCTAAGAAAATGCAATTCTTCACTCTTGGATCAAGTTTACCATCATTAACATGATTATAAGCAGAACAACCAAATGTCCTCAAAATTTCATAATTAGCATGCTTACTAGACCAAACTTCTTCAGGAGTCTTGCAATCAATTGCAGGCGATGGAGATCTATTCACCAAATATGCAGCAACGTTAACAACTTATGTGCAAAATTCCTTTGATAATCCGACATTTGAAAGCATACAACGAGCACTCTCAAATAGAGTCCTATGCAACCCCATACTATTATGGTGTTTTTCTAACAGTGCGATGCTCACTGTGCCTTCATTCTTGCAGAACTAAGTGAACTTATCCAAACATAATTCCATCCCATATTCAGCCTTCAATCATTTAATTTCTTTGCCGTCTATTTTTTAATCATCATCTTAAATTGTTTCCACTGAAAAGACATCACTCTTCTTTTTCAAAATATAACCCAGACCTTTCTTGAGAAATCATCAACAAATGTCAACTTATATTTGCCACGACCCTTAGAAGGAACCATGGAAGGATCCCAAAGATCCAAATAGATGTAATCCACTGTACCCTTGTTAGTAAGAAAAGCCCAAATGAATTTCACTTTACACTACTTCCTGAAGACACAATGCTTACAAAAAGCTAGCTTTCTTGTTTTCTTGCTTCCCAGCAAACCTTGTTTGCACAGTACATCATACCCCTCTCACTCATATAATTAGCTTAGTAGTGTCAGAATATACATTAGAAGATGAAGTTGTTGCTGCTGCTCTTATAGATGTGCTACCCATATCAAGAATCCACCCTCCATTTAAGGAACTAATAGTAATTGAAAGAAAATATGCACCATCAGAATTATCTTCTACTCCTTCAGCAATATTAGCTATCTTAAAATTATCCTTTTTCTTCCCTTTACGCTTAAGACAATCCTTTCTACAATGCCCTTTCTTGTGAAATGGTAGCACTTCAATTTTATGGCCTTTGACTAAGACCTCGATCTTCCTTTATTTCTAGAGCTAGCATGGTCAGTCCTTTAGCCTAGAGTCATCAGATGACTACCATGTTCTTCTTCCCTATTTTCTGTAACCTTCTTTCTTACTTCCTAATAATTTATCACAGGCTCAACCTCTTCTATAGAGATACAGTCCTTCCGATATAATAAGGTAGTAACAAAATTTTTATATGACAAGGTAAAGAATACAACAATCAAAGTTTTATCCTCATCTTCTATCTTGATATCAATATTTTTTATGTCAAATATTACCTTATTATATTCATCAAGATGATCACTAATCGATGTACCTTCTTTCATCTAAAGAGTATACAACCGCTACTTCAAATACAGATGATTTGTCAGAGACTTTGTCATGTACAAGCTCTCTAATTTCAGCCACAATCCAGCTGCAGTCGTTTCCTAAGAAACCTTTTGCAACACATTATCAGCTAAACACAGCATCAGAGCATTTTGGGCTCTCTCCAACATGTCTTCTTTTTAATCAGCAGACATTGTCTTAGGAAATCCTTAATTCCCTTTTAACACTTTTAACAACCCTTGTTGAATCAAAACAACATGTATCTTCATCATCCATAAACTGAAATCGTTCGATCCATCAAACTTATCCAAATCATACTTCGTCGAAGTATTTGGCGCCATCGCAAGATGCTTTCAATCTAATGTAAACCTCGGCTCTGATAACACTTGTGAAAAAATATACTAGATTTGACACCAACCAATAAAGAAAAGAATAAAAAATAATAACAAAAAATAAAGGCACACAAGACACGAGATTTACGTGGTTCAGCGAAAGCCTACTCCACCGTGATAGTAGTGATTTCACTATGTCTGTTAATAGATATTATAAACCTCTGTCTCTCTCAAAAAACTCTCTCAAAGAACGACTCATCTCTCTTGACCCGAAAAATTAATATAGGGCGACTTATATATACTTAGACTTAAGTCGTGACTTTCTATAAATAATCAATGTGGGACAAGACGACTTATACACTTAAGGTTAAGTTGAGACCTTCTCAAAATAATCAATATGGGACACCAACACACTAACCAAATTTCGGGTCTCTTGATTCCTTAACGAGCTTTTATCCAAGACAAATTATCACAGAAGGCCATTGGATTTGTCTGAGAGAATGAGAGTTGTTTGCCTCTTCTAAAGGGAAAATCTTGAATATATAAATGCAAAACCCCAAAATTGTATATAGATAGGACTAAAAATATAAAAAAATTGAAAAAACTTATGGGACAAATCGGACAGTTTTTGACAAACCTACCAATTTTCCCTTAGTTATTTATGTCAGAAAAACCAATCTCTCTGAGTAATTATCTAATTTTATCGAATAAATTAAGGATTTCTTCTGACCAAACGACCAATTTTAAGCCTGGAATCAGAGGAATTCATTATTCTCACTGACTAACTGGTTAGTTAGTGTCAATGGAATTCTTGTAGGGTTTGCCTGCTTGAACTCCAAACCATGTACCTGATTTCAATCCAATGTCAATCTCAATCATTTTTCTTCCTATTCTCCTTTCTTTCTATGCAATACATCAAGATAGAACATTTACGTAGCAGTTTGTGTTGAAGAACATAGAAATCTTTAATAGAAAAAGAAAATGTGTTCATAACACATAAGAATAAAGTTTGATCAATGAGTTCCTAGTGAACTCCAAATCCTAACCATAGATTAGGCTAAGAGGCCAAACATAGCAGTCCTTCCGGGGCTTCTTTGGGCTGGGCTTCTCTTCGTCACCGAATCCCAAGGGTTCTTCCTCCCGCTCTACTTCATAATCTTCGTCTTCAGGATTCGAGGATGAATCTAATGTCAAGGGCTCGACCAATCCTCTGGATGTCTTATATAGCACGGTCGCAACCCGAGTCAATCGATGGATAGGTAGTTTATTCGACAATGATGGGGCATGGACTTTTTCCTTGCTCACACTAGTGACCTCCTTCTTCTTGGTAGTGCCGACTCCAATTTGCGAACCGACTTGAAGGAGATTCGACTTGTTGCTCCAGTCTTCTTCCAAACTCTTATCTGCGATACTGTAGCTCCCTCTATAGGGATCTGAACGACTATAGCAACATGCTCAGTGGAGCTCTCGCACTTCCAACGCTCAATCCACCTCACGACGATTGCATCAAGGGGGTAGGTGTAAGCACTTCCATCATCTCTATCGATGGCACACACACCTTTATCAAGTCTCACAGTGGTGGATACAATGTTCTTCAGGCTATGGATCATCTTGTAGGCATCCCTCAGTAGCGAGCTCAAAACCTAAAAAAGGAGAATGGTAGAGTTAAAAGCAAAGCATGGAAAATTAAATTGCATGAAGTTAGTGTTTGAGATTACCGTCTTGAAACGAGCTAGCTCCTTATGCCCTAGCACGTCCTCATTTTTTGTTAGCGTGGGGATTAGCTCCATCTCGTGGCCCTTACCCTTAAAATACACGTGCATTGTCAAAGAAATGAACAAGATCCCCTACACACCTCCTCCTCCTTCTTGCCCTTTCTCTTCCTGTCCTGAGCTACCCTGGCCCCTTGGATCCTCTTCGCGCACTCTGGGGTCAAAGGAGTAGCACAGACGCCTTATAGTATGATGACCATTCAGCCACCTCAAGGAAGACACATGATCCTCTAACTCAAACTTTGTCTAAACTCCTGATCCAGAGTCCACGTTTAATACATTTCCATGGGAGGAAAAACAAGGATCTGGGGCTTGACATCAGAGTGGTGCTAAAAAAAATCCTCTCTCCCAGGTAAAACTCCTCTTGAGAGCACCGTATCACTAGAGCCTGGCACCGAGTGAGCTTCAGGTCCTCTGAGTAAAACTCTTCTCCGTGCCATTTAGATAAAGAAAACTGAAAGAAAACATATATGGGTATCAAATGAGCATCAAAAGGGCAAGAAATTTAAATTTAAATAAGAAACTCATTGGGCCTTGAGCCAAGCCATAGAAGCTATCCCGTTAGGCTCCCACATGGCCCCAACTCGCTAGCCAAAAATTTTCTTGGTACATCGTTGGTCGAGTCTCATTCGTATGCCACTGCCCCAGTCATGATGAACGCGACCCAAAACATCAAAAGCTTAAATCTGTGAGTAAAGACAAGTTGTGAGAAATAGATATACCAAGTGTACAAGAATAATCAGACAAAGCTTAAGAGGCGAGACGTACATTCCAAATGTCAGAATATCCCATAAAGCTCGAGGATTGCCCCTGGATACTGAGCCTATCGAATGGTATAGATGAGCCATAGCTAGAGTACCCCATTCGTTCTCCCAAATCTCCCCAATCTCTTTTAAAGCTTTCACTATGGTTAGGAGTTCTTGTCATACGTCTTCCCTAAGACGTACAACAGGAACCCTCAGATGTACTAATCAATAGACGCCAATGAAAGCCAGACCCTCATAATGGGAACAAAGGATACTAAGCAAAACAAAACCGCCCTTTTTGTAGGACATTTCAAACCCAAATAACTGGACCACGAGGTCGCGGTCCTTGTCGTGATCATAGGCCCATGGGGTAGGTCTCGCTCGAACATGAATACTCATAATATTTGCAAAGTCATACTGGGTAAGTGTAGCCTCCCTGAACGATAGATGGAACGTGTTAGTGGAATCCCACCGACTTTCCACCGACATTCAATTTAGGTCCTAGTGAAGTGAGCAATGAATTCCTTATGGAATTAATCTCCAAATTAGGACACATCAAAACTCCCAGAGAAAGATACCCCAAAGTTGAATATCCTCAATCTTCTCCAAAAAATATTAGCACTATAGGAGAGGTCGATCATTCGATTACTGAATTTGAAGTTGATCCTGATGACTTAGAACAACAATTTGTCACTGACATAGGTACTTCCAACCCTGGGCCACCCTTGACAAATTATTATCCCCAGCCTACTCCAGTGGATATGCAACTTGAGGAGACGAATTTTGCTACTCCTTCTTCCTTCAATGGATCTTCCATTTACGAATGGAATCTTGATGGTATGACTGACTATCAAATTATTACCTTTCTTCAGCACATGCTTATGGCAGCCAATAGTACCTGCAATAGGAACCCTGGAGAAAATGAAGCCTCTATAGCTAGATATATAATAGCTGGATTCACTGGCCAGCTCCGCGGATGGTAGGATCATTATCTTACTCTCACTGACTAGAATAGTATCCTTAATTCCATCAAGGTTGAGCCTAACGGCACTCCTATCCAAGTCAATGGTCAAACCAAGTCTGACGCAGTCACCATTTTAGTCATTGCAATAACCAAGCATTTCGTGATCAATGCTAATACTGTCCTTGAAAGAGGAAGAGAACTCATGATCAACCTTAAATGTCCCACACTCACTCATTTTAGATGGTACAAGGATGTTTTCCTAACCAAACTTTACCAAAGAAGTGATGTTCAAAAAGATTTCTAGAAAGAGCGCTTTATATCAGGTCTTTTTACTCTCTTTGGTGAACGTGTTAGAATCCATATTAGAAACAAACACAATGGTACTCTGCCTTTTTCCATCTATGCTTTTGAGGAATTAATAATCGAAATATGCACTGAAGGACTAGTTTTGTGTAATGACATCAAGCTTAAGAATCAGCTTAAGAAAGAGCACAAGATAGGAAGAACATAGCTTAGACCGTTTTGTTACCAATTAGGTTATGATAACCTATTTGTTCCCAATTACGGGAAGAAAGAGAAATCTTCCAAGTCTAAGGAACCTTTTAAGAGACCAGATTCTCTAAGAATTATAGGAGAGAGGAATCTTCAAAACCCTTCAAAAAAATTCACAAAACAAAAAATATCCCAAACATAAAAAATTCTCCAAAACTAAAGTCATCTGCCACAAATGTAGCAAACCTGGTCATTATGCTAATAAATACTTTACCAAAAGGAAAATTAATGAACTTGTAATTGATGAAGGACTCAAGAAACAATTAAGTGTTATCCTCCTCAATTCTTCTGATTCTGAATCCGATTCTAGTAATGAATTAAACATCATTGATGAGGATGTCCAAAGTTCTAGCAGCCTTAATGAACAGGACCACTGTTCTAACCAAGAAGCTGAGGTTCGTGAATGTAGTAGTAAAATTGATTACTACAAAGCATTCTTGAAATGAATAGTTTAAATATCAATGTCATCACTTCTGAAGAGTCTATAATCATTGATCTTCTTGATAAGATCGATGATCCTGAAAAGAAAAAAGCAAGTCATCTTCAAATATTTTCATAGTGCTCAATGTTCCACTGCCCCCAAACAATCCCAACAATTACGTACCATATGTAATACTTTCAATTTTCTGAAGTCATGAATAGATTGCAAACAGCAGAACAGAAAAGATCCTACCATTCAAGATCTTTAAACGAAAATCCTTATCCTCAAAAGAGATATGAAAACTCTTGTTGACTGTATTTCTCTCCTTGAATCTCAAAATTTTGAAGAAGTTTTCAGCGAAGGAGAAGAATATTTCAAACAAATCCCATTTTTTTTCCTAATCTAGAAACTAGTTCTTTGAAACATGTCGATGATCTGACACAAGAAATTCTCAATCTTGACAAAGTCACCTTTCAGAAATGGTATGTCAATATCAAGATTGTTATCAACCAAGATTTCATCTTCGAAGGTATAACTCTTATTGATTCAGGGGCAGACCTAAATTGTATCCGTGAAGGTATTCTCCCAACAAAATATTGCAAAGCTACCAAACAAGCCCTCTCCACTGCTAATTCCAGCAGGATGAAAATCAATTACAAAATCTCTAATTCTTGGGTTTGTAATAATGGCATTTGTCTGAGAGCCCATTTCATCGTAATTCGTGGTCTTAGTCAATCTATCGTACTAGGAACACCTTTCCTGTCTCCTCTCAATCCCATGACCATCAATGATAATGGTATTAACTCCAATATCATGGGCCAAGACATCTGTTTCAAGTTCATCAATCCTCCTCAAGAATAAGTTATTCATTCCCTAAAAAGGGAACTTGTTTTTCGTCAAAACCAAATCTGCTTTTTAAAAGAAGATCTCAAATTCCAAGGAATTAATTGATATCTTGATCAATAAAAAGAAAAAAAATTAAAGCTTTCCAGAATAAACTAGAATCTGAAATCTGTGCTGAAGTTCCCAATGAATTTTGGCATCGAAAGCAACATATTATCAAATTACCTTATCAACCTGATTTTAATGAAAGGAATATCCCAACTAAAGCTCATCCAATCCAAATGATTCAAGAACTTCTTGCACACTGCAATAAAGAAATACAAGATCTTTTAGACAAAAATCTTATCCGCCAAAGTTTCTCCCCTTGGAGTTGTCCTGCTTTCTATGTCAATAAGCATACCAAAAAAGAACGAGGGGTTCCTCGTCTTGTCATAAATTATAAAACACTAAACAAAGCTTTAAAATGGATTCGTTATCCAATTTCTAACAAAAAAGACTTACTAAACAGGCTTAATAAAGCCGTTATTTTTTCAAATTTTGATATAAAATCCGGATTTTGGCAAATCCAAATCAATGAAAAAGATAGGTACAAAACTACTTTTACTGTACCATTTGGTCACTTTGAATGGAATGTAATGCCTTTTATCTTAAAGAATGCTCCTTCTGAATTTCAAAATATATTGAATGACATTTTTAACCCTTATATGAAATTTTCAATTGTTTATATATATGATGTTCTCATTTATTCCCAATTTATATATCAACATTGGAAACATCTGAATACTTTTCTTAAGGTCATTAAATGTAATGGCTTAGCTATTTATGTCAAAAAGATTTGTCACTTCCAAACCAAAATTAGATTTCTTGATCATAACATCGAAAAAGGATCAATTATTCCCATTGTCAGAGCAATTGAATTTGCTTCTAAATTTCTTGATGAAATTAAGGAGAAACTCAACTGCAGAGATTTTTAGGAAGTCTTAATTATATTGTAGACTTTTACCAAGACATGTACAAGAATATAAAAATTTTATATCAACGTTTGCGGAACCTTGGTCTAATGATCACATTCAAGCTATCTGCCGGATTAAGCTTAAAACTAAATCCTTACCTTGTTTATGTCTTCCTTTACCTGAAGCGTATAAAATTGTTGAAATCGATGCTTCTAATTTTGGTTACGGTGGTATCCTGAAACAAATAATAGAAAATGAAGAACAATTAGTTCATTTTACTTCTGGCTTGTTTAGAATACTAAACAAAAAATTATTCGCTATCAAGAAATGAATTCTTTCAATAGCCAATTGCATCCTCAAATTCGAAGGAGATCTTTTAAACCAAGAGTTCTTATTACGTATAGATTGTAAAGCTGCTAAAGAAGTTCTTGAAAAGGATGTTAAAAATTATGCTTCAAAACAATTTTTTACTCGATGGCAAGCTTTACTTTCTTCTTTTGATTATCAAATAAAATTCATCAAAGGAGAAAATAATTCTTTTCTTGACTTTTTTACCAGAGAATTTTTCCAAAAAAAATGACTCCTCCAAAATCAAGTCTATAAGTATCTGGCAAAGGCTTACGCCCACGCAGTAATTTCCGCTACAACTCAAGGCATATGAAAAAATCTATTGGTTCAAACTCCTCATCCCCCCCAAAATGAGGACATGTTCGAAGCTTCCTCATACAATACTCATTCTCATTTATGGGATGACATCATCATAGATGATGAAGAGGGGGCAAATAATTATCTCAACAAGAGTTGGAAATTCTCCACCGAGCTTCTGGCAAATCCAGAGAATATTATGAAGAAATCCTTCGAGTAACAAAATTTGCCATATTTACACATAATTATGAGAAGGATTCTCCCTATCATTATTATGAAGAAAGTGCTCTTCCATATCAATTTTCAAAATTAGAAAATTTGAAATTTATCCAAAGAGACACTGGCGAATTGACCCCAAGGGACCTTCATCCACACGTCTCTCCACGTTACTTCAATTATTTTGATTACATCGATGCTTGGAACAATTTCTGTTTTTTCAAAATCCCAGGCATAAACATTTCTAGTTTCTTTTTTTCTCTAGAGCTTTTGATGGCACATTCCCTAATTGGGTAGGAGACTGGTGGTTCCAATTTGGACCTGAAATTGAAGAATGCCTCCGCAAATTACAAAAGCATATGAATTATATGCGTCAATGATCAAAGGTGGACAACCTCAATATTCCTTGGATCCTCTGTTCGTAATATGCCATACAAAGGGTAATGGAACTCTTGAATGTCCGCCAAGATTGGTCAGAAATTTGGGTCCAAATGGTGGTATAAGTTCAATTATGATCACTGCACAATCGATGCAGTAATCCAAAATTTTTTAGCCTTAGTAGCAACCAAAAATCGGTAACTCAGTCCAACTACCACAACCAAAGCTCTCATGCCAAAGGCATAATTTTCAAAATGAAAAAAATGAGATCCTTATGAGACTTCTGAAGAAAAACCTTATTTAAGCAAGGGGAACTTTTTCGGGCTATTGTTATCAAACTTCTCAATATGGAGGAAGACAATAACAATGATTCAAGTGAAGAAATTCAGAATAATTCATACAAATAATCTGATAAAATTATGCTAGAGAATGAGTCCAGCAAAAGTGCTCCACAACCGAATCCAATCCTCAGGGATTTAAAATTGAAACAGATCGAACAGTTTCCCCTATTATAAATAGAAATCTACTTTTTCAAGAAAAAAAATCATACATATGCTGGAAAGCAAAAGGTACATATGCAAGGTGTGCTGGAATACTTTTGGAAAGACACGAAATACAATGTGGAGGCTATATAAATGCCGAATGCAAGACTGCTTTATGAAAAGCAGAAAAGTAAAAAAGATGATGCTACAGGTTTGAGCGACTCCACCACATATCCAGAACACGCGGCCTATATCATCTACAAACTATGGTTACTTCAATAAAAGTAACCAGAGTTCTTTTTTAACCCTAGTTCTTGTTTGCCTATATAATGGGTCCTTCTCTAGTGTTAAAAGGTAGGCTTTAAACAGTTTAAAAATTTTCTATAAGCTCTCTTGTAAACCCTTCCTGATGTCATCTCGAGTGCTACTTTGTAATTCCAAGTGTGCTTCTATTTTCACCTTCAATTCCACTGTAAGTTTTATGTTTTAATAATAATAAAAGTCTTTTCTCATACATGTCTATTGCTTCGTCGATTTCAGTTACAATTATATGTGTGCAATTTATCAATCTTCTTTTCAAAATATTTAACCAACCTGGGTACATTTCCCTCTGATTGCGTGATTAAAGGTTCAAAGATTTTAATCTTTTGCATGATTTTTGCGTGTGTGCTTGCACATTATGTTGATATATCAAACGATCTTATGAATTCTATACTCAGTTCAATGATGTTGTACATATCAAGTTGAAATAAAGAATTGGCATATTGGCACTCAACGACCAGTTGTCCCTGGACATTTTTGGCTCTATCTTTGAGGGATTGTTTTGAAAATTCTCATCCTCGTATTTGAGCAAGCAGCCGCTTGAGGGCCTTATTGACTTCAGTTCTCAGATATAAGTCCTTATTTCATCAAACTATCTGCTGCTTGAGCACGCCATGACTCAAGCACTCAGTTAGATCACCACTTGACCGGTGATCATCAAATCAATTTGGTGGCTTTGGTAATGGGTAAAGTTGTTTTTCATATTTCTAGATGACACCTAAATATATTTAGTGAATCTGACATCTATCAATACCTCCCTCTTGACTATTGACCATCCAAATTGGTTCGGTGGCTCAAGATTCCCTTGTTCATATATCTAGACGCCTACACATTGATTTAGTGGTTCCAGCATCTAGATATAAAGCTCGTCCATCGACCACGCATATCAATTTGGTGGCTCTGACAATGGACATGGTTGTTCTTTTTCCCTATCTAGATGACCATTCAAATTGATTTGATGGCTCCAGTATCTAGATGTAACTTATTGTAAGTTTTTATCTGTCGACCACTCAAATTGATTTGGTGGATCTAATAACAGACAATTTTTTGATCAATCATCGTCTTTATTATTTCTGCTTTCAAGGAATCTCTTGTTCCGGACTACGTTGGTCTGATTCCTTTTCTAAGGATATGTAAGAAGCCCTCTAAAGGTTCGACTAGAGTTGTCAAAAGGGCCGAGGACCCGCGGGCTGGTCCAACCCGACCCGTTTTTTGCCCAAGCTGGCCCAGCCCTGTAGGTGAACAGTAGCAGCCCAACATTTTAGGGCTTTGGACCAGGCCGAACAATTCCCAGAATTTATCCAGGCCCGGCCTGGCCTTAAAAAGCCCGGGTTAGGCCCTAAAAAACGGGCTGGCCCAAAACCGGCCCATTTTTTAGGCCCTGACCCAGTTTTTAGGGCTAGCCCGGGTTTGGCCCGTTTTTTGGCCCTAAAGTGGGCTAGCCCCACGATTTTTCAAATTGAATTTTCCCCCCCCCCCCCCCCCCCCCAACGGCCATATTCCCATTATTTTCCTAAATTCCACTTTTACCCCCAATAGCAAAATAGAACGGCTAGTTTAGGGGCTATTTTAGTCCAACTTAATTTTTTCAACTCTTTTAAGGTTTTTTACACTCTTACCCTCCCCAACAACTATAAATAGATAGTTTTAAGGGGCATTTTGGTCTTTTGTGAACTTTCAAAAATCTATAAATTCACACCCTTTCTTTCTAATTTTTCACACCAATCTTCTTACTCTCTCTTATCTAAACATTCTACATTTCTACAAGTTTGGCTACTATTTCTCTCTCCAATTACTACTCTTACTAATTACTATTCTTGTTTACTAATTAGTACTCTTGCTAATTATTACTCATGTTTACTAATTAGTACTCTTGCTAAATTCTAATTACTAACTACTCTATTTATTTATTTGTTACTCTCTAATTCTTTTGTCTAATAATTGGTAATTAGTGAATTTTTATTTATTAATTACTATTACCAAATTCTTTTTAATTACTAACTCTCTCCAATTTCAAATTACTAATTACTCTTATTCATTTGTTAGTCTTTAATTCTTTTAATTGTTATAACAACACCATCTGCACAAGCACCATCACCACGGTCATCACAAACACCAATTCAAGCACCACCACAACCATTCGCTCCTGGACGAATGAGTACAGGCTGTATGATAAATATCCAAGCCAATTGGGAGTTCAATCAAAATTCCAGATCTTGAATACATGCCTTCACAAGACCCCCCGCATTATAGTCAAGGACGCAGCTCGGTTGGCGAAGCTACTACTCAGTGGCATAATCTTAACTCGATGAGCGGTCATGATGGAGAAGGGCCGAGCAATACCTCTGGTAGTTAGCCAGAAGTCCAAAAGGGAAAAAGAGAAAAGAAAGAAAGCCAAGTGTTGGAATCATTTTGATGAAGTTATGGTGGACGGCGTCCGAAAAGCTCGATGTAAGTACTGTGCTAAATTATTTTCGTCTGGTAGTGGTAATGGACATCTTAACAAGCATTACCCTCTGTGTGCACCTCGACAAGGCCACGTCGAACCTAGCCAAATGTAGTTATCTTTTGACGGTAAGTTATTTGTTTATAATCAGCAAGAACAAAGAGACGGTCTCGCTGAATTTGTTATTCACGATGAACAAGCCTTTAGTTTTGCCGATAATCCTAAGCACTCTAGATATATGAACACCTACGTGCAACCTTTGTACAAAAAGGTTCATGGAAACACAACTAGATCCGATGCACTCCGGTAGTATAATGCTGCTAAAGCACGCTTGATTGATTATTTCGATCATTTTGACGGTAAAGTTAGTCTTACTTATGATATTTGACAATCTCCGTTTACTTTTGTTAGTTATGCTTGTGTGACGGCCAATTGGATTGATGTTGATTGGGTTATGAACAAAAGAATCATCGCATTCGAACTATTTCCTGTTCCGCATGATGCAAATAATGTTGCTAGTATTATAATTAATGCATGTACCACATTTAAAATAAAGAATAAGATTATGAGTGTTAGTTTTGATAATGCTTCTAACAATAAAGCTGTTGTTGCAGCTTTAAAGGAGACACTTCAACCTGTACTTGATGGTGAATTATTTCATGTTCGCTGTGTTTGTCACATTATTAATTTAATTGTTCAAGATGGTTTAGCTGCTGCAGGAGATATTCTTCTCAAAATGAGGGGTATGACAGCGTATGTTAATAGTTCGAGTCCGAGAACACAACAATTTAAAACGTTGTGTGTTCAATATAATATGCCTCGCAGGAGAGCAGTTACAGATGTGGTCCACAGGTGGAACTCTACATACCATATGCTTTTACATATTCTGGCATACAAAGAAGTCTATACGCATTTTCTACTAACCCAGTTCCCAGCCGGCTTGCCAACTCAAGAGGAATGGCAGATGGCCACATACCTAGCTGAATTTTTGGAGGTATTCTACACGTCTACCAATTTATTGTCTGGTACGTACTATCCCACCTCTCCTCTCGCTGTAATAGAAATTCTCAAGATGGCTACAATGTTAACAAAATGGAGATATATAGGACCCTTTCAAGGAAATAGTAAAAGTGATGGATAAAAAATTTAATAAATATTAAAAGAAATTGCCTGTTATTTTTACTGTGGCTACTTGTTTAGATCCTAGGTTAAAGTTGCATGGCGTGAACGTGTCGATACAAGAGATTGTAAGATTAATGTGCTACACAGAAGAGGACACAACTACACTCACAACCAAAGTGAGCAAGAAATTTGAGGATCTGTTCAACCTCTATCATAATTCTGCTGACGTGCGCGGGCGAGCTTCATCATCGACTGATGAGAGGTATTATGCGCCATACCTTAAGGGCCTTGAACATCTAGTAGCAAGACAACTACCAGGTGAAGGTACTTCTAATTCGGCAGGTTCGTCTACTTTTTTCTCTTTTAATGAGATTGGTGTATATTCAATACTGATCATTATGCTGATTTATCAATGCAAGAACAGGTTAATTTTAATTTGTTAAATTTTTTGAAACAAAATCAAAACATGTATAAAACTTTATCCCAAATTGCACGGGATGTACTGTCGGTGCAAGCCTCCACGGTTGCTTCAGAGTCGGCATTTTCAGCGAGCGAGAGGGTTTTGGATGACAGGAGGAGTCGTCTTAACCCCGAGTCGCTCGAGCTATGTGTATGTTGGAAGGATTATCTTGATGCGAAATACCGCGAGCAAGATAAACCGATTGATGATAGGAAGAGCAGTGACTCAGACGTTGAAATACTTCTGGATGATTAGGTAATTTCTTTTTATTTTTCTTTTCTCAAGTTTGTAGAATAAAAATTTTCACAAAATTTAGATATATATATATATATATATATAATAAGTTTTTACAAGCAAGATAGATACTTTTTTATATATTAAAAAAAATAGGTAACTTCGCCTGTTTGTTTACAAGCAGGCAGTCCCGAGCACGGATAAAAGGAGGAGGGCATATGAACAAATTTATCTTCAATTTAACCCCATCAATTTGAATATTTGAATGCTAGAAATATTATTGTATACACACATATCATTACAAATGTGTGTGCGTGTCTAGATATTTTTAGTTGCTTTATTTGCTTGTATACAGATATATGTGGTAATATGTATACACATATTACTATATGTGGTAATATGTATGTACATATATTACTATATGTGGCAATATGTATACACTCATTATTACATTACAATTTACTTAAATAATAACAAGAAATTATCGCAATTAAAGTATTTACTTTGAACAATAAGAAATTAAAAACCAAAAAAAAGATTGGGCCCGGGCCCCGCCCGACCCTAAATATAGGGCCTAGGGCCAGGGCTTGAACTGGGCCTAGATATCCCATTAATCTGGCTCGACCCTTGCCCTTTTTCACTTTTGACCCGCTGGGCCCGGGTTGGGCCGACCCAAACCCGACCCATTGACACCACTGGGTTCGACCTCATATCTGCGGAATTATTTGCGAGTCTGTCCAGGTATTGTGCTCTTTTTTTTTCTCTCTTATTTTTACTAAAAAAAGGTGTTGTTTTTGGTGATGTTCGCCCGCATGCCCGCTTCATCACCGAGGAGCTCTGTAGATACCCCATTTTTTAGTTATCTTTATTAAATAATTACTGGACTTTATTATTAATTAAGATTTATTATTATGGGTGTAAGGCTTGGTAATATTTTAAAACTTAATTAATTTAATCTGGTTCATTAATTAGTCAAGTCCAGTTCAATCATTAATTGGACTGAGTCCAGTCCAGTTGTCCAATCCTTTCAGTAAGTGGGCTCGATCCAGTCCAATTAAAGTCCAGTCGATATATGAAGAGTGATTTAGTTAGAAGATTATAGAATTATTTGTAATTTATCCTTAGTGCAAGTGATTAATTCCATCTGGTTAAATTAGAGATAATTTATGAATTAGGGGCAGATAATGTCTCGAAACTCATAAAAATATATTAAAAACTAATGGGATAAACTAGCCAATTTTCAATTGACTTTTTTTTTTTCAGTTTGTGATTTTCATCAAATATTCCACTTTATCTCCAGATTATAGATTGAAATGGTCGTGTTTATCAATTCTAGTGCCCCAAACATCTATAAAAAGAGCCTTTGGTCTACATCTTCAGGGATTAACCCTTTCTTCCTAAAGCTTTTATATTATTTATCTCAGAAGTGGTAGATTATCCACTTCATATTCATTTGTGTATTCCCAAGTCACTTGCATCGTGGATCTTTCACAAAGTGTTCCCATGTCTTCTACATAAACACACTCGTGAGGTACATTTTATTGCTTTCTAGGCTAGTTTAGTGGATCGGTTTACCAATAATTTCCTTCCTCACAATCACATTTTTACCATACAAAAATGATCAAACAGAGTATTTTCGTTTAATAGTTCGAGTCTAAAATTGAAGTGTAGGTCGTCTCCCGTAGGGTCCACGTTGAACTATAATGGTTTTGATTCTAACATATCTGACCAGATATCTAAGCTATATGACCCCTACTGTCGAATTCAAACAAATAATATGGTATTAGAACTAGAGTTTGTTTTTTGCATGTGTATTTGTGAAAAGGTCAACAACCAATAGAAGTGAAGAATAGGTTAAAAGGGTAAATGAGTGCCTAACACCTTCTCGTCGTATAACTTAGTTTCCGAACCAATTTCTTTGTTTTCAATATATTAATAGTCCTTTGGACATTTAGACTCATTTTAAAGATTTTTCTTATTTCACTTTTTTAAAATAAAATAAGAAAGTGACTCCTAAAAATACTAGGCATTATGCAAAAAATGGAAAGACCGCTCCTCAGGGGGCAGTTTGGCGTGTTTTCAAAAGAAAAAAAGAGTGATCTCGTTTGTTGGTGACGTGGTGCACATGGCCATAGATCATTTAGGTAAGATACACTTTATACAGCGCTACATGGGAGTCAGCCCTCAGTATATGTACAAGAATCACACGCCCGCACGTGTCTTTATACATAATTAAATTCACCGTACTAGAATCGTTAGCAGCACGATTAGGGCCAATTTGGAGCCTTTATATGATATTGAGTATCAAAATCAAAGTTTAGATTAAAACATATTTTGTTTTTAAAATTAGATGTAGGATATTTTTATCAAAACAAGCTTTAATCTATGACAGTGTATGAAATTTTTTTTAATCTTTGATTATGTATGAATGAAAAATTCAAGTTTAAACTGTTTTCAAAATTAGATGTAAGCTAATTTTAGCAAAAGTAGCTTTAATTTATGACAATTTACGAGCACAAAATGTTAGTAGCAGCTTTAATGTATAAAGATGACAAAAAAACTTTAATGTTTGGGTTAATTGTCTTTGAAATTAAGATTGAAATTTACTTAGTCAAATCCGATTAAGGAAAAATAATTGATCGATAATTCTCGTTTTCCTAAATTATGATGTTATGGAGGTTCTTTGACTTGGAAGATGATTTAAAAATCAATTTTTTGCTCTTGTCAAGCACCTAACAATCTCATTTGATTCAAACTAAATTAGGTTAAACCACTTCATAATCAATTCAAAATACCCTCACGGAGTTACTTCTACTTTTGAAAATATGATGATTTTGGCAAGAAACAAATTACAAATTTTTGAAGGAAACATCTCTTTAGATACCTTTTTGTTGCTAAACCAAAGTGACAGTACAACACATCTAGAACAAAGTCATGAATTTGAGTCCCATTTTATCGTAATGCTACATATATATAAAGGTCATCATGCTTGATATAGAAATAAGTTTGATTCTCGTAACCAAAGGAAAAACACTTCTCTCGAGGGTGTAGTTACTAGGGGTGAGCACCAAACCGTTCAAACCGATCCGAATCGCTCAAACAGATCAAATCGAACCGAACCAATCCAATCCAAACCGTCCAAAGATCTCAACGGTTTGGGTTCACATTTTTCAAACCGACCTTGATTCGGTTTGGTTCACGGTTCACGGTTCATATTTTTTAAACCGATTCTAAACCGAACTGATTCGAACCGATCTATGATATATTAATGTATTTTTAATAACATTCTATTAATAATTACACATATAAGGTACTAAGCAACTCTAAATAAATAAATGTTGAAAGTTAAAAGAAACAAAAATATTAGCAACATTTAGAACACAAAAATTTTGTGATCAATATACAGTTTATATTTACTCATTATATCTCATTCATCAATGAGAACTTATATATCGAATGAAATAAGATTACATTCAATTTAGATAAACTATAACTTCAATTAGTAGTGCGTAAATGAACAACGTCTTTAAGTGGGCAAACTGATCCAAACCGACTAAGTCGAACCGTTTAAACCGATCAAATCGAACCGTCCAAACTGATGATGTTTAATTTGATTTATAATTTTTTAAATCCAAACCGTCCAAAGATCTCAACGGTTTGGGTTCACATTTTTCAAACCGACCTTGGTTCGGTTTGGTTCACGGTTCATATTTTTTAAACCGATTCTAAACCGAACTGATTTGAACCGATCTATGATATATTAATGTATTTTTAATAACATTATATTAATAATTACACATATAAGGTACTAAGCAACTCTAAATAAATAAATATTGAAAGTTAAAAGAAACAAAAATACTAGTAACATTTAGAACACAAAAATTTTGTCATCAATATCTAGTTTATATTTACTCATTATATCTCATTCATCAATGTGAACTTATATATCGAATGAAATAAGATTACATTCAATTTAGATAAACTATAACTTCAATTAGTAGTGCGTAAATGAACAACGTCTTTAAGTGAGTAAACTGATCCAAACCGACTAAGTCGAACCGTTTAAATCGATCAAATCAACCGTCCAAACTGATGATGTTTAATTTGATTTATAATTTTTTAAATCGAAAGGTAACGGTTCGATTTGCGATTTGACACACCGAAACCACCCCCCCCCCCACCCCCAACCAAGTTACATAAGCCTATCATTGGTTTTGTCAGCGCACCAATAGCAGCAGCTTCATGCCTCCATCCGTCAGTCAGCATAACAAACAAAGCGTGCGTACACACATTTGTCTGAACTTGCATCAATCGTTCCCCCCTTTTCTCCAATTATATATAGCCCTTTTGGATTCCATTGCTCGAGTATAATCAACTTTTCAACCCCCTTCTTCCGTTGAAACCCAAGCACGATGCCAAATCTAAATTGGGTTTTCTTAATCTACACCTTCAGTTTCGTCGCTCATCTTTACACAGCCAGTTGTGATCAAGCTTCTTCTGAGGACCCGATTGGCCAGCAAAAATTGGACCAGGTTTCGCAGCTTCCTGGTCAGAATTTTAGTGTGAGCTTTCCGCACTATGCTGGGTATGTCACAGTCAATGAAAAGGCCGGGAGGGGGCTGTTTTATTGGTTCGTTGAGGCCGTTAATGACCCTTCTTCCAAGCCTCTTGTTCTTTGGCTCAATGGAGGTTTGACTTATTGTCACCAACACATGCATATTGTCTTGATTTTTATTGTTGTTTAGAGTTTGCTACATGGGTATGTACTCACAATGTAAGATTTATTAGCTGTTTGGATGTTATGGTATGTAATTGGGAATTATAGGTTTCTTTGGCAAATGCCCTTTTAGTTGTTTTTGTCTAAAATATCCAAGTCTTGTGTTGTTTAAACTTTGGTGCATGAATATGTTTCTCCATGTTCTATGCTGTTGGAATTTGAGATCATTTAGCAGTTGGTTGGCTGGTTTGTTAATTAAATTATTAGATTCATTTCTTTTTTGTCAAACTCTTGTACTGATTACTTTGATTATATAAGTGATTCTTCGTTGGACACACACAGACACATGCTCTATACAGTTGTAATGTTTTCACATAAATAAGGATCTTCTGTAAAGAGATGTTATTGCCTGGTTTCAAGATTTTTCTGACCAAAGAATGTTACTGTAGGGCCTGGATGTTCATCAATAGCTTATGGGATGGGAGAGGAAATTGGACCTTTTCATGTCAACAAAGACGGGAAGAGTCTATATTTGAACCCTTACTCTTGGAATCAAGGTATAACTACATCCTGGGAGCTTGTACAGGTTCTTTACGACCACAGCTCAGCAACACCAATGTGTTTTGTGAATTTTGCACCGCAGTTAAATGGCATATGAGACATAAAAAATGCCACAATGTTACCATTATTATTTTGATATTTTTTATATATGTATCTGGATTAAGCAGCAAAACTCCGTTACAGTTGTTATGATTGTTAACAAACAGACTGTGTTCGGGTTAGTTCGTACTAGGAGGCAAACAGTATTTTGTCAGGCCACGTCAATTGGGGCTTACTTGCCAGATCGTAGCTAGTCTAAATATAATAAACTCTTATTATGCAAGTGATCAAGAGTCTCGAGGAAGACAAGGACGGAATCTAGGGCAAATTTGTGGGTAGCGTGAGCAAGCATGTAACCTCTTATTATGCAAGGGATCAAGACTCGCGAGGAAGACAAGGATGGAATCTAGGGCAAATTTGTGGGTAGTGTGAGCAAGCAAGTTGCCAAAGATGGCTGGTATGAGAAGATAGGGCTACTTTCCTTGTGTGGGGTTTAGACTATGGGGTTTCTCCCTTGAGGGTATTAACTTCAAAGCAAGATTCTCTGCCACTCCTCACTAATGAGAAAACCCAAATTTATAGCATTATTTTACTTAGGAGCATGTCCATAGTTCATAATTGTCGTGGGGAGCAGGATCGTAGGGAGTTAAGTAGCCCTTTGCCAATCTGAAGCGTGTCCCTCGCCATGCCATTCTATAGGTTTACGCATGCAGACACAAGTTACCATGTTACACGGCCTCTGAGCATATAGAATAGCCTTCTCAACTTTGGGCTTTATACCAAACTGTCCTCTCAGAAAGTTATTGTCACAGTTAGGCCAAAGATTCATCTTCCATACCATTGTCCTTAAAACCCTTTTCCAGTGATGTCGAGGTGTTTAAGGAGCGCCCACCACATCCGGGATTCCGTGATCCCTCTGAATTATTGCTCTTAATCCTGACCAGCTTTTTGGAGTATGGATTGTTTGGGGACCATACAGTAACTCTAAGCAAGCCACTCGCAGCATGAGAAACCCTAGCTCCTTAGATGCTAAGATATCCTCAGAGCATCCCACATCGGCCAGTGGATGCACCTCAGAGAGTGCCTTGCTTTTCTAGTTGTAGTGAACTGGTTAACTTTTGGGGTTTTATGGAGGCGTAATTCAAATGAAATATATATTTTATTTTTGGGGGGTTGGTGTCTTTGGTTAATGGCCCGTCAAAGTGCCTTTGTGGTTAACTATTGGCTATGTGATAGGAAGTGCCATAGTGACTGCCATGTCGACGCTATGCTGATGCCACATGGCAGTTCTGTTGTCAAATAGCTTGACATCTTTGACCCTGTTGACCATCCAGCGTGTAACCGATGCCTTCGTGGCTAATGTGATTGACGGATCAGTCGTGAAGGTCCATTTAATTTCAACATATCAACACCATGGAACTTGAGATTGACCTTCTAAAGCTTAAAAGCAGTGATCTGGTTTGTTGATAGAAATATGATTTCAATCTATCAAGTTATAATGTAAATCAAGTAGCTTAAATATTATAAAAGTGAAATTCGAAAGATCAGTTAGTTGCTGGCTTCTGCTAGCTGTTCGAAGATAGCAAGTTAGGTGCCAATAGCCACACTCTTGGATACATGTATAACTGGCAATGGTGATAATGCACAACTGGAGGTTTGATGGGAATAAGGCTCAAAGCAATTATATTGAGTCATTAGTTACCAAAACCTCTCTGGAAAACCTAGCAAGGGTCAGGCGCTGCTGGACTCAAGATTGGGCTGTAATTTGGATGAGGCCAGCTCAGCTCTCAAGGCTCAGCCTGCAAATAAAAAAACCACGTAATGTGTTGCTTAAAGGATAGTTTACTAGTGGCTTTTGCAGCAGCTGATCAGATGGTATTGTATCGGCAGTATCGCATATAGCGAGATACATATTAGTGTATTGTAAGCTACACAGTCAACTCAGATTCACATGCATGGCATTATGAGTGCGATACAAATATGAGCAGACATGCAGCATTTAACTACATTCACTAACTTCCTCTCTGAGCGTCAATGAATATCTGTATCTCATGCTTCAATTACAATGAGGTATAGTACTTGCACTTGTTCTTGTTGCTCGTGATTTCTTTTACAAATAGTTCCTGTATCTCTTTGAGTGTCAAACACAAGTATCTCAAGCATCGCTCCTGTAGGTGTGTTACTCATACATAGTCTTTGAGTAGTAAATAAACGAACAGAGATCATTCTTGTGAAGTTAACTTACAAAGCATGTCCTTTTGAGTTCTTCCAAAATTGTGGGTTGCAAAATGCTGTGCAGAGGTGACAATTTTATGACTGTTGGGAAATTCCTTTTTGCAGTTGCTAATATATTATTTCTCGACTCTCCTGTTGGAGTTGGTTATTCATATTCAAACACTTCATCTGACCATCTCAACAATGGAGATAAAAGGACTGGTAGTACTTCAACCTTTTTATGTGAAACAGTGCTGCTTTCAAATATATAATTTTGGCCATGTCCATATGTACGACTCCTTCTCACACGTCGGGTTGCAGCTGCGGACTCGCTAATATTTTTGTTGAAATGGGTTGAGCGTTTTCCTCAGTATAAAGGAAGGGACTTCTATATTGCAGGAGAGAGCTACGCAGGTAGGGTATTTTGCTTTTGTTTATTAATCCATGCAAATTTGATTTTCTTCCCTTTTAGATCATTCCATATTCAAATAAAGTGATGAAATAAAAGAAAGAGACAACTAAAGTATAGAAAAATGAAGTTAAAAAAAGAACCATTTCAATCTGAAAGGAAATTTCTTTTCATCAATATGGATTTAATAGCTGATGGCCTCGGTCTTCAGGCAAGGCTCAGTATACGTTAAGGAAAAACTTAAGGATCATTGAACTTCCATGCCTACAGGAACTTACTGTAATTCCAATGTTGCAGGACATTATGTTCCTCAGCTAAGCCAGGCCATAGTGAGGCACAACTGGGCTCAAAAAGAAAAAACTCTCAATCTAAAAGGTTACATGGTATGTACTTTCTTTTTCTCTTTCTATCATGAATAATTGAATGTATATGGTCCCTGTACCATTCGTGAACAAATTTAAGTACCAGAGTATGCTTTAGTGCAGGTCGGAAATGCTTTAACGGATGATTATCATGACCACTTTGGACTTTTCCAATTTATGTGGTCTGCTGGTATGATTTCTGATCAGACTTACAAGCAGCTGAACCTTTTCTGCGATTTCCAGTCATTTGTACACACCTCAGAGCGGTGCGATAAGATTCTTGATGTAGCCGACGAAGAATATGGATTTATTGATCCTTATAGCATCTTCACTCCTCCCTGCACGGCCAATTATAATGAATCAAATCAGCTATTGAAAAGATGGCATGTGAGTATTCTAGATTCTCGTAGTAACTGTTTGCTCTATCTGCTAAGCTATCACACAATGAGCCAACCACTAGTTATCATTTAACACTGCCCCTCATGTGTGAGCCCCAGCTCACTCATGAAGGGACAAAGTAAAGGTACTTATGATGGCACAAACAGAACTTTGGTGATGAAGTGCACAAACAGAAATTGTGAACTGTGGAGACTCAAACCCAAGACCTTGGCAAACCATGGCTTTGATCCAGTTTTAATTTACCACTTGCTCCAATGGGTTGAACAATCACAGAATATGCCTAATAATGCATATCATGCTTTAGCAACTTGAATATTTTAGGTAAAATGTGCGTGTAAATATTGGGGTTTGTTATACTAGACTACTGATCCCAAAGACAGACCACCTGGGTTAGAATCACTAAGAGACTGCTTTCAGAATGTGTGTTTCTTTCCAATATAGGAGATTGCAGGCGTTCCTTGCTGGTGGCATTCAATTATTGCTGTACCAAGTGCTATTAAAAACAAACAAAACTACCAATGAAGTCTAGGAGTACGACTGTAGTGGTTTTTAGTATCTGTTCTTCTGATTATTACCTAAATGTAATGTCCATCCAGAAGGTTGGTCACATCAGCCAGAAGTACGATCCATGCACTGAGCAGCACTCAACTGTCTACTTTAATCTACCTGAGGTTCAAAAGGCTCTTCATGTTCATCAAAGAAGCAGGTCCTTAAAGTGGGAGACGTGCAGGTAGTTACCTTCCAATTGTAAGGTGCCTTTTTGTGAGTACTTATGAATAAGATGCTAATTCCATTAACACCTTATGTTGCAAAATAGACAAGTGCTGAGGTGGCTGTAGTAGCTAATGCACTCTAATTGGTTGGCCGTTACCATGATCTAGACTATGCTTCATCACGTACTCAAAAACTATATAACAGGGAGGAGGGAGGAGGAAGGAGCAGGGGGGTGGGGGGAGGGTGAGGTGTCTTCTGGCTTCTTAGCCTACTGTTGTAACAAAGTATAACAGCTTACCTTTTGAAGTTCATGCAACAAAGATGCATGTGGATATTAGTTTCTATCCTCTTCATGAGGAGGAGTTGCAAAAAAACTCATAGAAGAGTTTCCCGACAATAGTAAGGTTTGGGAACTTCCATTTAGTTGATAACTCATTGTATGGTTATCTCTGTAAATGTTCAATCCGCACTACATTTGAAGTAGTTGTGCATTCTCCACCTCTAGGATCGTGGATTTGACTACTGTATAAACTGGAATGGTTAAATGACAGGCATACTAATGTCTCAGTGACATTCGACAATTTTCTACTGTTGTGCAGTGACGAGGTAAATACTAATTGGAAGGATTCTCCTAGGTCAATGCTGAACGTCTACCATGAGCTTATACATTCAGGACTCCGTATTTGGATATTCAGGTATTCAGGTTCTCCTTGATGTTTGGCATAACTTTTCATTAGGTTGCTCGAAACGTTTGCTATTGTATAGTACAAATTGAGTAACCAACTGGTCTATAATATGGGATGCAATTCAAACATTGAGACTTCAATTTATGTATTCGTCTGTCTCACTCAATGCTACGGTGGCATATAAAAATCAAAAGTATATCCTCAGTTGTGCAATTTGTTCATTATCAGGTATTTACCTAGTCAGATCTCCTTTTTCCTATCCATTTTTTTATTTGGTTGTTTTGGGTTGGGGGGGGGGGGGGGTTGTGATGCACGACGCTCCACCGCTGCCGTGACCCCGCCAGACCTGTAACTTAAATGCATAAATATGACAAGACAGTGATAGAATTTGATACGTGACACAAATTAGAATCTGAATATTTTGCAATTTGCTGTATTCCAGCATGATACTATTTGAAGTCTTCTTTCTCGCCTAGTAGAACATGATGCATAATCAAAAGAAATGAGAGAAAAATATTGTCATGGTGAATAAGGCTCCCATTCATCAGTGTCAGCGAAGACCCTGGAGAGAAGCATTTACCCTATGTTGCTAATCGTGGCAGTCTACAAGGACTATAATTGTCATTTTCTCTGTGATAGACTATTTCTCGAGTAAATATTGTATTCTGCACCATTTGCGGGATCCGTCAAACCAAATATCACAGATAGCATCCAATCCATAAGTATGGTTTGAGGAAAAAGAAAATCAACTAACAATAGAGGTCAGACATCGCTTTATGAGGTTATTTATCTTAGTTATTTCTTTCTTTTACGACAGTGGTGACACAGATGCTGTAATCCCAGTTACATCCACACGCTACAGTATAGATGCCCTCAAACTTCCAACTATTAGTCCTTGGCGTGCTTGGTATGACGACGGGCAGGTAATTTACTTGCTCGAGTTCTTTCTGTTTCTTATCAATCTCCATGTCAAATAGCAGTTATATTACACTGTTGTATGTTAAGCCAATGGAGTGCATACCAATGTTATTCTTTATGCCCACATGTTATTGCTATAATCTAATATGATAATTCTAAAGGTGGGAGGATGGACCCAGCAGTACGAGGGACTGAATTTCGTTACGGTGCGAGGAGCAGGTCATGAAGTACCTTTGCACAAACCTAAACAAGCTCTCACACTATTCAAGTCATTCCTATCGGGAACCTCAATGCCAACACTGAAGCAAGTCAGTGACTTGTAAAGTTCTACCCCGATTGGTGCTGTTTCCGTAAAATAGAAACGATTCCTAATTGCGAGTTATACAATGCCTGATCATTTGAAGCCAGGTAAGATTAACAACGCTCAGTTGAATTTCGTTCTCACCAGAAGAAAATGAGGGTGGTGGTTCATGTTCATCTTTTAGGGTATACTCGTGCTTGTAAACTAGACCACAGCAGAATCTTTATTCATTAGATCATGAATAAGCTTTCAATAGATAAACTCCTTATTGAAATGAACTGTAATTTGGTCTCTTGATGTGAATTTAAGTTGTCATGCACCCTTCCCCAGTAAAAGGCAACCATAGGATGCATTAACTTCATCATACTTCAACTATTAACCTTTTACAGAGTGCAATGAGTTACTTTTCATTGTACTGCAAACATATAGCCCTACTGTTGATTATAAGTACGAAGCGTTGATCCTTGAATGCCCCCCATTCCGCCCTTTAGCGTCTCTATATGGCTGATCGTCTAGTCTTTTGTTTTTGCTGGTTTTCTAAGCCCTTTCTTCGGAACCCCTCTGGATATCTACATGCAAGATGAAAACCTAGAGACCTTTTGGTAGGTTGAATATTTTTAACTTGCCGAGCAACAGAAAATGACATCTTTGACCAATTTTTTTTTGGCATTTAATTAGGCGATGTAAGCAAAAGTCATTGAAAACAGCCGGAACGAAATTATAATTTGAGACTTTAAGCGCGTAATGACTTTCTTTAAGATTTTGTTTGTCTACAATTGAAATCAACTCTACAGATGAGTTGCAGACGAATGAACTTCTAGGATACAACTTCATGGAAGTAAGCAGACGGCAAATTCTAAAATGTCTCTTGGAATTTTCTTTGAAAGCAGTGTGTAGCTGGCTACTGAATTTGAGAGGGGGCAAAAATTTCAAGGGTAGAGGCAATACATAATTACCATGAATTAAGGTGTGTTTGAATAATCACAACCATCAGAAAGAGGAGAAGAAGAAGAAGTAATTAGAACATGTGTTAAAAAATTCAATTGTTAGACTTTAATTTAAAAAGTAAATTATAAACAAAAGTGCTAATGCTAAATAAAACCTGACCTTTGCCCGTAGTATTCATTTAAACTTCGTCATAATGTTTTAGTTAACTGAATTTTGACCTATCAAATATTCATCAATTTTACCCTGCCGTCCACAGACGCTTTAGTTCTTGACAATATGGCCAAATATGCAAATATAAGAAATTTTTTTTAACATCAGAATATTTGAGCATAAAAAATGCTAGTTTAATAGATTTAGGGTTTCATTTAGAATTGTTCGTTCTAAACACATACTATTCACCCCTCCGGCAAATGACATTGACCATCACACCACCATTGCACAAGCCAGTATTGCACCATTGCTAACCACCTTCAACTACTACACGAACCACCACGGACAACGTACCGCCTTCTCCCACTTTCATACTGTTCTACTGCACCAATAATCGAGTTCCACTCATGAACCACCACCACCCAACACATCACTGGTCACACCACTGCAACCACCATCACGCTGCACCATCGCTATCAACAAGCCGCCGCCCAGTCTGCTTGTCAATGAGGGCGGCACCGATAACATTAAATCACCCCCGCGACTTCACGACCGGATTTGGTATTTGCACGTCCCTCTCCTTGTCACCGACTTGCTACCACTACAAGAAAAAACATTTTTAGCGACGGACAGTTCCGTCGTCAAAAGTCGACTTTCCGTTGGTAAAGACTTTTAGCGACGGACTGTCCGTCGCTAAAAGTCCGTTGGCAAAAACCCCTTTACTAAAAAATTAGCGACAAAATTTGGTGATCCGTCGTAAAAAATAAAACTTTTGCCGACGGAATTAATTACTTCTTGAGACAGAATTTTTCGTCGCTAAATATATTTTCTTATATTAGAAAAAATTTTAAAAAACTTTTAGCGACGGAAAGTCAATCACAAATTTTTTTAGAAACATTCGTCGCGAAAAATCTGTCCCTACAAGCATTCATTGATCTATAGAAGGACTTTTAGCGACGGAATTCCGTCGCTAAAATTAAAAAAAGACTATTTTGTTTTTTTTGTTATTTTTTATAAATTCAAACACGTTTCAAACAATTAGCCGTAACCAACCAATCCAACAACAATTTTAATTCTTTAAACTAGGATTCATCCTTTACTAAATTTCTAGTAATATAAATAAAATTGTATCATATACACCACCGAGTAATACTCAATCCAACAAATTACAGGTTCACTACATACAATAGATCATATCGTACAAATCCCAAAAATAAAATTAAAAGTTTCATGAAAAGTAAAAAAAAATATAAATCAAGATTCTTGCTCTTCGAAGCCAGCACAATATTTCTTTGTCCACAATTATTGCTTGTTTCTCTTTGTCGATTACAACCTGAACAAGAAGATCAGTTGTAAAAATTCGTTTACAATGAACAAAATGAGTAGAAGAAGACTACTTGTTAAATTTCAACCAAAAATTCAGTCTAAACCAGCTGCAATAAATTATGAAAATCATAGAGCCAAAAACAATAATGGAGTAGCTAATTATTCAATTATATGATAGATGCACTAGCGAAATAAGCAACCATCTTATAAATATATATAGCTTATGAGCTTCGTAGCAAAGTTCACACGGGTAGTTCACACAGGTAGATCTACCCGTGTGAACTTTGCTACGAAGCTCATAGTACACTTGAGGTGCAAATTGCAAATGAAACACGTAGCTAGAGTTTCAATGAAAAATGCACCTGGCACGCTCATGATCCTGGGATTAGATAACATAAGTAGTACAAAATTTTGATATACGTGGTTTTCATATCAGCACAAAAGTTCATGGATACTTTACATTATTAAAGTCTTAAAGTTTAATGGGAGAAGCGATGCATCTTTGATGACACGAATAACAGAATCAAACTTACTGGTCGAGGAGCTGCATGCTTCACCTTATTCTTTTCTTGGTTGCGATAGTGACTGGAAGGATATTGTCATAAGGAGGTATGAAAAACTTTGTCCTCAATTTAATTGGGACAAAAATGATGGCTAGAACTGACAGGCTTTTGTAGAGAAAATGCGAGGCAGTAAGTTCCTAGATCATTTTCTTTCTTCTTCCCCATTTTGATTTGATTTGATTTGATTTTTCTGTTTTCTCTGAGTAAAAATGCACCCCCTTAGGAAAAATAAGTCGAGGTATTTACAAGCAGTTATTTGGTTGTTTCAACAGTACACGGGTCAAAAAGAGAAACAAAAACAAAAAGTGGGACAGTAAAACAGGGCAACCAAAAACCCAAAATATTGAAAAGGAAACAAGCTATGCCCCAAGCTGATAACAAAAGGAGCTAAAAGAAGGTGTTTAAACAATGTGCTACAAGAGAATGACGTATCGTCAAAATTAATAGTTGTATTTCAGAGCATAAAGGAATCCGAAAGGTCAAAACCAACTTGGAACTATACATCATTCCTACTAACCACTAAACCAGTCTAACAACATTCGAGTGCGTTCAGTAAGATAGTAGAACAAACCCGTAAGTTGAGCACCATATATGGGAAATAGCAAATTTCTAGCATTGAGAAAAATTATAAGCTTTAACAGAATTTTCCCAAACAAGTTCAACACCAGTAAGCATTATGCTTTGCTTCACTGGGGAAAAAAGGAGGGAGGGGGTAGCAATTCTTGTAATAATGTATCTCTTTTGACTTTGGCTTTTTTCCTAGATGTTTCCCTACCTTATTAAAGAAACAACTTAATTGCCTACAAACAGATTGCTTCTATGTATTTGAAAAAGAAAAAGACAAATCCAGAAACATTTCAAGCTTACACATTATCATGACAAAGAGGAGTAGCTCACAGTATAACGATCTCTACTTATCTAAAAGGAGATCTATAGCATACAAAGGACCAATAACTAACAAAATACAGGGCCAGGTTCTACCAGAATCAAGTTTCTCCCAATGATTTTTAGAATTTTGGGCAAACAGTAAGATTTGAATCGTTAATTTGGTCAAATGTAAACAAATTACCTCCCGATGTTTTCTTTTTGGAGGACTGACTAGATACGACGCTACTCTTTGTTTTGTTCTTTTTAGACCCTTCATTGTCTTCGGTGTCCGTATCCGACACTGGGGATTTTGCCGACGATGAATCATCTTCATCGTCACTCCACAGCATCGCCCTTTTCATGGTATAAATATGACTGAAAAGCAAAGAACAAAATCAAACTTATGAAAATAACATGCATTTTGGATATCTATAAATAACAATACATGGGCTTGATCTTCACCCATGTTAGCCGGTGACCTGCTGCGCTGAGATAGAGACAGTGAGATAGAGACAGGAAGGGGCACCATTGTCAAGCACTTGAAGATGAGTAGATTGATTGTGGACGACAGCAGGCGGCGAATCAGCGGACGGGTTGGTGGCTTGGGGCTACGGGAGCAATAGGGTGGTTGGCGGCTTGGGATGTGGGGGTGGGATGGCATGGGAGGTGGGCGACGAAGGGGTGAGAGAGAGAGAGAGAGATCAAAGAAAGAGAGAGAAAGAGAAGAGGGGAAAGGTGAGCGGCGGGGAGAAAAAGAAAAGAGTAGGGTTTTGCTCTTTTAATCACCTTTATTTAGTGAAGGATTTTAGTCCGTCGTTAAAAATCCGTTGCTAAAACACTTTTAAAATTTTCAAAAAAATAATAAAATGAGAAATTTTCAAAAATAATATCTAGCGATGGATTATTTCGTCGGTAATAATCCGTCGGTAAAAGTCCGTCGTTAAAAACCTTTACAGGCAAAAATTCCATTGGTAAATGTTTTTAGCGACGGACTTTTACCGACGGGCAAATCCGTCGGTAAAGGCCACTTTTAGCGATGGATTTCAGTCCGTCACTAAAAATCCGTCGCTAAATTTTTTTTTCTCTTGTAGTGTACCCATAAGTGCAAAATTGTTTAAAAGAGGTTGATAGTAGAACCTTAGATCTATCTAGACACCATATTGTTATGCCCAAATTCATTTATTGATGTTTTTGGGAATCTAAGGTTTTTATCTAGAGAATGGAGATTAAGGGATGGTAGTTTGAGTGGAGGTTGATGGCTGGTGGATCTGGTGTTGTGTACTACCATTATGCTTTCTTACCACTTGCTGCGAGAACAATAAAATCGGATTTTATAGTGGAATGAGCTATACAAGTTTGTTTCTTGCTTGTCCAAGAAACTACACCTCCTACAAGAGTAAATACCAAACCAGATGTAGACCTATTATCTCCCACACTTGTAACAATATAGGCGGATAATTATTATAGAAAAATGCTAATTTCGTGGTTCTCTTGAGGTAACCAAGGATTTTACCTATATCCTTCCAATGTCTTACACGAGGATTTACTTTAGACATTAAAAGAAAAATTGCAATATCCTCACTTGTGAAATGAATAGCTTGCACCAGGCTACCAATTGCAATAACATATTCTAGTTGCTCCACCAGAATGTTTTTCGAACTTCAAGTTGAATCAAACAGAGTACTGACCTCTTGACTCAGAGCATACCCTCACTATGCTTTCTTACTTTCATTCCAAAGATTGCATCCAATTCACCAAAATCATTCGCTTTAAACATGGAAGATAGTTACGTCTTCAAATCATTTAACCCAATGATGTTAATTCCAAAAAATAGCATGTTGCATGTAAATAACATACAAGCAAACTAATACACCGTAGTTAGCAGTGAAAAAACATACTATCTACACTGTTGAGCCTAGATCCAGAAGATACTACAATCAAATGAAACTCCTCGTGCCATACTTAGTTGCTTGTTTAAGCTCATACAGTGACTTCAATAACTTCTACACATTCTTTTCATTTCCAAGTAAAGCAAGCCTCTCAGATTGCTCCATGTACACTCCTTCACCGAAATCTCCATTGAAGTAGGTCGTCAACATCCATTTGAGGTCTATAAAGATGATGATAGATTTTAAAGTTATGAGAATTCTAATTGAAGTTGTATAAGCCACTCGGGCATAGGTTTTGAAGTAATCAATTTCTACTTTCTGTCTAAACCCTTTGGTTACTAATCTAGCCTTAAAGACTTGAAAAGAACAGTCAAAACAATTTTTCCTTCTAAATCCCCACTTAGACCCTATGGATTTAAAACCTTGGGACAGATGCATCATTAACTGCAACCTTTGGGAAGGATGCATCCCACGATGACCTAGGCTCACTAAATGACTTAGGGTCATCCTCTAAATTTAACACTATGAGTGACTTGTTAATTATGTAGTTTTTCCTATCACCTTCAATGACAAACACAATACATTGGAAAGAAATAATATGTTAACTCTTTCTCTTTCGTTTCTCTAGTGCTTCTTCTAGATTTTGTAGGCTGAATTCTAGATTTAGTAAATTGAACTTTATGTAGCATTTCTGATCTTAAAGGTTTAGTTGGACTATATTCTTGAGAAGTAAAAATTGTTGTATTCTACTACACATTAGATTCCAAATCAAGAAGTCAATGTGCCTTACTATTTTCAGTATATCCCAAATACAATTCCAATAGTCCTTTGTCCAAGCTTAGTCTTTTTAAGATCTGAAACTCTATAGAATACTAAGCACCCACACTTTTTTTGAATGTGGAAGGTTACGTTTTTCACTCCAGACAATCCATAAAATCCATAAGGGTTCACATTATTTCTCTTGGACGACACCCTAATATGTATGCAACACTCAGTAACCAAAGCTTACTTGTTCTCTTTCTCTAAAAATTTTGTTGAGATGTATAGCTTGCGGAATTTTGATAAATCAGGTCATGTTGCTCACAAAAATATGCATAATCATTTTCAAGATACTCGACACCTTTATTAGGACGTAGAATCTTAATTTTCTTGCAAAATTGATTTTTAACTTCTGCCTTACATTTTTTGAACGTGCTAAATACATCATCTTTAGATCTTAATAGATAGCTCTATAAGTACCTACTTCACTCATCCACAAAGGTTATAAACTACCTTTTACCCTCGACAATTAGCAGCCCATTTATTTTGGATTATCAGAATGTGCTAAATCAATCTCTTTTGACACTAGAAAATGGTTTCTTTATTATTTTAGATTTAGCATTACCTTCACATTTATCCAACTTATCATTAAAAGCTATCAAATCCAACTTTGTCATGTTCTTTAAGCAACCAAACTTCAAGTTAGCCAATCGACCACGCCATAAGGAAGAAGACTCGACAATATAAGCATAACATGTAGTTTTACAATGCTTAGCGTAAACATATCATTACGAGAGTACCATTTTCCCACAAATTACATTTGTCGACAAGAAAACTTTTTGTATTTGAAAGCTACCCAAAACCTCCTTTTCCTAATCATCAAATCTAGAAAAAAAGAATTGTTCCTATCGTCGGGTGCATGGAGACATTTAGAAGATTAAGTTTCCTCCCACAAGTGAGCCAATTTTCACAATTCCTTTTTCTGGAATTGACAGCACAAGTATTGTTTCCCATATGTTTCTTTTGGTCATCAATCACCTTTTCATATGCTTTCGACATAGACTTATCTGTTCAGACGTGAATTGTGGCTTGAGAATCAAACCACCAACCAGATTTCTCAGTTGCTAGATTGGATTCAGAAATTAGAGCAATGAGATTCTCTTCCACCATTTTTGCCTTAATATAAACTTTTCATTTCGGTACTTGCACTTGTTGACACAGTGACCTCTTTTCCCGCAAATATAGAAGCTTCCTTTCTTGTTCGTTTGTCCTTCATCTTGGGTAACTTTCTTCTCAAATTACTCATCATTGTTCCTTGCTTATAAGGCTGGACTTAGGAATGTGATCGCTTCCTTCAACATAGTGCACATTAGACACAAAATAGAATATAAACCTTGTCACATTTACAAGAACACTTTTCAATGTGAGGTGATTTTGAAACTATTCCAGATTGAAATCCTCAAACTTGTGCAATAGGCTCTTCTAATAATTCTGCCAAGAAGGGGATACTCACAATGATAGCCTCCACTTGAAAATACTTTGGGTCAAATACACGTTTGAGGCTATCATTGCGAGTATCCTTTAAGGGTTAAATACACCCTTAGGGTGTGTTTGGATATGGAATTTTGAAATACTGAGTATTTCTAATTGCCCTTATTTTGAAATTCCCTGATTTACAAATTCTATCATTTTAAAATATTTTATTTGGAAGAAAGGAAGCAAAAGGTTGTTAAAAAAGGTGGGAGGCAAGATTCCTAAAAAACAGGAAATTAGTTATTGTGGGTTTGTAAATTACTGATTTGAGTCACTTTTACAAATAACTAGTTTAAACTATTGATTTGAACTGTGAATTTGGGGACCCCAAATCCACATTTCAAATCACTCCGAAATTTTAAAAATTCCCTTTTGAACTATCCAAATAAGATATTTTGTCCAAGTAATTTACAAATACTCTACCAAAGTCAAATCTCCAGTTCAAATCCTATATCCAAACACACCCTTAGGTGAGACTTCATGATACTTTAAGGGTCTATAAAAAATAAATACACGTTAGATTGAAATCCTTAAACTTGTGCAATAGGTTCTTCTAGGGCCTGAAAGTATCTCGAAGTCTTACCTTATGGTCTAAAAATTTATTTTTTACATATAAGGGTCTGTAATTTCACATTTACAATAAGTAAGGACTTCCGTTCAAATTCCTAACGATCTAGCAAAAACCGTTAGAGGCAAAATTGTCCGAATATGTTTAATTTTTTTTCTCTTTTTAAAATTTTCACATTCCTCTTCTCTTTACAGACCCACTCGCCCCCTCACCCACCCCACCCAGCCCGCCCCTTACCCAAGCCCCACCAACGACTGAAATACATAGAGACACCAAATTCGCTGGCTGAAATACACATCGGGCCTACACCAGATTGGCATCACCACTGCCGAACCACCACCATGTCGCTACTGCCATCAATGGACAATCACCACCAACACTGGTCTCATCACGGCTCCGCCGAAGCCAACATCTCCCACCAGTAATCGATCATGCAGAGCCAACATCGTCCACCAGATCAGCCTCACCACCGTACCACCAAACAACTACCGATCAATCACCAATCACCGTCATCATAAACGCTTGCCGCCCAAGGCCCACCCACCACTGCTAACCCCCCTTCTTCATCATTGACAACAGAACACCCATCACTACTAACCCTAATTTTTAGGCAAAGGACTTGGAGCACCATGGATTCAACCGAGTTCTATTTCTCACTCTTTTTACTGACCCACGTGTTGAGCAACCTGAGGCAGACGTACCTAGTTTTGTACAAATTCGGGTTGAGGCAAAACCCAAATGAGCGGTAATGGACCAGCGGGTGCTGGGCCTGGTAGTCGAGCAGGAAAGCGAGGTTGAAGAAGAAGAGCCCGTTTTCATACGGCGTGCCGGGTGGGCCAACGATTACGGCACGGAAGAGGTCGGTGCCATCTTGTACACGCACACGTAGATCGTGTCGGGGAGGTGGTCTTGAAGGATTTGCCACTCCTTCATTCTCTTCTTGTGGACCCCGGCGGAGGGGTTGGCGAAGCAATCATGTCGTCTTCTTGGCAGCGATGGCGTTAGTGCTGTACTGGTGTTCAGAGTCGTCGTTGGCACGTCGAACCGGCGGAAGGGGCCGATAGCTTGTGTCCGAGGGCCATTTGTGAGTGCAGTAGGGTAAGGGGAGAGAGAGGAGAATTATCAGACTTTTTAGTGGAGGGTTTAATCAAGGGGGGGATGGTGGGTTAAACTTTTAGATATCTAAAGAAGGGAATTCATATATCAAAAATTTTAAATTTCACATGTGGGTGAAAAATTAAAAAAGAGTACCAATTTTGCCTCTGACGGATTTGTTCCAAAGTTAGGAATTTGGACGGAAGTCTTTATTTATTGTGAATTTGAAACTACAGACCATTTTGTATAAAAATAAATAAATATTTGGACCCTCAAGTGAGATTTCGGGATACTTTCATAATACTAACGTGTATTTACCCAAATACTTTGGAAGGATGATTTTTTCACAGCTTGAATTTTGTTAACAATCAGTGGTAGAACATAGACCTGTTCTAATCAGTTTAGAATAAGTTAACAATCAGTTTAGAATAATGTGCCATAAGATATATATGTAAACTTTCCTCCTTGCCTTATATTCGTTATCCAATGCACTCCAAATATCACGAGTAGGCTTGACTTTAATAAATAGATCATACAAATGACTCGATAACCACTCAGTATCTTTATGCAATGGAGATTCTTCCTTCATTCCTAGCACGCTCAACTTCTTCTGCCTTGGGTGAAACATCTTCCGGAGAAGCCTTTGGTTCTTTTGGTCGAGGCGACATATCAGGATCCTAAATACAAAAGACATGTGATGCAGTGAGTAGAAACATCATCTCATCCTTCCAGCGAGTATAGTTGCCATCAAAATAATCCAAATCCATTGAAGCACAACAAAATTAAGCCTTAAAATTTTTGGAAAATAAAGGAAACAAAACCACAAGTGAAGACTTTGAAGCTCGTAATCGCTTTCCTTAAGGCTTTCTTTGTCCCCACTTGAAATTGTCTTTGTTGATGGGTCGCAGAAAAATAATCTTCTAAGATACAACAAAGTCTTTGTGATAGTTGGCAAACTGCAAATTAAAAAAATTTCCCTTGGAATTCTCTCGAAGCAGTGTACCCTTGGCTAGAGAGAGAGAGAGAGGGAGTAAAAATTGTAAGTACATTGGCAAGAGATAAATATTCGGAATTAATTAACAAAAGCTGTCTTTTGAATAAACATAAGTGTTGGGAAAAAAAATAGTTACAACAGTTAAATATTCAAATATGGAACAACTAGATTTTATTTAAAAATGAACGAGTTTTCGATAAAACATATTTTCCAAAATAAAAGTATTTTTCAGAAATAACGTTATTCGCCAAGGTGCCAAAGCTTGCATAGCACACCCTAGCCTTATTACCATTATAACATGCCTAATAAGGTGTAAAAATCAACTTCCGACTTAAAAACATTTAAACAGACATTTCTAAACCATGGGTGACTAAGGAGTTTTGCTTGTTTTCAAACAAACTTCCCCAAGCTCCAACAAAAGTTCCATGTTTGTGGCTTCCAAACTTCAACATAATATTCCAATTGAGCGCACTGTCTGTTCGCTGATGCATCTGTAACATACAGTAAAGTACTACGCATCATTGACTTGCAAGTCAAGCCGAATAAAAAGATAATTATCCTTTGTACAAGATGGTTATCTACATATTGCTTTGCGGTTCTCCATTTTGAGTTGTATATCCTTCGCAATGTCACCATAAGAAGAGCCCGACTAGCAATAACAAAATTGTTATGTTCTTGTTCATGCTATAACTTTTGATTCCTCTATTGCTTTCATGTCACACACATCGTGCTTCCTTTTTCATGTTGCTATTAAGTAAATACGTATTTGAGTAAATTTTAAAAACAAAACAGTTCAAAACTACAGCCCTATGTTCAGGCCTTACGTCTACAGTCTCTCTAAGGGCCACTTCAGAAGTTCTTTTGTTGTAACTAATTCCTTTTGAAGCACGAACAGTACAAAATGGTAGAGACGGCCAATTTCTTCAAATGGGCCTAAGGTTCTACGTACCCTTAAAATATCTAACGTGAACAGATTCAGAGCTCTAAATTGGTAGTATGAATACTTTCCAAGTTCCTCAAGAACAGTGTCTCAAATCAGATCTACTTTGTGTAGTATACCACTGAGAAGAGTTATGCTTTTTCTTTTTGGGTTAATTTTACGCTACACCCTATACTTAGGGGTCAGTTGCACTCGGCACTACCCAGCACCAAAATCTTTAAAATCTTGGTATTCAGCACCAAATGATGGTCAAACTGGCCTTTGACCATACGTCTGTTACTTTCTAAGGGGCAAAATGGTCTTTTTACCTGTTATATCCACCTTTCATCCACGTCAGCTCCAAATGGCCCCAATAATTAACATCAGACCCTCCACGTCATTTCCTTGCCCTTTTTCTCTCCCAAACTATTCGTCTTCCCAACCAATATCGAACCGCATGGCCACCTCCTCCGACCGAAACTACTGTCTGACGAGCCATCGCCTCTGACCGAAGCCACTGCCCGGTGTGCCACCATCCCCGCCACCACTCTCCCCATCATCACCACCCACCACAGTCGGCCACCCACGACCAGCTATAACCACCCACAACCACCAATCCCGAAACCCACGGCACCCCCTCCGATTGAATCGCGGCCACCAACGCCTCTGCCACAAATCCTTCACCCACAACCACTAATCCCTCCCTCACCCACGATCACCACCTCAAACCGAATGACAACCACCAATAACCGGCGTTCGACCAACAGTGACCATTCAATGAGCCATTACCACCTCCAATCGAACGACCATTAGACACTCCCTCTGCCTACCGCTGTAATCACAGCATACCCAATCAACCCATCACCCGATCTCCCTATTGATCTCCTGCGAGCCCAATTAGCCACTGCACAACATCATCACCACATAATCAGTGGTCCAAATCGAGGGTGAGAGTGACAGGTCAGGCTAGGTGAAGAGGGTGTGGGGCAACTCTGGACGCCAATGACCGCGGCGACGCTAGAGGCGGGTTCTTGGTGCACGGTGGTTGGGGGCACTGAGAGAAATAGAGAGGAGAGAGTGAGAGAGAGAGAAAGAATAGGGAAGAGAGAAATGACGTTGGGCTTAGGGGGTTGGAGCTGACTAGGATTTTATGGATTAAAGGACCATTTTGCCCTTAAAAAATTTACAGACGTCTGGTCAAAGGTCATTTTGACCGTCAATTGATGCTAGATACCAATTTTTTTTTAATTTTTGGTGCTGGTTGTCAATTTTAGAACTACGGAATGCTGACTGACCCCTAAGTATAGGGTGTAGCGTAAAATTAACCCTCTCTTCTTACCTGGTAACCCACAAACATGAAACATTATGGGCAACCCAATTCTAATCAACATGTCCTCCATAATCGTACTCAACATGTTCTTGCTAGCCAACCAATTAATGAAAAAACACTCTGGAAGTGGTACCTAATACTTAGGCTACTAATGCTCAACTTTAGTTGCAGTGTGTCAAACTGCATCAAAATGCATTAGTAAGGTCAAGTTTCCTCGGGGAACAAGTCCAAGTAAGTCTATCTTCAGCCTCAGAAACCTGAAGTAATTGACAGGAGAGGGTTAACAAATTAGCAGCATTGGGTTCAAAGGCATAAGAGAAGAGCAACCAATGTGGATGTAATGCAAGTTTTGCATTATTTTTAATTTGAACATCATATGTCCAACTATTAGCTAGATGGCTTCTAACACAGGTTCGCTGATGACCACTATTTATTTATTCAGTGTGGTTATTTGTTTGAAAGTTGATGCTTATAGGGACTATCTATACTAGCTTCATGCTTAAAGATACTGTATTATAGAATCAACTGAATCAAGAGAGAGTTAAAAAGATTAAGAATTTCAATTATAATATCTTAATCCTTTGTAACTAGTTGTGATTCGAAGGGCGGATTAATGACTTTGGTCTGTAATAACCTTCAGACACCTATGCGCCTTGCATGTCAGTTCAAAATCTTTCAATAAAGTTGTTGTTAGCTAGTGTGTCAACTTTGAAGCTACTACTAAAAGATGTTTTTGGGGTTAACATTTTTTTTTCTATTTGGATAAATGTGTTGGTTCACATTCCAAAGCAAATAGCTGTTCCAAAGTTCGAGTTTTCACGAAAAATTGCGATAATTCTTTAAACTCCTTATTCATTCTAAGACATCAAAGGTGAAGCCCTCGATCTCACTTAAAGAATAACTTGTTCTTACCCTGGAGATATTACCAAGGGTCATAAGCGATTTCGATCTTGAAGCATAAGAAGATCACACGAATGTTTTCTAGGGCATTTCGGAGAACTTGGGTAGATGTAGGCTTGATGGTAATTCGAGCGTTGCTCATCCAAATATGTTTGTTAAGTATCTATAACCTTATGTCTTTTCTTTATTGCTAAATATTTGCTTATAGCTCGTAGTTAGCATATGCATTTGATACATGGACTTGTTTGATTGAGATATTTAGTTTCAAATTATCCGTTAGTTTGCAAAACGTTATTTTCCATCTTACTGTTATTTTATTCATTTCAACTGGTATTGAATCTTTGGCTCTTGACACTAGGAAGAATCCAAGAGTTAAACGTTAGGGGTAATGAAGGGGAGTTCTACAATTAGGATTCGATTATCGAGTGAGACCACTTACAGTACGTGGAGATCTTTTCGAACCTTAAGATTATGAGAGATGGGGTACTAATGTACTATAGAGGATGTCTATTTGTTCCTACAAAAGTGGTTTACAAAACAAAAATGTATAGTGCTAATAGATATGTGGTGATACTTTGTATGAAGACTCGTTCTAAAAGTTGTATGTGTGCATTGAAAATAAATAAACTCAACAGTCATTGTGTGTGATTAGGCAAAGAGTAGTTTGGATACTCTATAAGTCACACATGAAAGTTTTCTTTCTTTCACAGAGATTTTATGACGAACTAAGTTTTACAGGTATTATGAACTTCTCCAAATGTTCTTAAGTCAAACTATTGCATACATGTTTCTTAGGTAAACAATTGGACAAAGCTCTTCTAAAGGTGATCTCCTTAGAAAGGGTGATCAAGTCTTTATTTCGAGCATAGAATGCAGAAATAGCTCACTCATGAATTCAAGAATGTCGCTACAAAATTTGAGAATTCAAGAATGCCACAACCCGAACCCGTAGTGCTATTGGGTCATGACAATAGTATCAGAGCAGAAGGTTGTAAGAAAATTTGAGAATGAACAATGATCCTATATGCAAGAGATTTGTGCTTGATCAGAATGTGAGTCGCGTATACCATTGGTTATTTTATTGCCAAGATAAGCCTTTGTCCCGAGTTAGGGCTTAAGGCCTATTGTTAGGGATGTAATAGAGTCAAGTACTTGGGCTCGTTTGGTTCTTCTCGGGCATGGCTCACTTCAATTCTTGGTCAGTTCGAGCTCAGTTCATGACAAACCTTTTTTATCTGTTGTTACCCACGATCCTAAATATGCCATACAACCCATGATCGACTCACAATCGTAGATGACCATGATCAAATCTATGTATCACCAACAACAACATGTAATTTGGAGAAACGACTGGTGGTGAAGCATGACACTTCACACTCATATTTGCGCCACGCACCTCATATCAGAACCTAGACGGAGGCATCACCAGAAGGCAATAAATATTTTTGGTTATGTCAGGCCTAAAAGATGGAGGTGAAGCTATAACTTAACGAATTATTTAGTGGGATGCCTAACCTAGAGCAATGAGCAGTTTTTAGCCATTTAGCAGTTACCAAAGCCGAACACTTCGTTTGTCCTAGAGAAATTTTTGCAACCATTTCGACAATTTTCAAAACATCACTCTTTGGAGAGAAGTTCTCCTCTCGATCTCCTTCATTTCTTGTAAATGTTCCCCCCTGTTCATGTACTTTGGTTTGTTATCCCATTATGTTCTGCTATCCTGTTGGTCTTGTTGGAGACGAATGCTTACTCAAACTCATACTCACTTATATGAATAGGACACGAGGAGAACTTGAAGAGAAAAGACAATATACCATATGTTGCAAGTAAAAATCGGATTGGGAACCACACCAGAAATTAGGCCTGCAAAAGAGAACACGGAGTGACCGCCGGGTGGGGTTTCGGCGGGGGAACGCTCTGATGCTTAAGTCAGAGATGACTAACAATGTAGAACTCTGAAGAAGCAGTAAGACACAATATGTGATTGTGTGTGAACTTGTCTTTACCTGAGGGGCTTGACCCCTTTATATAGTGGTAAAAGGAGGAGTCCTAGTAGGACTGAGCTTTGACCAACTCTAATCAGAATCTAATTAGGATCCTAGAGGATCTCACGTCAATCTGAACTGATAGAGTCAGAGCCTCTTTAGGATTATGCCCGGTGACTGATACAGTAAATGCCATATCCGTAATGAGCCAGTATGGGTTACGTGTCATAACTGCCACGTGTCGTCCATAGATTGGAGGGATATTTTTAGCTATATCATATGCCTCCTGCTTTTGCCAGCGTTAATGAAGTGGGTGGAAGCACACTTTTTTTACTGGTGGTAGCGAAATATGCCGAAAACAATTCTGTTCGGACATAGTTCTACTCGGTCAGAGTTCTGCTCGGACGAGGTTCTGTTCGGACAAAATTCTGCTCGGACGGGATTCTATTCGGATAGAATTCTGCTCGGCCGTTGTCACTCTGCTCGGGTAGACTGTTCAGACGAAATTCTGTTCGGACAGAATTCTGCTCGGGCAGAGTGTTCGGACGAAATTCTGTTCAGACAGAATTCTGCTCGGTCTTTGTCACTCTGTTCGGGCAGAGTGTTCGGACGGGATTCTGATTGGATAGAATTCTGCTCAGCCGTTGTCACTCTACTCGGGCAGAGTGTTCAGACGAAATTCTGTTCGGCCAGAATTCTGCTTGGCCGTGGTCACTCTGCTCGAGCAGAGTGTTCGGACGGGGTTCTGTTCGGACAGAATTCTGATCGGCCTTAGTCACTCTGCTCGGGCAGAGTGTTCTGACGAAATTCTGTTCTGCCAGAATTCTGCTTGGCCGTGGTCACTCTGCTCAGGTAGAGTGTTCGAACGAAATTCTGTTCGGCCAGAATTTTGCTCGGTTGTGGTCACTCTGCTCGGACAAAGTGTTCGGACAGGATTCTGTTCGGACATAATTCTGCTCGGCCTTAGTCACTCTGCTCGGGCAGAGTGTTCAGACGGGATTTTGTTCGGCCAAAAACCGTGCTCGGCTGTTTGGCACTCTGCTCGGGCAGAGTGTTCGGACACAATTCTGCTCGGGCAGAACAGTGCTCGGCCGTTTGGCACTCTGCTTGGGTAGAGTGTTCGGACATGATTTTGCTCGGGCAGAACCGTGCTCGGCCGTTTGGCACTCTGCTCGGGCAGAGTGTTCGGACACGATTCTGTTCAGGCAGAACCGTGCTCGGCCATTTGGCACTCTGCCCGGGCAGAGTGTTCGAACACGATTCTACTCGGGCAGAACCGTATTCGGCCGTTTGGCACTCTGCTCGGGCAGAGTGTTCGGGAAGGATTCTGCTCGGGCAGAGTGTTCGGTAAGGATTCTGCTCGGGCAAAGTGCTCGGTTCATGTCCACGTGTCCCTCTTCCAATTAATGCCTTTGAGCGGGAAATTTTGAATTTTCAAACTTTCATTCTCTTAGCTTGCGACACGTAAGAGTCAGATGAACCGTTGTGCATCCCTAAAAATGGTTATTCGGGGTATTCTCTATAAAAGGAGATCTTCACTTCATTTTCACCTAACTCAAATCATTCGGAAGCATCCTTCACTTCAAGTAAGTCTCTCTTCATCTCCTCTTTCTGTTCAGCATTTCAAGTTTTCGTAGTTTGTTTAGAAGACATGTCTGAGTCCTCAGTGTCTGTTTTATCTCCTGAAGAGGATAGTCATTAGCAGTAGTTCATCCTCAAGATCAGGTCGAGTTTCAACTTCAAGTAGTGAATTTGGGACTTCAAATCCACAACTTCTCCGACCTTTATCCTCGGAACCACTACGCCCTTCATCTTCTCAACCTCCCCAGCCTTCAACCTCCCAATCATCTCCATCTTTGCCAACCAAGAATGCCTTAGGCGACGTTAAAAATCAAGCCGAAGATGAGGCTAATCCTAAGCCTTGGTATATGGCAAATGATAAGTCGAGTAAAATGTCTACCGAAGATTTGGTGGAGTTACTCCGGGAATATCCTCTTCCCGTAGGCTGGTATGCTCGTCTTCCTGGTTTGCAAGAACCAGCCAACTATGGAACGAAGTATGAAACTGGGATATATGAACAGCAAGTGAGATCTGGATACAGGCTTCCTCTTCACCCTTTTGCTCTTCATTTCTTCGAGCATTACCACATGGCCCCAGGTCAGCTTGTTCCCAATGGCTGGAGGAAGCTTGTTGGGCTCATTTATCTGGTTCAGACTTCGGGCTACAAACCAGATGCAACAGATTTTATGAGAGTATTCTTTGAAATCTGTTTCGTCAAGGGAGTTGCCAATTGTCCAGGATGGTACTATATTCACAGTAGACAACGACTTTTGAAAGGGGGGCCGAAGTCAAATAAAGGTTGGCACTCCAGATACTTCTTCGTTGGCCGTTCTGATAAAGGGAAGCTTCCGTTTGACAGAGAATGGAATCCTTACTGTAAGGATTTTGAGAACCCTGGCAAGCCTGCTCCCAACAACCTTACCAAACACATTCTTAGCCACATCAAACTTTGGGGCGGACTTTCCATTGATGAACCCTTATCAGAACAGCAACTAGAATCGGCAAGGATCATTCCTCACATGCCTGTTCCAGCTGGAGCTGTAACTCCTCCTGCGCCTACTATCTCTAGCACCTTTCTTGTTGAGAACGCGTCTCTAGGTGTGCTTTAAATAGGCTTTTGGTTTCAGTCTTTGTTTCAATGTGTATTCTTGTATTGATTACCAACTCCTTTGCAGAAATGGCCAGCGGAAGTGGAAAAACGCCGCAAGGAGGCTTTCTTGGCGTCTTGCAGAAAGCCAAAGGAAAGAGGAAAGAAAAGCAGCCAAGTGCAGAGTTGCCCCCTGCTCCAAAGAAGACAAGGGTTATCCCTCCTGACCACTCTCCGCAGATCGTTGAGAAGGTGTCTGTCAAAGAGGATCCCATCTTTGTCCCAGATGGACTCTTCACTCCAATGATGTTGGGATGCCAGATAGTCAGATTTGTGAGCAACACCTTGTTCACGGAGTTCTTCCTCGGGACAAGGAAATATTTCAGAACCAAACTCACGAGACCTTTGCCTGTTCCTTTGCTCAGGCTGTGTATACAGTGAGATTCTTTCTTATAGTCTTCCCTTGTATTTACTTTCGGACTTCTGATCGTTCCAATCTTTATCGCAGATGTATGCGAGCGGGTCTGAAATGCTGTCTCGTTTTGAGATGGCAAGGCAAGTGGCAGCTGAGGAGGCCCAGCAGAAAAGGGAAGCCCTTAAGGAGGCAGAAGAAGCCACTCGTCGTGCTGAAGAGCTGAGTAAGCAAGACACTGACTATCTTGCACAGATCGAGACTTTGGAGAGGATACTGAAACGGGCAAAAAGGAGAGTGGCAGAAGAGGTGAAGAAGGCTCGTGATCAAGGCATCTGCAACTTTCTTGATGGGAATGCTGGGGATGAATGGCTCAAGAAGCGCGTGGATGACGGCCTTAAGATTAAGACGCCTAGCTAAAGTGATGAGGGCTAGCGCAATCCTGTCAATCTTTGGATATCTTGTCTCTACATCTTGTAAGACCTTGCTCACGTAATAGATGGGTTTCTGGACTCCATCTCCTTCCATGACTAAAACAGTGCTGACTGCGACTTCGGTGACCGAGAGGTACAAAAACAAGTCCTCTCCGGGGAATGGCTTCGAAAGTAGGGGCGGAGAGGTCAAGTAGGTTTTGAGTTCGTCGAACGAGGTCTGACACTCGTCCATCCAAGCAAAATTTTTTGCTTTTCTGATCGCTCTGAAGAAGGGCAAGCATCGTTCAGCTGATCGAGCCATGAACCTTCCCAAGGCTGCAACCCTTCCTGTTAACTCCCGCACTTGCTTGACGGTTTTTGGGGACGTCATGGTCTGGATGGCTTTGATATTTTTCAGGTTTGCCTCACGATTAGAAACAATAAACCCCAAAAACTTCCTTGACATAACTCCGAAAGCGCATTTCACTGGGTTGAGCTTCATTTTGTACTTTCGAAGAATTTCGAAAGTTTCTTTCAGGTCTTCGACATGGGAGTCGGACTTTATACTCTTGACGAGCATATCATTGACATAAACTTCCATGTTCTTGCCGATTAAGTCCCGAAAGATCATGTTTACCAGGCGTTGGTAAGTCGCTCCGGCGTTCTTGGGTCCGAAGGGCATTACTTTATAACAGTATAACCTCCTCTCCGTGATGAATGAAGTTTTGGAGACGTCATCTTCATGCATCATGATTTGGTTATAACCAAAATATGCATCCATAAAACTTAGCAGTTCGTGACCCGAAGTAGCATCGATCAGAAGGTCGATCCTTGGAAGTAGGTAGCTATCTCTCGGGCATGCTTTGTTAAGATCTATATAATCGATACAAATTTGCCATCTGTTGCCCGATTTGGGAACCATAACGACATTGGCGATCCAATCCGGGTAGTAGATTTCTTCAATGAAGTTGGCAGTTATGAGTTTATCTACTTCTTCTTCAATCTTCTCCTGTCTTTCTGGCGCAAAAGTCCTTTTCTTTTGCTTGACAGGTTTTTTGGAGGGATCAACATTTAGCCTGTGAGTAATAACTTCGTGATCGATCCCAGGCATGTTTGCGGCTGTCCATGCAAAGACATCCGCATATGTTCTTAACAGGTTCACCAGCTCGAGCTTGGTGTCTTCTTTGAGATTCGAACCTATCTGGACTGTCTTGTCTTCGTCTCCAGGATAAACTTCAATGCTTACGAGATTTTTAACCGGTTCCCCTTTTGCATCTTTGTATCTCCTCGGAGATCTTCGATAATGAGTGCTTCTTTGTTCTTCGATCAGCATGAAGTCACGTAGCACTGAAGGGCTGTTGTCTGGTTTCCTTTCACCTCTCCGATCCTGTTTTCTATAGGAAATTTCATTTTGAGGTGGTAGGTTGACACCACAGCCTGCAACTGGTTGAGTGCCGGTCGTCTCAATATGGCGTTGTATGCAGAGGGGACCTTCACGACCACAAAATCAAGCATGAGGTTTGCTTGTGTTGGAGGTGTTCCGATTGCGACTGGGAGTGCAATGATTCCTTCGACATCAACTGAATGGTTGAAAAATCCATACAGCGGCGAATCCATCTTTCAAAGTCGGTCCGTCAGAATGTTCATCTTCTTGAAAGCGTCATAAAACAGAATTTCTGCAGAACTTCCGTTATCGGCCAACACTCTTTTCACCTCGAAGTTCCCAGCTTTGATTATGACGACTAATGGGTCATCATGAGGCGTCTTCACATCTTTTAAATCTTCATTGAAAAAAGAGATCCCAGGTAGGGACGCAATCTTCTGTTTCTTGCTCGGGTTTTAGCTAGTTTTGCACACTTCTCTAGCGTATGCTTTGCGAGACTTTCCCAACGATCCTATCGTGGCTAATCCTCCAGATATGGTATTTATTATCCATGCGTGCTCCTCTCGATCTTCTCTTTCGTCCACCTCCGGGGGTGTCTGTTGCCGCCCGTCTTTGTGTGCTATGAATTTTCTCAATTGGCCCTGTTTGATAAGGGCTTCGATTGCTCGCTTAAGTGACCCACAATTATCAGTTGTGTGGCCATGATCATTATGATAGTGGCACCACAATTCCTTGTTTTGCTTATTTGGCCTAGATCTCATCTTATCTGGCCATCGAAGGGCTTTATTGTCTTTGATCTCGTGAAGTATTTGTGACGGTTTGGCATTGAGAGGTGTAAGATTTTTGAATGCGAACGGGTCTTTGGGACGCCGTTCGTCACGCTTGGAACGTTTCGACGGCTTTCCTCCTTGGGGAGTTAATTCCCGAGACTGTTTTTTTTCTGTTCTTCCTTCCTTTCTTCCTGCCGTCTTCTGTGTGTCTCCAGGTATTCTTCTGCTTGTATGTATTTGTTGGCCTTATCGAGAAGGGCTTTCATATTACCCGGAGGACTTTTGTTCACAGAGAATGCAAATTTGGATGTGGATAGAAGGCCACGGAGGAATGCGGTATACTTCACGAATTTGTCCAAGTTATCGATTTCCAAAGTAGCCGGGTTGAATTGTCCAAGGAAGCATGCCAAAGATTCGTTTTTCTCTTGCACAATGTTCAGCAGACTCGTTGAGTTCTTCCTTCGGGAGCGACTGCTTACAAAGTGCTTCTGAAAGAGATCCGATAATTGGCTAAAGGAATGGATGGATCTTGGTTGTAGAGATTTGAACCAAGCATGTGCAACCTTCCTCAGAGTGGTGGGGAAGGCTCTGCACATGACTGTGTCTGAGACCTGGAGGAGGAGCATGTTTGTTTCAAACTGGTAGACATGTTCTCCTGGATCTCCGGTTCCGTCGTAGAGATCACATTGAGGCATCCGAAAATTGGGAGGTAGTTTTGCTTTCTGGATGGCCTCTGATAATGGATGTCCAGATTCATCCTTTGGGGGAGATCGTTCTGGAGAATGATATCTAGGGACCACCTTCCAGGAGTCCCGTTCTTGTGAACGAGACTCAGGCGCCCTCTTCCTGTGGGGATAGCTTCGAGGGGTCTCAGCTCTGACGACCAGTTCAAGAGAGGAGTTGGTACTGTCTTTGACTGATGGATCACGTCGATAACAAAATCCACTCCTGGTTATGTGATCTCTGCTCTTTTCTTTGGGATTGTAAGTCGGATCGGTCGTTGATCGGTATTTGCGGCCGTAACTTGATCTAAAGGTGAGACGAAGACGAAGGTCACTGGGGTCAAGATGAGAATGGTGAGTGGACGGCGGAGCCATTGCCATGTCGAGCTTCTGTTGGAGAGTGTTCACGACATTTTTCAGTTCGTAGATTTCTTTCGTAAGGTCGACATGGGGTGTTTTGAATAGCTGACGGTTTAGGCGGTGATAAAGATCCCTGTTTTTCAGAGTAGACGTCGGAGAGCGATTTCTTCGAGGTCTAGTTTCTGATTTGAGAGTTGCAGATGTTACGTTAACGTGTGCATCTTCCGCAGAACCGGCACGGCGACGTGAAGGTGTCGAACGGTGGTCACGACTGAGTCGACGAGAGCTGCTCGTTCGGGCATGACGGTGTGGAGAACGACTATGTGAAGAGTCGCTAGAAGAAGAGTGACTGGCCATGTTCCCTGTAGTGGTCCCATGGATGGCGCCAATCTGTTGCAGCTAAAAAATGGATCTAGAACCACACCAGAAATCAGGCCTGCAAAAGAGAACACGGAGTGACCGCCGGGTGGGGTTCCGGCGGGGAACGCTCTGATGCTTGGCTAACAATGTAGAACTTTGAAGAAGCAGTAAGACACAATATGTTATTGTGTGTGAACTTGTCTTTACCTGAGGGGCTTGACCCCTTTATATAGTGGTAGAAGGAGGAGTCCTAGTAAAACTGGGCTTTGACCAACTCTAATCAGAATCTAATTAGGATCCTAGAGGATCTCACGTTAATCTGAACTGATAGAGTCAGAGCCTCTTTAGGATTCTGCCCGGTGACTGATACGGTAAATGCCATATCAGTAATGAGCCAGTATGGGTTACGTATCATAACTGCCACGTGTCGTCCGTAGATTGGAGGGATATTTTTAGCTATATCACCATATAAATTTTATCCCATCGTTCTTCCTCATCTTACACTTGCACCATCTTACACATTTTTACAATGCTTCTAAGTAACTTCTAGACATGTAATTAAGTTACAACTAACTCACTTTTTTATTAACATATTACTACACTACTTGCACTAAGCACGAATCAATAATAAACTTGTAACATGTGCAACACTATCACACAACTTGATGACCAACTAACATGTCACACTAATTAGCACTCCAAAAAGCTAGATCAAATTTATTTTTCCAGCGCCCCCCTTTAAACATGATTTATGTCTTCAAACACTCTTCATGATTGAGGGGCTTGATAAGTGCCAACAATGGTCTGCATCTTCAATTCCATCAAAAGCAACGATCTTCTTCTTCATTTCTTTTGACGTGTATCGCATGTGGGTTATCTTCTTATTGTACCTCTGACATTTTTTTATCACTTGCTTGAATAATTGGTCTTTACAATTTTCTTTGGACATTTCTTGTCGCTCTTCCTGGTCAAAAATCATTTTTACCTGGCCTGTATCACTTAATAAATTCTCTATGCCAAGTTGAGGATAAGTTGTTTAACTTTTTACAAAATCATTTTCCTTCGTAGGCGTGAAAAACGACTCGCTTGGATGAATTTCAATGAAATAAGTTTTCAAACTATTATCCTTAGCGGCATATCCTTGTGGCACTACCATGTCATTTTTGGCCACGAAAAAGTATAACCCGAATCAGTATTATCGTAGGCGCACTCCTTGCACCTCATCTAGGGCTAGGTGCTGCCCCTTTGAAAAGGCCCGCGCCTAGGCGCTGAGGCACATGGCGGTGGAGGAGCAAAAAAAAGGCCAAAAAACTTAATTTTTGATTTTTTTTCACATCGTGGCATCATCTCAACCATTCACTATTTTTGATTCTTTATATCAATATCTAAACCACAAAAAAAAACCTAAAATTTCAAATCCCTAATAAATTGATTCTCTTATTATTATTCATTATGCTAGCATCTCATCCCCAATTGTTACTCTCTTCTAAGTAAATTTACTCTGTTACTTCATCTTGTAGACAAAGAAGATAAAATTGATGAGGAATCTCTATCAGACTTGGAGCCTATGATTTCTTTTTAATGAAAACATTGTGTCTTATCCATATTCACTTAGGATTAATTACTTCTCATTGGATTTGAAACTCTATCTAATGTTAAAAATTTATTAAATTTTTATGTTTTGAATTTTTACGTGATTTTATTGGATTAGTGCAATAATATTTATTTATTTTTATTTTGCACTTCACTTCGAAAAGATGCGCGCTTGCGCTTTGCGCCTAGGCTCCAGGGCCTTTTGCGTCTTAGGTGCACTTGCACTTTTAATAACTATGACCCTACTATATTTCTTCTCTTAAAGAAAAATTAAGAGTCATACCTGAGTTGTTCACGTTTTAACCTCCATGAACTTTTACTTCTTTGTCAATACTCTCATTTTCCATCTCTTCAGATTGAGCATTGTCATCACCGTATGTGTTCTCGCTCTCCTCCATCTTTTCAAATGGCTTTTCTTCATTTGTCAACTCATGGTTCTCATTGGCTTCAAAAGCCTTAAACTCTTGTTCATCACTTGTCACTTCTGTTTCTTTAGCTTAGGAAGCGAGAAACTCGTTTTTATCATGTATTAGAGTTTATTCTTTGGGATGTTCACCATCATTGTTTGTGAACTTATCTTCTTCCCAGCTTTGTACCCAGTACTCTTTGGGTAAGAAGTCATGTCTACGATTGGAAGTAATGACCTCGATCATTCACCAAATGTCACTTAGAGATATTACATCTCTAATGCACATCCATATCTCTATATGGACGGCTTTTTACAATGCTAGGAGTGCCTTTTCTTCCTTCTTTTGGTGAACTCCTTTCGACAAGCTTTCACGTGTTCTTCACTGACCACATCCCATAAATCACTTGATTTGAGATACAACGAAAGGATACTCCTCATTCTCACATAATTTGAGAACATCAAATTTTCACACCAAATATCCATGTCGGATATTTTTTCTACAACCAGTAGTGGCTAAAATACTAATGGCACAACATCCACTAGGACCGTTGTGGCTCTGATACCACTTTTTTGGAGACAAATGCTTACTCAAACTCACACACTCGCTTATCTGAGGAGGACATGGACAGAACGTGAATAAAACACACCATACACTTTAAAATTTTTATCTCATAGTTCTTCCTCATCTTACACTTGCACCATCTTATACCTTTTTATAGTGCTTCTAAGTAACTCCTAGACATGGAATTTAACCTACCACTAATCCACTATTTCATTAACATATTAGTCCACTACTTGCACTAAGTGTCGGAGCCGATGGTAACGATAATGGGTCGTCTAGGACACCAAAAACTGGATTGAGGCTGGTTCACAATATCTTTATGCTAACCTGAATTGAGGGTTTTTACCCTCGAGCCTAGATCGGGTTTGAGATAGGGATCGTATGTGATTTACATATATTTGACCTGAATTGAGGGTTAAATACCCTTGAACATAAACTTGGACCAAAAAATGGAGAATGTAGGTGACTTTCCCGGAGATGATAGAATTGAGGGTTATATACCCTCAGACATAGACCTAGATTGGCAGATGGTTGTGCCCGCTGAAGGTTGGCTACATACTCTCAATTAAAAGGGATTAAGAATGTAGCTCGAACCTGATTTGAAAAGGAGAATGTACATGACTTCACGTACTAACCTATAATGAGAGTCAAATACCCTCGGACATTAAACTTGATTGGAAAACAGGGAATGTACATGACTCTCCTGTACTGACATGAATAGACCTAGACTGAAAATTTGTTGCACCTTACAACGATTACCTACATACCTTCATCTAGAAGGAATCAAGCCAAGTGTAGTTCGAACTGATGATGGGTGAAGGGTTGGAGAGATACATTAACTTTAACCTAGAGTCAAGAAGGATAGGAGCATGACTGGAAAACACAGTAAAAACAGTTTTTTATTTATTTTCTTTTCAATTTTTAGTTATATATATATGTATATATATAAATTTGTTTTCAAAGAAAAACTCTTTTGAAGACTAAGGTCAAGAAGTAGACTCTTAAAGCATAGACTTAGACGAGACAAAGACACCGACCCTGACTGTTAGAATAGGGGAATCACATAGAGCTCCTAGATAAAATGCATGCATAAGGAATTGGTCGTGCAATGGACTGACCAAACAAGGACACACATTATCCTGACCGTCAGTAGAAGGGAATCACAAGGAGCCTCTAGAATAAATGCATGTAGACAGAGCTGACAAATGCAATGTACTGGATGAACGAAAACAGACACTATCCTAACTGTTCGGAGAAGGGAATCGCAAGGAGCCCCTTGACAAAATGCACGCAGATGAAACAAACCATACAATGGATTGGATGAGGATGGACTCTATAATGATTTTTGTGAGAAGGGAATCACAAGGAGCCCCTAGATAAAGATTGCATGTTGACAAACTGACCATGCAACGTACTGGGTGAACAAAAGATAGACACTATCATGATTATCCTGAGAGGAGAATCATAGGGAGCCCCTAGACAAAAATGCAAGTAGACGATACTGACCATGAACTAGAAGATGACTGTTGTGAAAAAGGAATCACATGGAGCCTCTAGACAAAAATGCATTCAGACAATGCTGACCATGCAATGGACTTGATGAACTAAGGTACACATTACCATGGTTGCCGTAAGAGGGGAATCCCGGTGAACCCCTAGACAAAATTATATGTAAACGATGCTGACCAGGAACCAAAAGACAGAAGCACCACCAATCTCATGAAAGCATAGTCACAGGGAGCCCCTAGACAAAGATGCATACAGGTGATGCTGACCATGTAATAAACTGAAGCATACAAAGATAAACGCTACCATGATTGTTAGGAAGGTGGAATATAATGAGCCCCTAGACAAAATGCACACAGACATAACCGACTATGTAATGGAGTAGATGAAGACATGCGTTATTACGACTGTTGTGAAGGGGGAATCACAGGAAGCCCCAAGACAAAAAAGGAAATCACATGAGCTCTTAAACAAAAGTGCATGTAGATAAAACTGACCATGCAATACACTAGATGAATACAGACTCTATGACAACTGTGAGAGGGGAGGGCTCACACGGAGCTTTTAAACAAAATAGAAAGTATACAGAGACAGACACTATCCCAGCTGTCATAAAAGGGGACTCGAAGGGAACGGCTAGACAGAAATGCATGCAGACGCCATTGGTCAATAAATTGGACGAACAAAGACATACACTATTTGACTGTCATGAGAGGAGACTCATATGAAGCCCTAGCTAAAACCAAGAAGGACACAGAGACAAGACATTATCTTGACTGTCGTGAAAGGGCACTCTTAGAGAGCCACTAAACGAAATGCTTATGAATAAGGCTAACCATGTACTAAACTGAATGAAAGCAAACTCTATCATGAATATCAAAGGAGAGAACTTCATATGGAGCCTCTGGATTAAGACAAAATGCACGTAAAGCAGATTTATCCTGACTGTCATGAAAGAAGACTCAAGGGAGGCCCTTAGACCAAAAATGCTGACAGTGCAGAATACAAGACGATGTAGGACAAACATTATCCTGACTGTTAGCACAGGGGACCCACATGGGGCCTCAGGACAAAGATACAACTAGAGTTCACCCCAATAAAACTAGAACAGTAGAGGAATCACATGAGAAAGGCCCTTAAAAACATCGACAAAGAAGAACTTATGACAAAGTTAATATCCATTCACAGTTCAAGAGCATGTTTCAAGTTGAAAATCATTTAGATTGCCTGATAATGGTAAATCAACCATTCACTTCAAGACGTATCAACCTACTCTGTTGATACGTCTATCTCTACCCAACGAGAGGAAGATCACTGGAGTTTTTTGATCGAAAAGTATTTCAATTCCTTATCCTTAGATGCCACTGGAGTTTTTTGATCGAAAAGTATTTCAATTCCTTATCATTAGATGCCATTTAACTTTAGAAAAAAAATTATTCTTAACTTTAACACATGAGTTTAAATCCTTAAGACTATCGCGAAAAGGTTGGGCGTAAAAGATGGATAGTGCAGATGAAGGTGCATAAGTTGTGAGGCTGATGTGAATACCGTGGGACTATATGAGCTGGGAGACTAACGAGATCTTGGCTCGTGATTAGCCAAAAGATTAAGCTAATCAATGACCGGGCTAAGCAAAAGTACATGACTATCAAATGCGTGATGGAAAGGCATGAAATATAGTCATAAGACTTCTTGTATTATCATTGAATTGGTGGCAAATAAATCAAACTGCCTTTCAGAATAGGTTTGGTCAGCTAGGTCATGAACACAATGGATCAATGGATCCTCATCAGGCCATAAGGAGGTGAACACATCAGATCCAGAAGATCAAGAACCGAACGGTCATCAAGCAAGTCATACAGAGGTAAACATATCATGTCATAATATAGCAAGCTCAAAAGGGGCATGGAGCATTATCTTCTTTATTTCATTTTATTACTTTTTTTTACCTCATCAAAATGTAAAAGAGCATTTGTCTCTCTTAAATATGAATAACCTAAAGAAGGACTTTACATATGGAAAAATGTATGCCAGTGTATGGGCAAAGAAATGAATGGCAATAAAGCTCAAGAACCCAAGTATGAAACCAAAGCCCCTAGTGTGTGCCATGGAGACCAAGCCTAGAAGGCGACTAAGCTGTCTATTTATCCTCCTTCGGGGAACCTGGTCGAACATAGTGCAAATAGGATCTACTGAATATCTATCCTTCGACCTCAATCAATGGCAATTCTATGCGTCGAATGTTGACTATCATTTTTCATTCCCATCTATTTCCCTTTTTCATTCTTCTTCTTCTTCTTCTTTGTTTGTTTTGTTGTTTCTTTTTTCAATACTTCTTCTTTCTTTCAAGATAGAATAAATGATAATCACGATTTCAATCATCATCTATCTTCAAGACTTTGGTTTTTATGTGAGAGAACCCTTTCCATGTTGAGTAGAATTTGCAGTAATACTTGGGATATGCACATCTAAGGAGACTACTCGCCCCAAGGTTAGAAATCTAGGCTTTCGGAAAGGAAGGCTAAACTATTAGGCACAAAGGGTAGGGTCGTTAGGATGATATTTTGTGGCCAAACAATGGCCTCCAATCATCGAAAATGCTCATTTTAAGAAAGACTCATGCAAACCTACATTCTTTGGAGCATCTTTCTCTCTTTCTCGCCCTAACTTTTGCTGAGACCGCCCTTTTTAGAATTTTCAGTCTAGCAGGCTTCTTCTCTTCTTTTTTAAGATGAATGGTCCAAGTTAGGAGAGGGAGTAAGTGAGTTGTGAACAGGAAAAACTCTGGACATTGACATGACACCTCATTATCTTTGAAAATTTGCCTTATTTTTTTTATGAATGAGGGGTTGACCAAGAAGGGAAGTCACGGCCTTCTGCTGATAATCTCTTAGAGTTTTACTTGAATGTTTAAATTTCAAACTAAATTCTTCGATTAGGTTTTTTGGCATTCAATTTCAAAGAAAATAAAATTTTGAAACTTGAAAATACAGGGATCACTACCTCCTGAGTACAAAGAAGAAGTAACACCAAGATAGACAACTAGTCTTTAATTTAAAATCATATTTTTCACAATATCCTGAAGTGATTGGTCAAAAATGAATTCATTAGGTATGAGATCGGCAATTCTCGCTCACTTTGAAATTTTTTATGCTCTCGACTTGCCAAGGATGAAGTCCTAAGCTTATTGGAAACACAAACTCTATTTAACTCAAACTCTAAAAGAGACTTTTAAGAAATGGAATAATCTTGACTCTTTATTTCCTTTATTTATCACTAGCCACATCAGACCAAATCAGCAACCAAAAGGTAAGCAAAAAGACATACAATCAAAAGAACAAATCCAAAAAAGGGTAATCTAGAAAATTCAAGAAAAACCGTGCAAGGTTCTGGCTCGGCATCGTACTCAGCTCGGTATCAGGAAAAACTCTGACCATCGATTTGAGAGCTTGCAGGTCTTATCTCATGCTGGGGTGATCTAGCTAGCAACATCCTCTCTTAGTTGAGCATAGAAAGATCCAACACCGAGAGAGATGTCTCACTTATGCTCACTTGGTGAGCCAGCAAAGATTCCGTCTTCATATTGGGTTTGGTAGAAGGGTTTACTTCACCTTGTCAATCAAGTCATAGGTGGCATGACAGAGGGCAACACACTTTTTTGTGTGATAACCAATTCTTTGATGATAAGCACAAAAAGATTGGGCATCGTATCCTTCAGGTAAAACAACTGATGCAGGAATATGTGGCAACTTGGCAATCAGATTATCAACTATTCAAAGACTTTTGTCGGCAGGGCGTTTAAACTGGTAAACCTTCATCGAGGCTTGGGAATGGCTTCTCCTGACACTACCTGTTGACATCTCGTACTTTTTACGTTATTTACACTAGCTGACTTTGACACATCGGCATTCCTCCCATCAACTCGGTATCCTTTCGGCTGGTCTCTTGGGGGTATGGTTATCTTATTCATATAATTTTCAATTTGAATTAGGGATCCCGTTACTATTTTGAAGGAAAAGCGATAGTGCCCAAAAGGATGCTCATGGTACACCAGTAAAAAAATATTCCGTAACATGTTAAGATGTTCCTTTTCTGACGGGCGATTAACCATCTGAATGGCCTTATTCCTCCACCGTATTATAAAGGTTGAGATCGACTCCTAAGGCTCATGTTTGGTAGTCTCCAAGTCTCTTCGAGTAATATCCAAATCAACATTGTATTGGTATTAATTAGCAAATTCTTTCACCACATTATCCCATGTTTACACTCTTGAATCGTCGAGGGTGATGAACCATCGAGCAACAACTTCTGTCAAGGTGCGAGAAAAAAGCTGAACCAACTGATTCTGATTAACTCCATAAGGAGCTAATGCACGCATAGAAATCTTCACATGGATCCGTGGATCCATCATTCCATTGAATATGTCCATAAATAGCATCTTAAAGTTCAAAGGGAGTCTATCCTCTAGGTTCACAGTAAGGGTCCCGAGGTCTAGTGAGGCATTGGTATTTCTCACCTTAGCGATCTGTGACTCAAGCATCTCAAAATGTTTCTCCCATTTTGGGAAAATATTCTCCCCTTCATCAGTAGATTTATATTTCCCATTAGCTTCGAGTCAGGCCTTCTCCTTTTTTTCCTTTCTTTCTCTTTGATCTTTGGTTCCTCTCCAGATCCTTTGTTTTGCACTTTTTCGATGACTAATGCTACATTCGAGATGATTTTGGTATGTTGAGCTGCTAGAGCGGTGAGGTTAGCTTAAAAATCCTTTTCTAGATCACCAAGGACTTGGACGAGATGATTGGGTTGAGGTGATCCTTTGGCAATTTAATCCACTTAGATTTTCTGTACATATCCCAATATTAAAGCTTTATACTGATACCTGAGCTTGTTACCTTGCAAAAGAAAATATTTTGGAGTTTTTCAAAATATTTGAGTGTTCCACTTCTTTTCTTTTCTGATTTTATTTCCTTTTGTTTATTTTTTATGAATCAGACTAAGCAAAAACATTGACGAATCAAAACAAATTCAGAACAGATAATCTTAGAAATGCTAGGAAACTAGTTGAGATAAAGCTACAACTAAGGTTTTGGCTTGGCATAGTGCTCAGCTCGGCATTGGGACAATATATTTGACCATAGGTCTTGTCTCAAGCTGAATATACGACATCCTCTTCTAGCGACTAAAGAGATGTCTCACCCCTGCTTGCTTGATATAATGGTAGAAATTCTTCTTCCACATTTGGCTCGGCATGAGAGATAATCAAATCATTATGGATGAGATCTTGAATAGAGTGCGTCAAAATGATGCATTTCCCCGTATGGTGTCCAAATGCTTAGTAATATTCACATCGAGCTTGCACATTGTGCCCTTTCAGTGTAAGAGTAGTAGATAACTTGGCATTTATACCTTTATTAAGTAGCTGCCCAAACACCGTGTCTATAGGGCATGCGGATTTGAAACTTTCTTCTAGTGACAGTTGGCTCCCACGAAATCACCCCTCAACCATATCATTGTATACAAACATCCATAGTTGATTGTTAGGATTTTTCGACCAGTCTTATGTATTGGTTTCCCATCCTTGATTATTGTTCCTTTGTTGATGCCGTTTTTAACTTGAGTAAGAGAATTAGTCAACGACGTGAATTTGGTATGGATGTATCTTCTCTACTCAATGAGATCCACTTTAAGAAATTCTAACTCCATAACTGTCTTTGCATGTTGAGCGGCCAACATAGTGAGACCATCCTAGAAACCTTTCTGTGTATCTTCGAGGATTCAGATCAGGTCGTAGATATGAGGATAATCTTTAGCCATTGGGATCTTAGAGAATTCTCCATATTGGTCCCTATACCAGAATGTACCCAATGCCATAGCTTGTGACCTTCTAAAAGATAAAAGGAAAACATTTTTGAACTTTTTCAATTTTTTTATACTTGTTATTATTACTAACATATATTTTTTTATTATTATTATTATTATTATTATTATTAGTACTATTATTAATATTTTGTTACCCTAAGGATTGGTCATAGAACTTCTTACCTTCTAAGAGAGAAAATAAAAATATTTTGCACTTTTCCAAGAGATAAAAATATTTGGGGTAACAAATTTTCTTTTCCTTTTTTTCTATCCTAAGAAAACTAAAAAAAGAAAGTGATTCAAGATATGAAACTATAACCTAGAGAGGACCACACAATCGAGCACACTATAATATAAAACATTAAATTGATTGATTTATACTCGCATATGAATTGAACACTGATTAACCTAATGGTTAACCCATAAGCCGATTAACCTTGTGGGTTAACCATCCCTTTGTTCAAAGGGTAATTCTTGAATTTTGGGAGAACGTCTAGAAATTTGGGGTATTGACTAACCATCCTGTTACTCAGTGGTTTAACCGGTCGATTGGTCAGTGGGGTAAGTCAACAAATTTTGGGGAAGTGAGGGTACTAATTAACTGTCCGGTAACATGTAGGCTTATCCAGCTGGTTGGTCAATCAAGTAATTTTGGAAGTCTAAAAAACTCTGGGAAGGTTAGGTTCTGACTTACCCTCAGATAACCTAGTGGGTTTACCAGCCGGTTGGTCAGTTGGTTGGAAGTTTTGGATTTGAAATTTTTTGGGAAAGTCATGGTTCTGACTAACCGTCCCGTTATCCAGAGGTGAACTGACAGGTTGGTCAGTGGGTTGAAAGTTTTGGATTTGAAATTTTTTAAAAAGGCCAGGGTTCTGACTAACCATCTGGTTATCCAAAAGGTGAATCGACATATTGGTCACCGGGCTAGAAGTTATTGGGTTGAAAATTTTTGGGAAGGTCAGGGTTCTGACTAACTGTCCGGTAGCCTGGAGGGTGAACTGGCCAGTTGGTCAGTGGGTTGGAGGAAGTTTTGTATTTGAAAAATTTTAGGGAGGTCAGGTTTTGTGGGCCTATGGTTTGAGGTATAAGCCAACCAAGTTCGAATTTTCAAGTATAACACTTACTAACTAACCATCCGTCGGGGATCGTGGAAAACCAACCGGTTATCAGAGTCTTCCTTCTTTTGTGAGATTATCCATTAACTTATAGAATATTAGCCTGCTTCCCTACCAATATACAAGTATTCTCCCAGAAAAAAGGGTATAACATTGAATGGTCCGCGAGTGTGGTTTTCTCTCAACGCCGATATAAGGTCACTCATTTAGTTCGACTTGTACCATATACCTCCTACCATAACTAAAGTAGTTAATAATGGCCACCGGTACATGTAGAAGCCACTTAATATACCAAGAAACCAGGAGGTCCCTTTAGTACAAGGCCTTGGAGAGGGTACAGTCGAAAGTTTGCCTCGTAACCAGGAGGTTCAAGAGTTTCAACTATTGCCCTCGAGTTGCTAGGTTAGGGGCAGACGTGAGCCTGTGTCAAGCATAAAAATAAAAGCACTAGTACTACAGTAATAGCATATTGTACATACTACAGTGATAGCATATTGTACATGTTAAAAAATACAAATAAAATACGAAAAGGTCAAAAAGTAATAAAAACTTTTGAAGTCTAGTCCTCTTAGTTTTTTAGTCCCCATTAGAGTCCCCACTGTAGCGAATAGCTTAAAAAAAAACTATCGGAAGTATTTTAGGAGTCGCCATCTGATCTAATTAAACAAAGGAAAATAGGAAAACCTGAAAAATGACTTTAAAACTGTCCAAAGACTACTAATCTATTAAAATAGAGGAAATGTGTTTGGGGGACTAAGTTCTACGACGGGAAGGTGTTAGGTACCCGCCATACCCTTTCCGTCTGTACTTCATTTTTATTGCTTTTTGGACTTTTAAACATATAACACATAAATTTACATAAAATAAACCCTAAGTTTAATTCGATATTGCTGGTTTGAATTACATCATGGGCCGAATGACCTGCTTCACTAGTGAGATAAATTGGAATCAAGACAATTGTAGTTCAACTCGAACCCTACGAGAAAAGACCAATGCTTCGGTTTGACTCAAGCCAAGAAATTAAATGAAAGACTCTTTTTGTGATTTTTTGCTAGAAATGAAATGTGATCACGGGGAGGGGAAACACTCTAGACTATTATAAAAATGAATCTAGAAAACAGTAAATATACCTTGAGAAGATACTTCATTAAAAGATTTGGGAACTCCTTATGATAAATCGACGATGCAAGTGACTTGTATATATAGAGCAATGATATACGAAGTGCTAAATTCTTCTTAAAGATGATCTACCACTTCTTAAAGAGAAATGGAATGAATGCTCTAAGGAAAAAAAATGTGTTCTTAAAAATGTAGCCCAAAGACCCTATTTATATAGGTGTGGGCATAAAAAATGATAAGGATGACTAATACAGTCTATGATTTGGTGATAGAGCTAAATATTTGATGAAAAACCAAAAGTTAGAAAAAAAAAGTCAGCAAATTGCCAATTGGTCAACGAACCGGCTAGTTAGTCAACGAAAATCCCCCGGTTCATTTGACGAATAGACCAGTTTTCGACAAACTGGCCAATTCACCAAAAAAAAAAATTCTGAACTTCGTGACATTACGTGCCTCTAATTTGGTAATTATCTCTGAAAATACAGTTGGGGATGACCCAAATTATCTCCAAATTTTATGTAGATCAAAGATTAATCACATACATTAAGGATAAATCACAAGATAATCCTAAATCATTAACCAATCACAATCTCTTAACTGGACCTGGGTTAAACCTAAGTAATTAGATTTGTTTAACCAACTGGACTGGACTCTAACTAGACTACACTCGACCAATTGGACTAGACTGTATTAATAGACTGGACAACTGGAATGGATTAACTATTGCCCTTAATTAAATAAATTAAGTTTAATACACTATTAGGTAGACCCATAAATCTTAATTATCAATAGAGCCCAATAATATATATAAATAAAAAAGGACTACAAAAATGGGCCATCTACATAGTCGAATTTCGCCCCCAAACTTCTTTTCTTGTGTTGTCGGACATCGCCCCCGGAATTTTTTCCTTTTGTAGTTGGACTTTGTCACGGAACTCATTTCCTTTATCACCAGAATTTTCCCAGATAGCTTTATGGTCTGGTCATTGGACCTTCCGTAGGGACTTCATTTCCATAGATCAATAGACGTTGTTTTTTTTTTATTGGTTGCCAAACCTCCTAAAACCTCCTTACTGGTCGCCACACCTCAACCTAAGATCTCACCTCAGGACATTATTTTTTGGTTAGAATGACTTTACCACAAGACTTCTTTTTCATTGTTCGTTAGACCGTCTTTTAGATCCTGAATCTTTTAGCATCAGATCAGGCCTCATAACTTAAATGCCAGGACCTCAACTTTCATCTCATTAATTATTACAAGCATTTAGACATAGAGATGTCAAACGGGCCGGGCGGCCCGCGGCCCAGCCCGACCCAGCCCAAAAAAAGCCCGGGCCGGCCCGGCCTTGTTATGAACAGTGTAGGCCCGAAATTTTAGGGCCTTGGACCTGGGCTTGGACCAGGCCAACGTTTCAGAAAAATGGCCTGGCCCAAAAAAAGCCCGGCCTCGAAAAGGCCCGAAATTGGCCCTGTTTTGGCCTGTTTTAGGTTAAGCTAAATAAATGTGCAATAAATGAAATACATATATATGTGTATCACCTTTGTTTCAAGCATAACTTAAGCAGAATAATCTCCTATTTGGAGCTTTCACCGGTCATCCATTTCATTTACAAAAATTTGAGGAGGCTCTTCTCTGTCACAAGCAAAGTGCACATTTTAGGTTAACAGAAAAACATTTATTTGAAGGAAAAGAATTAATTACATTTTACTGCAGCCACAGGAATGATGTGAATATCTATTTTATTCCTAACGGTGACTCTAAATGTAATTACTCAATTGTACACATTGTTGCTTAGTATGACTACCAGAGATATTTACATAATAGTAGGAACCAGATGAGTATACAGAATCACCACGGCAACAAGAACAGAAAATGAAATTAGATACATATGGTTTATTAAACTCAGGGAATTTGCTTTTAGGTGGTGAAATTAGGGATCATTAGCTTAAGATGGCTCAGCAACGTTGAGAACTTAATTTCAATAAAATCACGTCGCTAATAGAGATAGGTGGGTTAAATGAATTAGGACATCTGAAATCGTGGTTGCTAGGCCATTGAAAATAGAGTGCAACTGGTTTGCAATACAGTTTGAAGCACTTTGGAGTAGTTTCAGGGAACTCCCTATGGCAACGTTTCTTACTGAGAACCGCGCTTTTGAGATCCCATGTTAGGAGTAGATTCTAATAAATTCAATAATATATACCACAATTATGATAACAGCAAGGATAGCAGTAGCGACAATCTTTCACTTTAGAAAGAACAAAACTTATAGTAATTAAAAGGCATGAAGTCAAAATATATATTGGCCTTTCATTTGTGTAGCTTGCTGCAACAACCAAAAGTTGTCCTTCGTGGTTAAATGAGAGAGAAGAAACACTATTGGGGTACCTTGGGAACTGAAATAACATGAAGGTTAGAATGTGTGAGAGTTTCTTTAAGAAGCAGGTGGTATGATAAACATCCAAATAACAATAATTACTGAAAACACCAGAAATCAAACTTTCAAACAAAAAAGAATGTGGATGTTACAGTAACCTAATGAGAAGCATAGAACTTTAAACAAGTAACCAACAAGTAAGAAAAACAAAGACTAGCACTGTACTGCCAACTATGTTCACAAGGAATTAATAGCTAGCAGCCTCTTACACTAGTTTCATTTGGCGATTGAGGCTTGTGATATTGCTCCAAGTCTCCAACTATTTAATTTATAAATGTGAATAACAAGGAGTTACGAATAGGGAAAAAAAAACCAATTTTTTTTTTGGGCCTGGGCCGGCCCAAGCCCCTAAAAAATTGGGCCTAGGGCCAGGGCTTGGACTGGGCCCAAGTATACCAGTTTCAGGCCCAGCCCAGCCCGATTTTCATTTCTTCTGGCCAGGCCCCGGCCCGGTTTCGTTGGAGGCCCGCTGGGCTTGGGCAGGGCCGGGCCGGCCCAAGCCCGGCCCATTGACATCTCTAATAGACATTGCTCCACGACTTAACCTCTAAGCTCAAGCTAGTTCTTCTCTATCATCTTGAGTTTGAGGAGGAAGGTTAGATAATATACCAATGTGTCAACTTTATATTCTCTCTTCTATAGTCTAGAATATTTTGTACCTTTCTTAAATTTGGTAAGACTACATTTTCAATCTCTTACAAGATAGTTTCTCCATGCATAAAAAGTTAACTAACCGACCGGTTTGTCAAAAGTTGGTGGGTTCACCCATAATTTTACAATAATTTTTTTTCAAATTTTGAGACATAATTTGACCCAAATTTGGTGATTATATTTGATTTTGCAAATGGGATTTACCATATTTAAAAATTATCTTCCTATTTTACATTAATCCATGATTAAATTTCTTGCATCGAGGATATATCACAATTAATTTCTTAAATTATCTAGACAAATCACAATCTAGACATGGAACTCACTGATATATTTGGACTAGACTAAACCAAATTACTAACCGGAACTCGACAGGCCTAGACCAAACTGGACTTGACAACTGGACCAAACAATTTGACTTACGGACTGGACTGTTAGACTGGACTATGTTTGAACTAGACAATTGGACCAAACAATTTGACTTACGGATTGGACTGCTAGACTGGACCACGTCTGGACTAGACAATCGGACTGGACCTAATTAAATTAATTAAGTTATATTACGAGGCTTAAACTTAATAATAAACTCTGATTAATGATGAAGCCCATAATTTATTTAAAAAATGGGATGTCTAAAGCTAAGAGTGTGTTTGACGTGGTTTTTTTTTTTCCAGTTTTGGAAATTGGAAAAAAAAAGTGCGTTTGGTTATCATTTTTTTTCCTTCTCCAATTAAAAAAACCAGTTTTTAAACTGAAGAGTAAAAAAAAAAACTCCAGAAACTGATTGTTTTTTTCACTTTTGGTTTTTTTTTTTTTGGAGACCACCACCACCACCCTCCCACCGCCGGCAGCCACCTCCGGCGGCCGGCAGCCATCGCTGGCGACCGCCGGCAGCTATCGCCAGCCGCCGGTAGCCACCTCCGGCCGCCGGCAGCCACCTCCGGCCGCCGGCCACCACCACCGTCGACCACCGCCACCGTAAACCACCCAAAAATAAAAAAGTCAAAATAAAAAGGGTTACCAAACAAACAAAAAAAAAAAACTCAAAAAAAAAGTTATCAAACACCCACTTATTTTTGTAAAAAAAAAAAATAAGCTGCTTTTTAAAAACTGAAAACCAAAATTTTTTTTTGTCAAACCAACCCTAAGTCTAGGTAGAGCTCTCCTGCAGCTTGCTAGGGTAGACATATGCCTGAGCCGAGCTCCCAGCTATCCTAATCGAGCAGGATTTTAAGGCTTGGCTGCCAAGAATCTAGCTTTGGGTGGAGCTCCTGTTCAGCTTGCCCAAGCAGACAAATAACCCTCGTAGAACCTCCTAACAGCCTACTCGAATAATATTTCGATTTCGAGACTTAGCTCCAAAGAGCCCAAGTGTGAACAGATTTCTCGTGCAGCTTTTGCAAGAAAACATGTCCGAGAAGAGTTCACAGACAGCTTGCACGAGCAGGGATTTCAAGACTTGGCTTTAAATGAGCCTAAGCTCGGGCAGAGCTCTTGTGCAGCTTGCCTGAGTTAAAAAATGCTATAGTAAACCTCTTGGACAGCCTGCCCTAGTAGCATTTTAAGAATTGCCTCCCAAAAGCCTAAGTCGGAGAAGAGCTCCAGTGCAGCTTGCCAAGATAGACAAATGCTGAAGCAAAGCTCCTGTATATCCTGCCCAAGTAGCATTTCAAAACTTGGCTCCCTAGAGCCTAGGTCCGAAAAGATCTTTTGCACAGTTTATAGTTATTAATATCGTATTGATACGAGTTATATTAGCCGGTATGTGCCAATTTTACCTCTTATCGATACGGTATCACTTTATATTCCATACAGGTTAAAATACTGTTGTGTACCGGTTTTATTGGCCTATAAAAATGATATAGACCTAGAATTACATTTCGGCCAAGATATTAGTTTTTGTATTGGTTCCTTTAATAATGTAAAATTTATAAATTTTATTAAAAAATTTAGTAAATTGACCATATAAGACTAAATAAAAAAAATAGGTTTTATTATATCGACGAAAGCGTATGTAGCCTCTTCCTCACTATATTTATTACAATTTGTAAAATCTTTCTTGATAAGCTTTCAATCTTCATCGTAATTTTCACTTTCACTTTCCTTTTACTTTTTCTCTTAGCATTGATTTACTTCTTAGATGTAAAGTTTCATCATATTATTTTATCTATTTGATGTATTGCTTAACACATTATTTGACATGGATGCACATACAAACGGCTTAGTCTTGAACATAAAAATTTATTCTTGAACAAACAACTTATTCTTTTATAAGAAGTCACAAATGAGATAGTGAAAAAGAGGGGTCGTTATGGAGGAGGTAAGTCAATTGAATAAACTATTTGTTTCTAGGGGCCACTGTATAGAGACTTGGTTGAAAAAGGAAGTAATTCAAACTCTATATGAGTTGTGAGGGAGGTAATATATGTATATTTTCAATTCCTACTAAATTTGTGTTATACATATATATATATATATATATATATATATATATTATTGATAAAAAATTTGAGATTGCACTGTTATCGGTACAAATCATTTTATGAAAAAAAATAGTACGCACTTTGATAAGATATTCGTAACTATGGTGTAGCTTGACCAAGCAGACATACGCCCGAGCAAAGCTCTCAATGAGTTTACCCGAGCAGGATTCTGAGACAAAGCTCCCCCAAGAGTCTAAATCCAAGCAGACCTCCTGACCAGCACGTCTCAGTAACCTGTCCAAGCAAAAGGATTGTCTGGATAGAGATGCCAAACAGCAAGCGGCCTGCCTGAACAGACTACTTGGCCTGGCGGAGCTGTCGAGTAGCCTATCAGAGCAGAAGGCCTGACTCACTAGAGTTGTCGAGCAGCATGTCTGACCAGCCAGTCCTAATAAATACCTTAGTCGGATATTACCGCGGAGCAGCGCATCCATGGCAGCCTGTCCGAGCAGAAGCCTTGGCCGGACAGAGCTGCCAATGTGTCTGGGAAACCCGTTCGAGTAGAGTGCTTGATCGAATAGATAGAGCTACCTCAGAGCAAAGTGCTTGGCCAGACAAAGCTACCGAGTTACGTGTTCGAGCAGAATGCTTGGCCAGATAGAGTTATTGTGCTATGCATACAAGCTGAGTGCTTGGCCAGACAGGATTGTGGAACAGCCCATCTATGTAGACTGCTTGGCTGGATATAGCTACCAAGTTGCCCGCCCGAGCAAACTGTCTTAATAGACTACCGAAGCACACTGACATGGCTTATCTTTGATCTCTTTATTTTGCTCATCTTGCTTTCAATTATCTGATTAGATCATTGAATGTAGGGGGGATTTTGAGATAGCTAAAAATTAATCACCACTCATTATTGGACACCCGGTATTCGCTGGTCAAACATGGTCAACTTCGAGTTAGGTATTTGCCTTGTCCTGCAATTAGGATTTCCTAGAGTACTCAGTCCTGATCCCCAAGGATAAGACCCAAGCCCAATGTTAGTCACAATTTATTAGGATTCCAATGCCTAAGTTAGCGACAACGTGGACAACTATCTACAAATCTGCACAATCATTTTCTAGGTTATCTAGAGTTTTATTCTTGTAGCTGTGCTTTTTACTTAAGCTTGGAGAGTTTCTCGCCAGAACTCTATTTGGCGGTCATTCTTTTTTTGTTTTGTAGCTCACGATCTTGGTTCTCGATCAATTTTCTAGCAGCAATAATAGACATTTAGGATTTTAATTGTGAAATCAAGGAACACGGAGTAGACATTTAGTAGCAACAACAGACATTATTTTCGGCAGTCACTATTTTTGTCTTATATTTCTAGATGTAGCATATACTTACTATGTAACACGGTATACAATTATACGAGTTATTCGAACATCAGTAAAAATTTTCACCCTCTATATACTATGCTTTATAGAGAGTTGATCTTAGTCATAACCAAGACATTTCATTTCTTCGTGTCGCATTTCCAATAAAATGTGTCGTTTATTTCGATTCTACTGATTCTTTACATTGATTTTTTTTTTTACAAATTTCTATGATAGATATATCATCATGTAAACATCAAGTTGAATAAAAATAGCCAAACTTGGTAAGTATGAGTTGACAAGTGAAGTAACGGTAAAAACAGTGAGTGAACAAATACACATGCACGCAATCAATTTTATGAATTTACACAAGTCACAAAGGAGAATCTAATTGAAAGGCAGGAGCGATAATGTACTCGTTACCTTTCCGTATAGTTTCATGAGATTGAAGATTTTTGTTTCTGTGTAGAAGAATAGAAGTTAAGTAGATTGGTACCCCTCCATCTTTCAAGGGCACTAATATACGAGACAAATCTTGTACTCATTTATTCTTGGTCAAGAAAATGCTTTGTCACAATGATGGTAATTGTCACTAAAACTCACTTGCGTCGCTTTTGAGAGCACATTTAGCAACAAAAAACTGCGTCCAATTTTATAGTTCCTGCCATCGCGGGCCGAGCAACAAAATTCTGTCACTAGAAAGGGTGGGCTGTGGCAAAAAGTGGGTTTTTGTGTAATCTTGGGCCTCAACCTAAGCCCATCTTACTCAGTTCCGTCGACCACAGCCTGACCAAAAACCAGAAAAACGCAAAACCAACCAAGTTGCGCTTAAATTGGACGGATATTGCTTCCATGTAGTGGCCCTCATTTTTCTGCTAAAGTGTCTCCATCTCATCTGCGTACCTGCATGCGACTATCTAGTTGTCAAGTCTATGAGATGCTACGACACTGATTGCTCCCAACATGTTGTTGGTTTAAGGAAAACAAGCAGCAACTTTGGACCTTCTTGGAACAGATTTGAAAGGTTAGTCCCGATGACGAAGTATATGCACATTTTATCAATAAAAAATTTGATTACTACCCAGATTAAAATTCTTACTCTTCACGACAGTTAATAATTGCTTTATATTTTCAGTGACTTTTATTTAGTAACGTTAAAAAAGGACTATTAAGAATTTTCGTTGAAAGTGTTAGCAGAAAAGCCACTAAATATATTTAGCAACTATTAACTGTTAAATGTATGCGAGACTGGAGGAAGATTTCTATAACCCTGATAACAGTCAAAATTTGTTTTTTTTATCAAACCAGCTCGCAATCTCAGAAGCAACAGGTGTTACATCAAGTAAACATTGGATTGCTAAGAAATAAAAATTATTACTTTTTCCACAATCAGGACTAGGCATTTCACATTTTTTAAACCAATTCTAAATCGATCCGAAGCGACCTATGATATGTTAATGTATTTTTAGTAATATTCTAATGATAATTACACATACAAGGTACCAAGCAAATCTAAATAAACAAATCTTGAAAGTTAAAAGAAACGAAAAATAATTACAACACTTAGAACACAAAAATTTTGTGACAAATATTTGGTTTATATTTACTCATTCTTTCTTATTTATCAATGAAAACTTATATATCAAAATAGCTTGCGAAAACACACAGATCCTCTTTCTCCTCCTGTGCCTTTTTCTCGCATCCCTTGCTTCTCCAATCTCGGTAACCCAGCTGTGCTGCCATTCGTAACCACCATCCTCCACTGTCCGATCTCCCCCCACCCACAGATCAGGAGCCTTTCAGCCACAATCTTACTCCTTCCCACTTGTTACCCTCAGATCTGAAAGGTTTTTTCAGATCCGTCATGGCCGCCTGACTTCCGATCAGGTTAGTTTGGGTTGACTTCTCTAATGCGGATCCGATATGGCGGGTTTGTGGCGGGAAGATGACGGATCTAGACGAGATGGAGAATATCGTCTCCCTTCGAGCTTCGGATCATTCAGATCCAGCCTTGGGAATTGGCTCCACCTCCCTTCGATCCGAAGAAAACCGCGGCAGTAATCTAAACTGCCAGTTCAAGCGACATTTGGAATTGATGCCTCGCTGTAACAATTCCTCTCTGTTACCATTTGATCTGAATTTTATAAATCCAACAATGGTAATACTTATCTTTTTCATTTTCTATCAAGGCCATGTTGGTCGATTTATGTTCTAGGGTCAAGATTATACTTGTACTCCTTTTGTTTGTACTTTTGGGTACTCTGTTTCTAAAGCCAGACATTTATTTGTGCTCTTTAGGTTGTACTTGGTATTTTAGTGTAATGCAATTTCGAATGAAACATGATTATATGCAATTTGAAAAATTATAACTTCAATTAATAGTGTGGAAAAAAACGTCTTTAAGTGGGCAAACCAATCCAAACCGACCAAACTGAACCGTCCAAACCGATGGTATTTGGTTTGATTTGGTTCAGAATTTTTCAAACCGAGGGGTAACGGTTCGATTTGCGGTTTGACTCCCAAACCAAACTAAATCGAACCGTGCTCACCCCTATCCAACGGTACTAAATGAGAAGGATCGATAGTCCAGAGTCATGCAATATTTTTTGCATGAATAAGAATTATATTTCTATATATTTTTTTTGAAACAAACTTTCTAATTGGTTGTTTTTCGTTGTTACAATGACAAGAGAATTAAGTTCTTGAAAGCATGAAAAGAAAAGCCGCTAGGTTTATCCAAACATGGAAAAGTTTTCAAACCTCCTAAAGAGAGACATCTACATGTGTTTGTGTGTGTATCTTACAATACTTTGTTCTAGTATTTATACCGCAAAAAACACTTATGCATCCCAAACTAATGATGTAGATCATCTAGAACTGTTGGATACAATGTAAAACAACCATCTCCTTTCCTTAGCCCTCCTTCTGTTCATTGGTTCTCCAGCCCGCCTTCTATCCATTGGTTCTCCTTGGTCCAACGATTATTGAAAATCGCTGTCAATGATTCTCGAGTATGCAACATCTAATTGCAAAAAGCTCATTTAACTAAATCCACTCTAAGTTACAGACGCATTTACTTATAATTTCCTACATGTATGCTTAAAACGGCGATAGCGCGAACTATTATGACGGCATAAGTACGTGTCGACACTTTTAATCTGTGTCCCAATAATTCAACCCGCCTATTTGAGCCCGATTCTTATTACGGTGACTAGAATTAAACTTATGTTGTTGCTTGGAATCATATGAATTGGTCGTATTGCCCTTTGTGGCTAATTTGGCGTGCCTCTTTGGGACTTGGCACTTGGGGTTGCTGAATATTTGGGGTCCTTACGATAGAAATCTATGTGGAGAGTGCATATGATGCTTATGGAGTTATGGGCATTGTTTAATTTGACAGCTTTAAGTCTCTCTCTGTCTCTACATCTCTCTCTCTCTCTCTCTCTGAGTTCATTGAATCTTAGACTTTAAAGTTCCCAAAGGTGCAACTTATGTATAACGTGTGGAAAATGACTTGAACATGAAACAAACGTTTCTTGCACAACTACGGTTGCTTTCAAGAGAGAAATATTATCAAAGCCATGCAACCATTAATTGAGGAAGTTAAGAATATCACAACTCTTAAGTGTTTGGATGTCTATACAAAAGCAACGTTTGTCCTCTGGTTCGTATGCATTAAGAAAAATTCTAAGCTTTATCCCTAGGTGCAAGAAACATTGTTCGAAAGGAATATCTTGATAACCGTGCTTAAAATAAAGATTAAACCCTAAGAATGGTCATTGAACTACTGTGTCAATTCTACCATGGTTGCCGGAGTATTGTCTGTATCAAACTCGTCAATAGACTCGTTAATTTCGCTAATCAACCGATTCCTTTAGTCGAAATTAGTAAGAGCTTTATTAAGTGGTCATGTGTGAGACACATAAATCCAAACTCAAGGACAAAATCTTTAAATTCGTTTAATTCTTGTTTTTTAAAGATAAAAGAGAACCCATTAACTTCTGGACAAGAATTCTCTGCTGTAATAGTTTCAGCGACAAAAGATCGATATTAAATTTTTTTTTTGTTGTTGTTAATAAGTTGAAAAAAAGTGGCAATCTTTGGTGCTAAAATATACTTGGTGACATTTTTGTACTACTGTCGAGGTGTTGTAAACAGAGAATCTTAATCCTTTTTGCTAAGTTGGTGTCTTTTTTTGTCACTCAAAAAAAATAAAAATTGCTTTACGGTCACTTTTGAACCTTTTAAGTCAAACAAGTATGAATTTATTCATGCCCACTATTCTTTCTGTTTCAACTTTCTCTTAGTCTTTCACTGCTACCACCACCGCTACTTGTCACTCAATCTCCACCACCACCGCTAACACCATCATCCAATTAATACCAGCGGCCACCTTATTGTCGCTGCCACCCAAACCCCACAACACCTCCATTTTCATTGAAATCTAAGACACAACCACCAAGCCCAAATCCCATTGCTGCCACCCAAGCCTTACTGACACCTCAACTACCACCAAAAGTGCAGATCCAACCATCCTTTCAACCCCGCCGCTCCCACCTAAACCCCATTGTAGGGATGACAATTAGATCCGTAACCGGCGGATCTCCGACCCGCCCTGCCCTGATAGGAGAGGATTATTTTCACTTTGACCGAATTATGGGGCGAGTTCGGAGTGGGTTAGGGTCGAGTATGATTTTCTGCCCTGCTTGCCCCGCTACCCGACCCGACCCGCGACTTATACTCGCCCCAGTATACTAACCCTAAACCATTGCTTATCAGTCAATCTCAGCCATCTATCTTAACATATATATAGTTGTTGACAAAACCTTACAATTACTTCTCTTTTTTCTACCTACTCAAAGCCGTTGTCGCTGCCTGCTCTCCCCCACGTCATCAGCGATCGACTCCCTACCCCCATGAACCACCGTTACCTTGCCACCACCTAACCGGCCACCCACCACCTAACAGTTGACCAAAGATCTTCCACTTCGACCAAACAGTGTCATCTCTCTTCCACCGGTTGTCCCTCTCCACCATCCACGGTGCACTGTCACGACCACCTCCACCATGGCTTCAAGCTACAGATCTTGATCAAAGTCGATAAAAGCTACGATTGGGTAGGGGGTGCTGGCGGTGCTCGCTGAGCTTGTTAAGTGCGACTGGAGTCTTTAACGCACTAATTTTTCAGATCTGAAACTTTTTATGAGAAGTACGCAATCTGTCATGAGATCCATGATGGCTGTTTAATCCTTGATTTTATTCTACAAGCGCTAAATCGCATCAAAGTGTGGCTTGTTTAGGCATTTTCTACCTTATTCTTCTATTCAAGTCTACAAGAGACTCGGGCTGTGGCGGAGTAAAGAAAGAGCGGGGCGGAGTCGGGGATGGCATGATTGTTAAGGGAATGTTTAATTGTTTTTTAGGTCAAGCGTAAAATGAATAATCTGATTCTTTGTTCACTAAGAGGAAAAGAAGAAGAAAAATGATCTTACTAAAATTAAGTAAAGAAGTTTTGTACAAACATAGATTCTCGACTGCAATGCATGCTGTATTGAATGCCTTTTTTTTTTTGTTTTGTTTGTATTCACGACCTAACTAACCACATTTGTCTAAATTGATGCTTGAACAATCAAGGTATGCACCGGTAAAAAGCTAAAATGTGTGTTATCTCAAGATGACAATCGACATGTGACCTTTATCAATCTAGGGATAATCGTAAAAATTACTCATGTGGTTTTGGGTAGTTACAAAAACCACCTGAGGTTAGAAAAATTGCAAAGTAACACGTGTGATTGTGATTGCAAAAATGTTGCAACCAAGGATTTCTGTAACAAAACAAAAAAATTGTCCAAAATACCCTTGTAATTAAACCTTAAGATTGTCTTTGTACACCTGAATTCTCGAGCAGAGGGGCGGCACCACCACCCCAGCCACACTGCCACCGCTCGAGCCTGCCCTTCATTGACCACAAGAACAAGCCCTCTCTCTCTCTCTCTCTAAATCACCTAGCCCCTACCACCACCAGCCAGCCATGCCCTACGTCTCCACCCACAGCCCCGCAATGCCGATTTGAAACATTACGATCTAGGGTTTTAATTGCAATTAAGGGGTTTCAATCATAGATTTAGGGTTTCAATCACAGATCTAGGGTTTCAATCGCACATTGCGATCTAAAACCCTTGATCTGCATTTACGTTATTAGGGTTGGATTGTTGACGTGGGCATGTGGAGGCGGTGACCGCAGCTGCGGCGTTGGGCGGTAATGGCGTTTGCGATGGCAACACCTGTCGGGGCTTTGATTGAAACTCTAATTGTAGATCTAGGTTTTTTTTTTGAATTGTCTTGGTTTTGGAAGCTCGAGGCTTGTGGTTTGTGAATTAGGTGGGTGGTGCAATTGGCTAGGGTTGATGGCGGGGCTGGTGGCGACACAATTAGCTAGGGTTGATGGCGAGCTTGGTGGCGGCGCAAGTGGCTGAGGTTGATGGTGGGGCTAGTGGCGATTCAAGAGGTTGGGGTTGATGATAGGGATGGCGACACGGAGTTCACAGTGGGTGGAAGGGACCGATGGTGGTGTCGCACAAAATGGGCGGTGGCCAATATGGGCAGTGTTAGTTGTGGATGACGTTGGGTGAGGGTGGCAGCTAGGGGCCTGTACGCTTACGAGATTTTTTTTTTTTCTGTATTCTATATTCTGTTTTTGGTTTCCAGAATTTAGTATTCAGTTCTAAAATCGTATTGTGTACTTTTACTTTTTTCCGTATCTACTTTTTTCAATTTTTTTTCTGTACGTTTATTATTTTCATTTTCGTTTTCACCAACTTTTTTCTGAACCAATTCATTAATGGACCCCACTATTTCCATTTCTAGGAAGACCTAGTGAAATGAGTGGTCTAGTTTGGTGAGTGTTTGTTGAAACAGTGTGGTAGATATGAGGGAGAAGAGGTGATATTCTGACTAGGAGAATACAGTTCGAGAAAAAAGGTGAAAACACCCTTTGGGTGTTTTCAGCTTTTTTGACACTATTTGGAAATTTTATCCAAAACGAAACCGAAAAAACATAAACATACACGAAAAAAGACATCTTTTTCATCATCATTACAAAAATAAAAACTGAAAAACGTAAACGTACAGCCCCTAGGGTTTTGGTTGGTGGCTAGGGTTAGGATTTGCTTGGATTGGAGAAGAAAATAGGACTTGGGTGGGAGAGAGAAAAAAAATGGAGGGTAATTTAGTCTTTTTAATATATTAAAATATATCATACCCATTTTTTAAGAATGTGAATTTCACAGTCTGTCAACTTAGACAATTTTTTTAGCGGTTACAATAAAATTAACACCACATGTGTCTTCTTTCAACTTTTGTAACAACAATGGTCTTTTTGCAACTATCCCAAACTACAAGCTATTTTATGCAATTATCTCTACAATCTATGGGGGTTATCATACTTATGATGCATGCTTTTCCAACTCTTGCACATTAAGCGATCACAAATACGTTGACTTGACATATAACTGAGTTCATCTCTTAGAAATGTAATCTGCTTGTAATGATGGTCAGTTTCACAGTGGTAGGGCTTTATCATCGATCTGATGGAATAGCGGAGGCTATGAGTGCACATTCTACCGAACGATAGTTTGTGCAAGGAACAAATATCTTTGATAGATTTTTGAAACTAAAAAAAGTTAAAGCATAAAAATCATCTCAATGGTAGCTAAAATCTCACCGGTACGTTGAATGTAGACGTTACATATATGTGATTCTAAATCAAGGGGTTAAATGACATGCTGATGAGTCAAAATTGAATGATCTAGCAAATTTGCGTGCCACAGAAGTCTAACACATCGACATGCTACACCTAAATTTACTAGTGGAAGCACAATTGCATGGCTTCTTATGTATCCATCTCTGGCTGGAGAATCAAAGCATTGTAGTTCAAAATTTCAAAAATGACATAGTATGCAAGATACTTGTAACGACTCGAACAAGTAAATGTTTAGAATGGTCGTAGGGATATATATGAGGAACATATATGAGGAAGGATGTAAAGTGCTTCCAGGGACATATACAAGCACAGATGGACTAAAATGTAATTTGAGGCACTATTAACAACTGATGCAAGTAAAGACGTAAGATACTTGTTGCAACAACATGGTCCATAGCCCCACCCCAATACAGGAGAATGCCTCATTCAAAAAGATTAGTCAAGTAAGTACTTCTGAGTTCGTAGGCAGAGTTCTACAAGGCCCTTTACAAAATATCTCATATCCAATGTGAGTATTACATTCTCTCCACCTTTATACCTAAGCGTTCTCGCTAAGGCCAAAACTAAACTTATTCACAATAACCCAAAATGTTCCTCTCTAGCCATTGTTAGATAATAGCAGCAGCCTAACTAGCCTAACTGGATCAGCCATGTTCGAGTCTGCCTTCATGTATTAGCCTCTGGTACCTCAACTGGCTAGTTCAGCCCGATGTTTTAAGAGTCGGCTCTGATACCTCGGTAAAGATCCAGTCGTCCACCGTCCCACCACCCAAATAAATACTTACGAATTCAATATCAGAGTCTTATAAAACTAATTACAAACTACCCCATATTGGTTGTGACATATCACACTTGTAAGGACAAAAAATAAGTAAATAGAAAGATATTATCAACCACATGAGCTAGTGAAGTATAAAAGTAAAAATGAAAGCAATAGTTTTATGTAAGAATTGAATGACTCTCTTTTTATATTTTCGTCGCGTCTTTATTTCTTTTAAAGAAGTGGGTCAAAATATACTTTAATGTAAAGTATTGAATAGACATCCTTTGTGCATTGTGGTCGAGCTTATTTTTTCTAAAGAAGCGAGTCAAAATTTTATGTATTACCATAATTTTTCAAAGTAAGGGAGTCAAAGTTGATTGTTGTTGCAATTCTATTTAAAAGTCATAATTTTGACACTAAGAAGAACAGATTGGCTTTGCACGTATTATTCTCTCTCTTCACTTGAGCAACCATAGTTTTTATTCTAAACCTTATGAAGAACCATTGGTATAGTTATGTGATGACCTTTCTTAATGATTAGGATAAAGCCTAAATAAATACGCAAAAATCTCCAATTTTTATACCAGCAAGTAATACGCGTAACTACCACACAAGGCGACTTCACATTTCTTTCAAATCTAATATTATTTAGGGAAGTCGTATTTGAGCTTCACTTTAAGTTATTTTGAGTTTCACTCTTGTCGCTAGAGATCTTTCAAGTGTCACTATGCAACCATAGCAATACTTATGGAGTTCAAATATCAGTTTTCATCGTCTGTTATGTTTTTATCTATTTGGAGTTTGATTGATTGCTCATATGGGTGGTGTCTCTAACTTACAACGAGTGACAGGCGCATTGACATGACTCAACAAGTATTAATAGAGTTCCATAGGTGCTCCTGCTCTATCAACCTTTTTTGGTTGAAGTAAAAGACTTACATGCAACATATCTGAGAGATATATAAATCCTCATATTGACTGATATACACATACGTATAGTGTTGCTCAACGCCTCAGTATGGGTCAACTGCCTTCTGTTGCTTTCCGTAATTTGAAATTTACTTGCGTGTCCTACGAATTTTTGCATATATGTTACCGTACTTTCGTTTTGTAAACTATTTTAGAGCCCTGAGCCGCTCACTACACGGCCAAATCATAAAAGATCCTTTGAAACCGAACACCTATTCTTGAACTTAGGTTGAGTCTGCCCCACATTAACATGGCTCAAAGCTCGCTGGTTTGATGACTTCTCACAATGAGAGTCAAAGACTTATGTACATCGTATCAGGGAGACACAAAGAATTACAGTATTGACCAATATATCAATCTATCTATAAGGCATAATTTGGGATTTACTGGCTTGTCTACGAGTTTTTACATGGTATACATTTTACTTCAATTTTAATGTCTTGGAGTAATTTGAGAGCCGTGAATAGCCCGTTGTGTGGTCAAATAATAAGAAATCTTTCCAAGCAAGACAACAGTGTAAACGTGAAAGTGTGCGGTAAATCCCACATTGACATGGCTCAAGACGTGGAGGTTCAGCGGCTGATTCTCATTCAAAATGAAAGACTTACGTGCATCGCATGTAGTAAACACATAAAGCTACATTGACAAATTTACCAGTATAGAATGCGGAGACTTAGAGAATCACCACACTGAATAATATATTCCATATATAGTATAATTCAACGCTTCATATCGGGTAAATCCGTCCTTATTGCTTTTCATATTGTCTAAGTTTACCGACGTATTTGACGGATTATAACAAATTCATCGTATCCGATTCCCTTAGGAAGGGGGCAATTGCGTAAGAGTGAGATAAGACGAGGGAGGTTCATACAGTTAATCCAAAGCTAGTTTCACCTATTGCTATTAGTGGTGGAAGCGTAATAAGAAAGAATTAAAGAACCAAATTACACAGAAAGAACACTCATTTTGCAGAAAGAGAAATTATATAAACGGCAGAAAGAGTTTATAAGGCAGCAAGCCTTTTTCTGTTCTTCTTCCATAACTTGTGCACTGAGGAGGAAGAACAGAACCCCAAAAGTACAACTTTCGGCTTTCCTGGTAGTTACTTCCCGCAGAAGGTTCTGTCTCTCCAATATAATACTAATACTTACTGCAATCAATCTTTCATCAGCGACCAAGAACAAACGCACCATCATGTCTACTTATATAATACAATAACCAACACACTAATCGTCTCGTGGTAAACTTGTTCTTTGCTAATTCCAAGTAAATCCCTTTTCCCCCTCCTCTCTATCTGCTTGATTCTAACCTAATCTGTTTGGATGTACTTTGATCCTTTTTGTAATTTCTTTTTTAATCTGGGTTTCGTTCTGTGGTCGCAGGAATCGGCTGATTTACTGTTGTTTTGGAGGAATTGGCTTGCGGCGGAGGTAAATCTAGGGCTTATATCGGATGTTGTTTGGTGGCTGTGAAGAGATTTGGGCCATTTTTGCGAATTTATGAGGTGGGTCCGCGATAAGTAGGGTTCTTCCATTGAATTCGTCGGCGTGTTTTGTGTAAATTTGTGGTTCTTTTTGCAGAATTCTCTTTTGGATTGGTGAAAGTTAGGGTTTTATTAAGGATTAAACTGTGAGTTGCTGTTTGTATGGCTAAAACCATTGGTGGGTCTACTGGAATTTTGAGCTGTTTTCCAGATAATTCGGGTTTTATTGGTTGTTGGGTGGGAGATGAACTTATTATTAGGGTTCAATCACTTGAAATTTCCTTATGTTAGTGATGATTCTTCAATTGTCTCCTTTCGTCCATTGTTGAATTTGGTCACTTGATAATTATTTAGCATCTTCTTAGGCCATTAAACGACATTTTTTCTGGTACTGAGATCGCAATTCTGTGGTTTTTTCATAGGGCGTTATTGGTGGTTTGAACCAGTGAGTTGCATTTTGGCAGGTGAGTGGAACTTCTTGGGAGGTAGGATGAGTTCAAATTTTTCAGAAGGTGTCATCCAAAGGGGCAAGCTTTTGGTTCATATTGCTGAGAATGGACACTCATTTGAATTTAGTTGTGATGAATACACCATTGTTGAGGAGGTCCAGAGATCCTTAGAATCGGTTTCCGGGATTCACATAAATGATCAGCTTCTATTATGCTTGGACATGAAGTTGGAGTCTCAGCAACCGCTTTCTGACTACAAACTTCCATCCGATGAACGAGAAGTTTACTTGTTCAATAGAGCGAGAATGCGAACCAATTCGTCGCCTCCTGCTCCGGAGCACGTGCAAGTGGATGAGATTGTTGATCCCCCATCACCATCATCCTCTAACAACCCTCACCCATTGGATGGCGCCTCGGATCCTGCTTTAAAGGCTTTGCCTTCATATGAGAGGCAATTTAGGTACCATTACCAGCGGGGGCTTGCGATCTACAATCGTACCCATGTGAAATATGAAATTTGTGAAAGGCTTTTGAGAGAACAAAAGGTGCAAGAGAGGGCGTTGGAGATTGCTCGTGGTAATCTAGATCATTTTTATAAGATGATCCTCCAAAGTTACATGGAATTTGTGAAGTGGCATTCACAGCAGCATAGAAACCACTCGAATCTTCTGTATAATTTTGGGAGGGATGTGGAGAAGCTGAGATCTTGCAAACTTCTCCCCGCATTACAGACTGCTAATCGCAAGTGCTTATTGGACTTTGTGAAGGAAGAGAACTTGCGGAAAGTGGCGGAGGAATGTAATGGTTCCCACAGGCAGTTCGAGAATAAGATTGCAGAATTTAAGCATGAGTTTGGAGACTTAAAGCGCAGTGCTGAGAACTTGTTTTCCCGCAAGGCTTCGCATATTAGGGATTTGGAAGTAACAATCAAGGACCACCAACGGTATATTAATGAGCAAAAGAGCATAATGCAGGCTTTGAGGTTCTCTCTCTCTCTCTCTCTCTCTCTCACACACACACACGCACACGCATGTGCACACAGGTGCACAGGGACACTCGCCCACCGACACTACACTCTCCCCTGAACACACACAAACATTATGGTATCTGCTTTGCCTAGAAAAATTGTTTCTGTTTAACTATATGATTTCCTGTACTGTTTAATTAGGTGGGACATTAGCTTCTTTCCACGATTGTTATGAGCTTCTGATTCAGTGCATGCAAAATTTGTAGTATGTGCTATATAAGTCAGTGGTGTATCTTCTTAACCTTTGTTCTATCTTGTTTAAAGTATGGTGATATTGGTTGGTATAGTCATCTGCTTAGTCCTTTTAATTTTTTTTGTTTATATACTGTTGTGATGTGCTTTACTTTGTATGTATACATATTCATAACTAGGTAAGGTTATCCTTGTTCTTGACTTGTATGCTTATCATGCAGCAAGGATGTCAGTATGGTGAAGAAGCTTGTGGATGATTGTCTCACCAGCCAATTATCCTCTTCACTCCGTCCTCATGATGCAGTTTCAGCATTGGGTCCCATGTATGATGGCCATGACAAAAGTTATCTTCCAAAGATGGAGGCTTGTGGGCGTTCGATTTCCAACCTGCTTGATTTCTGCAAAAATAAGAAAAATGAAATGAACAATTATGTGCAGAATTACATGCAGAAGATAGCATACATCCAGTATACCATCAAAGATGTGCGCTATAAATTTTCAGTTTTTACGGAGGCACTAAAACGTCAGAATGATCAATTTGAACACTTGAAAGTGATCCGTGGGATTGGCCCTGCATACAGAGCATGCCTTGCAGAGGTAGTCAGAAGAAAGGCTTCGATGAAGCTTTACATGGGCATGGCTGGACAGCTGGCTGAGCGACTTGCGACAAAGAGGGAGTCTGAAGTCCGGAGACGGGAGGAGTTTCTAAAAATACATGCTTCTTATATTCCTAGGGATATTTTAGCATCAATGGGGTTATATGATACCCCTAACCCGTGCGACGTCAATATAACTCCTTTTGACACTAATTTGCTGGATATTGACATATCAGACTTAGACCGTTACGCACCCGCTTATTTACTAGGATTGTCTTCCAAGACTGAGAGACACGGAATGATGAAGAATTCATCTTCCTTGTCAAGTGACAGTTCTCTTTCAGCTGAAGTCGAAGAAAATTCTGTGGAAGGCATTGAGAAGTATGATCCTGAGGAGCTTCTTGAAGGGTCTGAACTGGTAGAGATTGCTGGAACTAGCAAGTTGGAAGTTGAGAATGCAAAGCTAAAAGCTGAACTTGCTTCGGCAATAGCCCGAATTTGTTCTTTTTGCCCTGATATTGAGTTCGAGTCACTTGATGACAGTCAAGTGGGTAATTTACTGAAAGGTGCTCAAGAGAAGACTGCTGAAGCTTTGCATTTGAAAGATGAATATGGAAAACACCTGCAATCAATGCTTAAGACTAAGCAAATGCAGTGCGAATCGTATGAGAAACGCATTAGAGAACTGGAGCAGAGGTTATCTGATCAGTATTTGCAAGGGCTTAACCTTTCAGTAAATAAAGATGCGTCTAACTTTGTCCTATCAACAGGGAAGGCTGATGACAGTAAATCAGAGATCTCAGGTGATGGAGAAGCCCACATGCCTTTCTTATCAACTGAACCAATGGATGATGTTTCATATGCTTCTAATTCACTACATGGCAGACTAGGACTTTCTGATAAACAAGGTAAACCACAAGAAGGTTTAGATGAGAATATGACAGATTCATCCGGAATGCTAAATCCTCAGTTAGATTCATCTATGCTAGAAACAAATCGGGATGAAGTACGTGTAAATGACAAAGGTGGGAAGGATTTGATGTTGGCAGACGTGGGCATGGTACTGGCGACTAGTTCCACTGCTGATAGCATATCTCAGCCACTGATTACTTTACCTTCTGATACAGCAGTTGACCCAGGCTTGGATTCCAAAATTAGCAGTGATCTTGTGTTGGAATTGCAAAGTGTACTTGCAGAAAAGGGAAATCAGCTGAGTCAAACAGAAACTAAACTTGAAGCTCTTGCAGAGGATGTTGCTACACTCGAGAGGGAGTTGGAAGCCAGTCAGAAGCTTCTAGATGAATCTCAGGTATTATTGGTTGAAGCATTACCTTTGTTTTCCTATATAAGTTCTTCCAAAAGTCACCAGAATTTTTTACTTATACAGAAAATTTTGGCTTGCTGCTTTATACTTAAAGCTTAATGCAGGTTGTATCATATACGCAACAGTAAATTATAAGCCTTGTCTTGTTTTTAGAACAAAGGTTTTGATTTTGGTCTCTGGTATCCTTCCCTGTTGTTTTCTATTTCTGGAGATATTAGCTGCACTTATCAGTTGTAGTACGTGTACTGTTGGGCTTTCCATGATGCTCCTAAGTTGCCATGCTTTGCCATATGACCAGCATGGCATACTCGGGCGCTGTTACTGGATCCTCGTTTCTGGTTTATGACTATCGCTTCTGAGAGCAAATTAAATTTCTTCAAAACGTACATAGAGAGTTGTGATTGCTTACCTCAGCATTCTATTAGTGACCTTTAAGAGCTGGTTGGCATGGTAGATGAATTAATATTACCACAAAACTATGGATAAATTGACTTGTAGCCGCCAAAAAGTGTTGCCAGAAGTGGATAAGATCTAGATGGAGATAGAGGGCTATAATTTTAGTCTCTTGCCTATGTCATCGGAAGATAAGTGGTTTGATGTACTGCTATGAAGCATGGGTGCTTCATTTTGACCAAAGTTCCAGCGTCAGGTGCGGGTGCTGGTGGGTGTGCACTAGGTGCGTGACAAAATTATTTTTAACTCTGATGTGGCCTGGGTGCATCTGGGTGTTTGCAAGGTGGGTGTCAAAGGTAATATCACTTTTCAAAGAGTTTCTTTGGGAATTTAATGCAAACTTCACTTTTTATCCTTTCTAGAAGCAAAGTCTAACAACAAAAAAAGTCGTGAAGGAATCGTGGAAGGCCTAGGGCTTCTTGGTAGAGACGGATAGAGAGAGAGAGAGAGAGAGAGAGAGAAGAAGAAGCAGCCACCTGCGACCAGCAAGAGACGTCAGTGGTGAGCGACTGTAGCAGTGGTGGTGGTGGAATGTTGGACGTTGAGTTGTTGGGTGTTATTACTAAACTTTTTGTGCACTTTTACATAATCCAATATGTGCATAACTGTTTTCAAGATTACATATATACATAAATGATAAAAAGTACATAAAATAATCTACGTACCCCCCCTCCCCCCGCCCCCCAACCAAAAAAAAGAAAAAAGGACCTCTATCTTTTTCTTTTTGGAAAATCACATATCCATGTATACACATCCATACCCTAGTCCGTGCTTCAGATATAATGAAACCAAAGACTTGTGTTATTGGCAAGTCTTTTTGGTAAAAGTCTACTGTTTTTTTTTCCTTGTAACTAATTATAGAAAAAGGGAAAAAAATGATGAAGAATGTTTTGGTGGTGCTGGTAGTCTAAACCTTACAAGCTCATATCTTCATACGGTATTTGCTTTTTTCGGAGTTTACGTACTCCACTGCTTGAAAAGACCCACATGACAGCACCCATCAACAATTTTATAATCCATATTATCTGTACTGTATCTATTCAAGAAAGAAGACTAAGAACGTAAGCTATAGCTATTTGCAGCCACGATATACAGATGTTTATCATATGTAACTTCTGCATCCTAACTTTTCTATCTCCGTTATGCAGATGAATTGTGCTCACCTGGAGAATTGTCTGCATGAAGCAAGAGAGGAAGCCCAAACACATCTTTGTGCAGCTGACCGGAGGGCATCAGAATATAATGCATTGCGTGCCTCTGCTGTAAAAATGCGTGGTCTTTTTGAAAGGCTAAGGAGTTGTGTTTCTGCTGGTGGGGTTGCTGGTTTCGCAGAGTCTGTACGTGCTTTAGCTCAATCCTTGAGCAAGTAAGTTGCCTAACCTTATTATCTTTATCTACTCGGGTTTTCCCTATTTTGACAAAAGCTTAGTTGAGCTGTGCACTTTCAGTTGTTGCCTTATATCTCATAGAAGTTTGATTTAGTTATTAAGTCTTCTTTCGTGCTTCTGTGCTTTTATTTCCTTTACCGATAATTCTGTTACTAAGCATTTCTTTGATATGATGTTACTTACTTTAAATGCCCTTTTTTCACTTGAATTTAACAATTGAGTTGTTTGTAGATTAGTTACTAATTTGTATCAGCCTTGTGTATGTTTTAACTAGTATGCATAGACCTAGTGAACCGTAACCATTTTCCCTTGCTACTTCTCTGTTATTTGGGGTTTAACAATTTGCATTATATCTTCCCGGTCCTTCTTTCTCTCGGGAAGGAGGGGCTGGGTGGGAGGGAGCAGAGTCTATCTGTTTTATTGAATAAAAGCTTAATCACAAGAAGATGATAACTCCCCTAGAGATCTAACAGATAAAGAATGATCTTAGGTATGAATGAGAAAAATTAAACAGACTTTGGGTGATTTGTAGCTCAAGCAAAGGGTTCTTGCTGGCAAACCTGATTGGTTGGCGGTTTGATTCGCATTAGGGCATACTTGGGTTAGAGTATAAATATTACTGACAAAAAGATAAACTGAATGGTTGTAAGTTGTCCCATATGATGAGAGATGAGGCTATGTAGAGGAATAACGAGAACTGAACTTGGATTCCGCAATAGACATGCTTGAATTTGTAGTTTAAACTCGTAAGCTGTTTAGGATTTATCCTGATTAGAGCATCTGGTGGTTGGTACCAAAAGTACCCAATAAGGGAAGATATCTCGAAGGTAACTGTCCAGTCAAGTGCTTGTCATGGTAGATAACTCCTGAGAATAAAAGAAATTGGAAACAATCATTCATATTCTAGTTACATGACCAGTTATGAATATCATGCTCTTGGGTCATAGGAACGTGCAAATAGAAGACACAGTTATGCTTGTCTCTTTGTCAGGAGTCAGGACTAGATAATACAATTGGCAGTCCCATGAGATTTTTTTCTGCATATAACACGTGTGTGTGACTTATCCGAAATGTATGTGTGTGTGGACAAGCTGGACATGCTTGCCCGTCTCTCTGTGTTTGCATATACTGTGTTCCACGCCATTTTGCCTGAGGTACCTGTGTCAATGACACGACTTGGAAACAGGTATGGCATAGGTGTCCGGTTCGGACTTTTTTGAACTGGACACACGTCTATCAATGACAGTTAGGAAGAAAATGATAATCAGATATGCATTTTCGGGCTTTGCATCATGGTCAATCTCAGAAGAAGATCAAATTTGAAGGGCCTTTGAGTCTTCGTCGAGACATGTATCACAATTTTTGCTTCCGAAAATTTCATATTAGTTTTTACCTTGTTGAGAAAAGTTGACGGCTATTGTTTATCTTTTGGTCCTCAGTCAAGTTCTTTTATATGATTGTAGGACCTAATCATCTCTAAGCAGACTTGCGCCATACAAGTTCTGTATATCTCAAGTGTGCTCCTTACTTTTATGATTCTTTCAAATATGTCCCTGGTTCATCGTATTATGAATTAGCCTTCAGACGAGTAGAAGCCGTACCCCGTATCAATATCCAAAATTTGAACATTTATTAGCCATGTCCCTATAATTAAAGTTAGCTGAATCTGAATCTTAGACACATACCATATCCTTTTATCGAGTTCATGTAACACATGATATATGAATACTTTGTTTATATTTCAGTGTATAATAAGAGGAAGAATGTGATATTCTTTCTAATAGGTAGAAGGTTGAAAGGGTTGAGAACTTTTCTTGAATCAATCAAGATTGGCCTGTGTATAACCCCTTTTCTTCCTGAGACATGATGTGGGAAAAGTGAGTGTCACCAAGGGCAGAAGACATATGGTCCTCAGAAGACAAATCTCCAAAGTATCTAGCAATCAAGTTACTCAAAAGTACATATAGATAAGAATATAGAGTTAATGGAGGAAGAGACATAATTGTCTCTGCGCTTTCACTGCCTCATGCCATTGAACTTTCAGCGTGCTAGATGATGTTCTAGTTTTGTTGCACCATGTTCCTTGCAAATTTGGTTACTTTTTAGGCTCATTTTGTTGATAATTTGCTCTATAAGAAAATAAGCAGTCATTTCTTTAGGGAAGTATAGTCGAGCTTCTAAAGCTTCTGATGCTGAAAAGCCTTCCTTTAAAGGGCAGCATTAATAGACAAGATGACCTACAGCCAAACTCATCACCATCACCATGACCATCCCCCTACCACACCTTTGCCATGTGCATCGCCACCATATCACCATTACCCACCTCCAGTCCACAATATGTAAAAAATAGATATATTCGCCACTGAAAGATTTCTATAACCTTTCCAGCACCAAGCCTTAAAAGTAATAAACTGGCAGTTGCTCCATTTGCACGACCTTGGGAGTGAGAACCCCAGCTTCTCCCCTTGTCTACTTTTGGCTGGATCCTCAATTGCAGGTCAGTGCTTAACTTCTGTTTTGAAATGTGAGGAGGTGACTAAACAGCGTCCAAACACATACATCTGGAAGTTTTGCCTTGTAATAGCCTTCAAATTCTATATTTTTTTTGGATGGAAACCAGTGTCTTTTAATATTTCTTCATATGTTAAATTATGCTGTCGATTAAATTACTCTTGTTAATTTTCAGTTCCACTAACGGCAATGAAGATGACGGTACTGCTGAGTTCCGTGATTGTATCCGGATTCTTGCTGATAAAGTGGGTGTCTTGTCAAGGCATCGTGCTGAGCTGCTTGAAAGGTACTCCAAGAGCGAAACTGCAACTGAGCAGCTTAAAAAGGAGTTGGAAGAAAAGAAAGAGCTGGTCAACACGCTGTATGTTAAGCATCAACTGGAAAAACAAGTGAGTAAACTCAAGTACTTGTGATTATGCCTTTAAGGTGTACCTTTTGACCCATTTATGCTGTTTACAAATAAATATTAGATGCTCTGTTCAGCCTGTTCAGTTTAACATCTTACAGCAAAAGCATGCAGGGTTAGTGCAAAAGTTTGAACTCTACTCATATTACTTCAATTATTGGGGGAATATCGGTTGGTTGCTCCCACACCCTTTTAAGCTATTTCTGCACTCTCCACAATAGCTAATGACGAACTTCCAAATACGGCACTCTGCCCTCAACAACCCCCCCCCCAAAAAAAAAAAAAAAAAAAACCCTGCAATAAGGGTCTTTCGTCTTTCCTTTGGCGCAATGCAGTGGACAAACCAATCCAAAGACAGCACATGAGTTTGTTGTAAAAAATAGATCCGTGAGTGCACAACAAGAGGGACGAGAAGAGAGCACACGAGCTGTGTGTGAGAGGATGGGTATATGGATTTTGCCGCATTTGATTGTTCGTGTTGGTGGTTATGGTTTGGCTTGCTTGGCAGTGGGATTGAAATTGTGGTGAGGCTTCGAGTATTTTTTTTTTGGGCTGCTATTTTCTCTCTCTCTCTCTCTGCAAGTTAAGGAATCCTTGAAACAATCTGTAGTTGGGATTTTATTGATTTTACAATCGAGATTTGTTGATTTTGCTATGTAGATTACGCTATTTTCCATTTCCATTTTCGCTAGTTACTAGATATTATACCTATTTCTAAGTACTCTCATCCAAGAACTTCATAGACTAGTTGAGGGAAGAGGTTTTGAATGTTGGTGGTGATCAATAATTTGATGGAGCTGGTGCCAAGCTGCTGGTAGGGAGAAAGACAAACCAAGGTTAGAGAGACAAGGAAGAAGGAAAGATAGATCTGTTTAATGCACAAGCTGGTGCCAGTTCTGGAGTGCGAGTTCCTACCAGGTGGGGGAAGATGTGGCTTTGGTTGCCCCCGCGGGGGGCCCGGGGGGTTTTGTGGGGGGGGGGGGGGGGGTGATTGGAGCGTTGCCAGCAGAGAAAATTCTGCAACTTAGTAGACACTCCCTGTCATAATTTTAGCCCCTTTTTCCTCCTTGGGATGTTCGCAATTTTTCAACCAAAACATCCGAAGGTTTGGGTCGGCCATGGCTATGGCCAATCAGCATCACCTCCAGATCTGGAGGAGACTACCTGTTGTTTTGTTGTTGACAAGACACCTTAACACCGCTTTCCAAAACCACCCTTGATTAAAATCAAAACTTCTAACTAAACATGAACGCTAAATTTGAATTCCCATTGCCCATTTTGTCTCTTCCAGTATGCCCGTTAAGGAGGCAGACTTTTGTTTGAAACCCTTGCATCCCCATTGAGGGAGATGGGGCAACTAGAAATTGGGCTTGTGATTTGATCAGAGAGAAAGTAGAGAATGAAAGTGATGGTTGGAGGGAGGGAGGGAGGGTTTGTACCATTAACTTGGTCAAACTGAGGCAAGTATGTACTCGATATGTAAAATGTACCATGCATCAAGTGTTGGACATTGAAAGGAACATTGTGAGCCCCTTGCCATTTCTAGTTAAACAGGAGAAAATAATGCTGAGATTGTTACGTGTATATGCGTTGTTCGAATTGCTCACGCCTTCTATTGTCTTAAATAACCTTCACGTTTGATAAGCAAATGCTTCTAAAGAAAGATAGGGTCACAATGTATTATTAGGAGTCAGGACCGAAATATTTCTGTTCCTTCTTTCTCTTCCCTTATAATAATTACTGCTAATGTAACAGGCAAACAAGGAAAAGATATCATTTGGCCGTTTGGAAGTCCATGAGATTGCTGCATTTGTTCTCAACGCTGCTGGCCATTATGAGGCCATCAACTGGAATTGCCCTCACTACTACCTTTCTGCTGAATCTGTCGCCTTGTTTGCTGACCATCTCCCCCACCGGCCCAACTACATCATCGGGCAGATTGTGCATATTGAACGACAAGTTGTGAGGCCCCTGAGCTCTGACGCAGGGACTGGCAGACTGACATCGAGTTCGGGATCAACCTCAAACCCTTACAATCTTGCTGTTGGCTGTGAATATTTCGTAGTAACAGTAGCCATGTTACCTGATACCACCATTCACTCACCGCCTCCTTCCTGATCTTGCAAATGGCTGATAGACATGATGGAAGAAACTTAAGTGTAGATACGTGCTATGTTTATAAAAGATAAATCCTTGACGGTGGGACTTCTAGCTTATTTCATTCTTGTACAGTTGATGGTCAATTTAGTTTTAATCTCCCCTGTATAATCTCTCTCTTCTGTCATGTGTAAAAGAACTGTGAATATTTATCTGCTCTAGGTTCTTCATTTAACACAGCTTTGTCTATTTTAAGCTCCTCAATTCGGGTTTAAGCTCAATTACCCTGCTACGGAATAGAAGTTTTTTGCCCTTTTTGATTATTTGTATAAGTTCTCGATGCTGCAAGTTTAGTGAGAATGCAATCACGGCCATGACGCCTTGTTTGCCTCCTCGTGTAACAGGCAAACTAGGCTAACCAGGATAAAATTTTACAAAATTCTAGCTTACTACCATAGGTTTTGATATTAGCTAACATAGAATTGACTCTAATTCATCAACCAAGCCCAATTTTTGGACTATGGTGTTCATATCCAAGCCCCTGCAAGTGCCTTCCTACTGGCTGTTGCCTCTGCTTGTTTTGCTCTGTAAGCATACCTGTGCATCTTTATCTCCATCTGCTGTTGTTCTTGTTTCAACGCTATTCCTGTACCTGCTTTTGCTCTTGTATTCTTCCAAACTGCATCAACTTGTATTTGCATCAGATTTCTTTCTGGCCTTAGCCGTGGTCTGGTACCTACTTGTACTGCACAAGAAAGTGAAATTGATTCTTTTTTTTTGGGGCAAAGTAGTTATTGCTTTGAGCTTTTCCGGAAAGGATACACTGTGCTTCCATTCCCGTTCCCCTCATTGCTTGCTGACTCCCTTCTATGATTCTAAGAGGATTGGGCTCTGTCCCTCTCGCAGACAGCTTCATTTCCGGCCTTCCAAATGGGCAAACAGACTGCGGCTGAGAGTATTAAAACCTGCTCCCAATTCAGATTATATTGGCTTGTCTAGTTGGTTTGCCATTTTGCCATGGAATCCAAGTTTAAGTCATTGGGTCTTATGGCCAACTGACTTGCAAACCAGATGTGGTTTGCAAAGATAAATTTAAAGAACAGATGACCCAAAACCACCTCCTCTTGATCACACAGTTTGCAGATAGGATTTAAACTAATGTTCCTTTTAAGCAAAATTAGCTGCTGTTGCAAGACTCTTATTGGTGGGAAGGTTGAGGATGCTGCAGATACATTTACGTCACCGTGAAAACTAGTTGTATGGTGCTTTGCTGTCCCTGATGATGTTGTCGTTCCTCCCTAGCTTCCAGGTTTGTTGCTTCTCCTGTTGTTTCTCCTGTTCATCTGCTTTTTTATCATCTTTCTTAACTGGTTCCTGTTTCCTTTCTTCTTCAGAAACTGCTAATATGTACCCAGACTTGACATTATACTTCCCCTGATTCAGTTAAGCACCATATAAAAGGATCTTTCTGCTATTTCTGCCTGCATTATTCACGCAATTGCATTTCCAACTCTCGATTCTATTTAAGGAGGCAATAACCTAACTTATTGGGATTGTACAAGGCTAACGTGCTGGCACGTTACAACGATTAACAAGGGCCTTCCCCTCCAATAACAGATTTTCCTCCAAAAGTACTTGCACACCCCCACCCTCCAGCCCCCCAGAGCCACCGCACCACACCCCATAGCCCACATCAATTTTCCTCCAATTTCATACGACCCTTTTTCCCAAACCACTTGGACTCCTCCACGCACACCTACACACCACCCCCACACACCACCGTCTTGATAAAGAAAAACTAATGCACTACGAACGTATACATTCAAATCAAACCCAAGCGATATCACCCTCCAATAAATTTCACTTCCTTCTTGATAAAACCCTACTGTACAACGTACACTCGGAATGAAGTTTCTCTAACCTTATGGTTAACCATTTGACTGAAAGGTATAGAGCTTCGTTTGGGAACCCATTTCGGCTATACCTAGAAATTAGTATGTTCCATGTGACTGTCTCATTTGGGCATTTCGTCAAACAGTTTGTGGGTAGAGAGTTTAAAGATCCGGATTTGATTAGTTTATCGATGGCTCTGTTGCATGAATAAACCTTGTCGATAGTATTTGTTTCGCAATAAGAGTCTAAGTTTAGTAGGAGGGAAGATGATGGTAATAGGTTTGTGCTTGGGAGTAAGAATTGTTATGGTTTGGACAAAGCATTACCATTTTCTGCTTTGCATAGCTCATGATTCGAAGTTTGCATAGACACTATGGTCCCTCCACTGCTCGGGTGGGGGGGGGGGGGAGGGTGGGGGTGCAAGTACTTTTGGAAGGTAATCTGTTATTGGAGGGGAAGGGAAGCTCTTTTGAGGGGGGGGGGGGGGGGAGGGTAGGGACCATAACATGGGCCAATTGATATTCAGATTAATAACTGAAGATCTACACAAACTGCCAAGCAATTTCGTATAAACGTACTTGCATTCTTGTATAAACACGACTTGTATAAATTTTTGCATAACACGAATTAGGGGAGGGGTTTTTTGGGAAGACCAAATTAAATGATTTCAAAAAACATATATTTTTTAAAGTCAACCCCTTGTTCAAAAATTTATAAAACTCACCCCACTATTTCTTAACTTTTCAAATATAATCCACCTTCCGCAGATATTTATTCCCAAAACCCCTTATTTCCTAATTTTCCGTTGTTTTGACTCGTTATTCATTAGGTTTGCTCATCTCCCTAATTACTGCATTATCTTTCTATTACAGAAGTGGCGAGTAATTGCATGTCGAGTAAGTCTCTCTATCTAGAGAGACTTCACAATTTGCTTTGCATGGAGATGCCACACCCGAAAGCACCATTACCACTAGATCAGCCACCATTGAAATTGGCATCCCATGGCAATGTGGTACCTTCACCTGCTTGTCCATAAGTTGGACTCCTGCTAGCACTGTTGGATATAGTCAAAATTCTCTTGTACTAACTTTAAAATTTTCTTACTGCTATATAAGTAATTTTGTGTTTACAGATAGTGCTTGAAATAAAAAAAAAAAAAGAACACGAGGAGATCTTTTTTGACAACCGTGCCTCTATCTCTAAGAAACAAAATTGTTGTTTTCACGAATGAGGGCAAGTCCTATCATGTAAGTAAGCTGCATTTTGTGTAATAAACTTCCTTTTTGGTCTTACATACTTTATCAATGTGTTACAAGACAAATTGCAGACCGAAATGGAAATGATGTAGTCTGAAAACCCAAAGCTTAATCCAGCGTGTTTCGTACTAAAACTCATAGGTGTAGGAGTTTTATCTATGAAACAATGACTTATCATTTTTGTTGAGTTGTTATACACTCTTTATCATTAAATGTGGGAAAAATGTACATGCCATGGCAGGAACGTCTGTCAGAAAGGACAGTACAATGTTGAATGAATTGAATTAGTCAGTAAATGAACAGTTTATACCGGCATACCTATTCATCACTGTATGCATATTTTTAGAGATTGATTTGCTGCACTACAAAGAAATCCAAGATGAACTAGAAATATGTTCAATCTGTCGAACCATGCACACAAAACTTGTTTAAGTCCATAAAGGCACGCTTTAAATGGCAAACATGAGAAGGAAGATTTCGATCGTGAAAACCTGGTGGTAACCATAAGAATTGCGTGCATACTTCCAGGTTTGACGATGGGAAAAATGTTTCTAAAAAGTCCACTCCTTCAGTCTGATTAAATCCCTTCACAACAACTTGGGCTTTTAGTCTCTCAACACTCCCATCTAGTTGCAATTTGGCTTTGAAAACCCATTTGGTACCAATAATATTCATATCACGAGTTTGAGGAACAAGATCCCATGTTCGGTTATCATGAAGAGCACTATGCTCTTCATGTAGAGGATTTTTCTAGCCCGAGTGCTTTAATGCAGATAACATGTGTTGATGATTGCAAAATATGTAGGCTTACATACCTCGAATTGGGTTTAACAATTCTACGCTGCCATTGTGTTATCATAAAGCAAGAAGGCATAATTTGGCAATAGCATATCAGGAGATGGATTGCAGTGGATGAAGAGGTGCTACTATCACTTAGCAGGGTGGCAGGTTTGCCATCTAAAGAAGGTGAAGGGTTCTGAATTGCATGAACAGATTGCTTTCCATTAGATGAAAGATGTTGAATTGCAGGTTCCCTTATCTCTGGCATGACATATTCTTCTACGTTCATTTGGGTCCTTGAAGTAGGCTCAAGGTGCTAATCTCCAACAGGATATTACTGTGCAATAGTATCATGTGTTGCAAAATGTTGCCTGCATTCAAATGAGCACGACCATTACCACCACTCATATTAGCGTTTATTACCTTGAACAAGTTCTTTGCCTTTGGAACTGAACTTGCTGAATGTATTCGTATTTCTGTTGTTTGCACCTCCATTTGTCTTTGCCCGTAGTAAGCTAGTTAGGGTGCACCAAATTGTTCAGTTTTAAGAGTGAGATTGCAGGCTTCATGATTATGGAGAAGTGGAATAATATTATTATAAGATTGGACATGTGGTTTGAGCATTTTTGTTACAAAATTAAGGTCATATGCCTCACCGAGCGAGCGTGAAGAGGGAGCCATGTGAACAGATGGGGGAGTTTGTCATGCCCCCGAGTTCATGACAACGAATTTTCTAACACAGGCACCAACTAAACTGTAATGCAGGCGATGATTGGGTGAATCTGAAGCTACATGGAGTGCTTGTGTGTCAAAAGGAGTCCAGAATTTTGTAGAAATGTATATAATGGTAGAGAGTTGTCTGGAGTTTTTTAGAAATAGGTTATCTTGTATATAATTTTATGGAACATTAGAGAACACTCCGGAAGCATGTTTGTAGCCGTAGGACCAAGTAGATCTAGGCCGTCCACTTAAGAGGTGGACTAGTATAAATAGGTAGTAGGTCATTTGTACATAAAATCCAAGATTTCATCCAAGAGTGAGGGAGAACCTTATGATCCAAGAGTGCTAGTGAGTGATTGTGGAGATCAAACCAGCTTGTAAAACCTTGTTCTTGTCTTAAAATCCTCTTCAAGCAAACTTTACCTTGTGTGTGTGAGTGTGAGGTCAGGGAGAGGGAGACTAGTGAGCTACACACCAAAGGAGGAGGCAACGAGTATTGGTGAGTTGCCTGCCGAGGGACATGCAAGTTTTGGGGGTAAAAGACTGACTTATGCAACCATCGAGTTTGCTTGCCTAAGTGCCGCACGATCGTGTACGAATTCCGTGAGCATGACTCTCTAGTCCGTGACAAGTACGTGGGGTGTTCATGTGTATTGATAGCAAGATAGCTTTTTGACTACCTAAACATGAGGCAAACCTATAAGTAATCATCTTTTGCATGAGGTACTCTAGGGAGGTTTTCACTTATGACTGCATAAAATCATTTAAAGTTATAATTATCTCGGGGCCCCCTAACTGAGGTAGCAGCTCCAAAATTTATTAGTTTTGCAATCTTGCGCGAATATTAATGCTTAAGTTAGAGGTATATCATTGATGTCTACATGATTAAGAGGTATGACTGTACTAATCTCATTAAGCATGACGTTATCGGGCTTCATATCGACAAAAACATACCCATGCTTGTGTATGTGAGTCAGTGTTTTTGCAATTTGCTCAAGAATCTGTGGCATTTCCGTCCACTTCAGAGCTATAAGATCAGGAATGTCACTAGATTGTTTACCTTATAGGTACTAAATAGGGTTTGGACAAGCATATAAGAGCATGAAAATAGAACCCCCTACACATTCAAAATCATACTAACGTGGTTTCACGAAAAAGCTTCCCTTCCTACTACAGGAAAAAACAAAGACCCATAGTCTTGTATCATAATGAATATTAAAATTGTTAATTGATTTGGTGGTTGAGTTTGCTTTTAATTTCAATAGAAGACGAACTGTGTCTTTGGAGGTCCATTTCCAGTTTCAATGTATTGCAAAAAGTATTGCTTTGGATGCTTCTCAATCATTTGGTCTGTTGGTTGCATTGCTACTTAAATAATTCTGTCCTTGTAGGTTTATTTCCAGTTTCGATGTATTGCGAAAAGTATTGCTTTGGATGCTTGTTAATCATTTGGTCTATTCGTTGCGGTGCTACTTAAATAATTCTAGGAATTCGACGCACCCACCCGCCAAACTACCTACATCACCTTGCATAACCAACATCAATGCCATTGGAGAAAACCATGATCTACAGGAGCTATTATAGTCTACCCTCTCTAGCTCCTTGCCATCTCTGTTAAGGGCCAGTTCAGTGGCTCAAGTCTATCCACACTTAGATTTCCACCATGTCCGGAGCTATTATCAAATCTTTGATTAATTAAAAAACCAAGTCCTTTGTCCTTTCTCAGATCGCAAACCCTACAATGATAGGTTAATTTCTAACTTGGATGTTATATAAATGTAGCTTTTGACATGCAAGTATTGCTTTGAATGCTTCTTAATCATTCTGTTGGATGTGTTGTTTTTTAGATGAACTCCCCGGATTTGATACATTCACCCTCTTGACTACATCACCTTGCATAACCAACATCAATGCTGATGGTGAAAAACCATAGGTAGAGATTTACAAAAGCTCACAGTTTACTGTCTCTAGCTGCACGCTACCTGTGCCTATTTTCAGAGGCCCATGTCAATCAACACTAATATTACCACCATGTTGGGAGTTATAATTAAACATTTGATTCACAAAATAGCCAAGCGCTCTCCAGGATCTCGAATCCTACAATTTAGTTGTAGCTCCTAATTAACCGAACATTAAACTCAGTCTCTACCTTTCAAGGTTGGGCGGACTCAGCCTCTGTTTCTAGATTGCTCTAATCAAAAAGATTTTTTGGGTTTCTACAAACTTCTAAGAGGTGTGTGAGGTTTGATGTGATGTGTATTGGTAGTCTAATGGGCTTGGGAGAGATATACAAGACCGTCATGATGGCTTTATGGTGGTGGGTGGTGGGGTGGGAGTTTCAGTGTTGTGAAGTGTTGAAGGAGATGAAGAGGTACGAAAGTAGATATAAGGCTTTTTTTTTAAAAAAAGTAAATCAAAAGTTTGAAAAAGAAATTTTGGTCGTGTTTTCATTTTTAGTGTGGTTACCTTATTTTTAGGTACTCTAGAGATTTTTTTCAATCATCTCCGCAATGACTATTGGTTCTTATTGGAAGATTGATAGTACTTTTGAGTATTTGATGGTCACCGGTGCTCTAATGACGTTATTTAAGGTACTATAAAATTTGAAGAGCTATCCTTGGGAAAGAACACTTAGTATACTTTTTGGAACCTTATGGAAAGTTAACTGGGCTAACCATAATTATTATGCAATGAGAGAGAATGTTCAATCTTCTATCCTCAAACCTTTTCTCTTTTCTTCAAAAAGGCCACAAGTTCATCTGGCACCAAGAATCAATGACATTCACTCAAAATGATGTTATAGTTTCCCAATGACCAATTAACAACATGGAGCGATTGCATCCGAAATGGATGGTTGTCGTTGCCCAAACCATCAGTGACATCCATTCAAAAGAGAACAAATGAACGAGATTGCTCGCAGTCTACAAGATTGATGAGCACCAAAAAGTGCACCAACACCCCACCTATCCTGTTCTTTTAACAACAAGGGAAAATTAGGAAATGAGGGGTTTTGGCAATAAATATTTGTGGAAGGTGGGTATATTTGAAAAGTTATGAAAAAGTGGGGTGAGTTTTCTAAATTTCTAAACAAGGGGTGGACTTAAAAAAAGGAAATTTTTTGAAATCAATTAATTTAGTCTTTCCAAACTACCCCTCCTCTCAATTTGTTGACCTCTGACCAGTACATGCCCCCCCACCCCCTCCTTTCCTATTCCAATCCCCCACCCCACCCTGCCCTACCCACCCATCAACTCACCCAAGTTTCGCATCAGATTTTCACTACATCTAGACATTGAGGATTGATTTGTTGAATGAATTGAGGATTAGGTGAGGGGATTTGCAAAGGTTAAAGAGGGGCACCAACTTATGATGAAATGCCACTGAGAAGATTTGATGGGTAACTTGTGTGTGGTTTAAGGTTATGAGGATGTAGTAGTTGTGATGTAAGTCTTACTCAGAAAAAAAAAGTGATTAGATGCGACTGTATTTTTTCGTTTGTATCACTATTCAGTTGCTCTGCAAAAAGCAAGAATATTCATTTTTCCCTTACATCTAAGCATTGAGGATTGATTTGTTGGATGAAATTGAGGATTAGGTGTAATACCCTGAACTTCGAGAGCTGATTAAATAACCATCCGGGCTCCAAAAAAATAAACGGGCGATAATTTTGAACAATGCTCGAGTATTAGTAGAGTATCTACGCTTAAAATAATTTTGGGACAAAAATGTAAATTCTAAAATTTTAGGGGCATTTATGTAATTTTGGAAAACTTTCAGGGCATAAATGTGAATTATGATTTTAGTGATGAAAAATGATAAAATGAGTGCAAGTATATATTTTCAGTGATGCCTAATTGAATTAAGGATGGTTAGACGAGTTTTGGGGCTTAAGCGTAATTTTTAAAAGTTTGGGGTGTTTTTCTAAATATGTAAAGTTTAGGGGCATTTGTGTAATTTTATAAAAATAATTTAAAAACTATGTTTTTAGAATCTTGCCACCTCCTCCTTGTTACAATGACTAAGTTAGTTAAATGTTAAAATATGGGATATGTGGATATCTCGGGTGGAAGATAATGAAAAAAAAAACAAAAAAGGAGATCTTTCCCTTTCGGGGAAGAAAGAAGAACCATGACAGAAACAAGAAACAGTGAAGAAGAAGAAGAAACAGAGAAGAGAAAGAAAACAGGGGGAAGAAGAAGCTCAGGGAGAAGAAAAGAAATGAAAGAGATTTGGGAAAAAGTTTGCAAGGGTAATTCTTCTACCTTCGTATGTATTTATAGTGAGTGTTTTGGGTGCTGTGTGTGTGTGTGTGTGTGTGTATATATATATATATATATATATATATATGGGGAGCTGATCCGTTAAGAGCGCTAGCAAAATAGAAAATTTTGCTAGCTCGATCTGGCCGTCCATCCCGAACAGATCTTTTTTTTGGAAGCTGTCGGTCGTCCGCTACATAGTGTAGTGGATGGACCTTTTTACCATATTGCCCCTCCTCCCTCGTCCGCTACACTGTATGGCGAACGACTTTTTTGGCCTGACATTGACAGTCAAAAAGTCGTCCGCTATACTGTGTAGCGGACAACATTTTGACTGACAGTGGTCAAGTCATCCACAACCCCCCTGACAGTTGTCACACCAGTCCTGGGGTGACAGGACTGTTGCTTTGTCCTTATCCTACCGTCCACGATACTGTGTAGCTGTAATATTTTGAACTTCGGGAGCCAGTTAAAATAACCATTGGTGCTCTGAAAAATAGACTGACATTAATTTTGGGCAATGCCCGGGTATTACTAGCGTATTGAAGCTTAAAAGAAATTTGGGCAAAAACGTAAATTTTGAAATCTTGGGGGCATTTTCACAATTTCAGAAAACTTTGGGGGTATAATTGTAAATTAAATTTTTTTGGTGATGAAGGTAATAATATGAGTGATATTGTGTGTTTAGTGACACTTGATTTAATTAACAAGGATTAGAAATTTTTAGGGCTTAAATATAATTATACAAAAGTTTGGGGGTCTTTTTGTAAATATGTAAAGTTTGGGGTCATTTGTGCAATTTTATAAAGATAATTTAGAAGTTTGTTTTTAAGTTGCCACCACCTACTTCTCTGATTGATGACTAATGAAATAAAATTATAAACTAATAATGTATAGATAAGTGTTGGGGGAAATAATTGAAAAGAAAACAAAAACAAAGAATATGAGAGAAATTCAGGAAAGATAGAAGAAGAAAAAAAAGGGGGGAACTCGTGAACAGTAGCAACAAACAGGAAGAAGACATAAAAAACAGAAGAACAGAGAAGGTGAAGCAAAAAACAGAACAAGGGAAGAAAGGGGGAAAAAGAAGAAAGAAAGAGGAGAGAGAGAGAGAGTGCCATTTTGGGAAAGAAACAGAAAAGAAAAGAGAGAAAGAGAAGAACCTTTCCATTTTGGGAAAGGATGAAAAGAAACAAGAAGAAAGGAAGAGTAGAACAGGGGAGCTTGGAGGATGGAGGAAGAAACAGTGGGAAAGAAAGAGAGAATTACAAGGAATTTTTCCTGGGTAATCCCCTTCTCCTCTCTGGTGTGCGTTTTAATGGGTGTTGTGTATTTCCTCTGTGTATACAACATATGGGTCAGCAGTGTATGTATGTGTGTTCTTGAGAGTGTGCGGGTACGGGTGTGTGAATTGTATGTTTAAGTATGTGTTGGAATGTGATTAAGGTGGTAGAATGGGATTTTAATGATTTGGAGTGGATTAGAAGTGAAGTAGTGTGAGTTGTGAAGTGTTTGGGGGATGAACGTGTCTCAGTTGAAGGTGGAAGAAAATGTGTATTTCAGGGTGCAATAGTGTGTGTGTGTTTGATTTGAATAGTAAATGTTATTGTCGCTAAAAATAGAAAAATAATTTAGGCAACCTTCCACAAAATTTTATAAATATCTAGGGTCAGAATTTGACAAAGTAGAAAACTGTAACCCCCAATATTTTTACGATAACTACACTCTGGAATTTTTCAGGAATATTTGGGATCCCGAATGGCGCTAAATTAGGGTACCGGTTAAAGAACTTTATCGAATTATTTAGCATAGTAAACCAAGTTATTTTAATCTAAAATTTTTATAGAAACCCTATTATATTGATATCATTCTTTTTCTAGAATTTTGTGCCATTCTGAGGTCGACAAGTATTTTTCGCAAAACTGACCTTTTAGCGTTCGATCTGGACACCGGTTCGGAATTTTAGGGCAAAAATTATTTAAAATACTTTTTAGGCCAGAAACAATATCAGGATGCTTAAAATAGTATTTTAAGATATTTTTGGGACTTTTTCGGTGCCGAAAACCCCAGGGGCATTTTGGTAATTTGCTACCCCGAAGGGGTATTTTGGTAATTTGAGCTAAGAAATGTATTTTTGAATAAATTTACATATGGGAAGCTTATTTCAGTGATTCTACTTATGGGAAGACCATTTTGGTAATTTAAGTCTGAGAGGGGCATTTTGGTAATTTTACACCCTATGGGCGTTTCGGTAATTTTACATATCCGGTGGGGGAGGTTCATTTTGGGAGCATGTGTGAGTTCGTATTAAGTTATACTTTTGTTCTGTAGGCTGTATTCTAATGGTTCGATTATTCCGTTTAGGTTAAAGCTAAAGATTTCCGGTTAGATAGTTTAGCTGCGGATCCAGGTAAGGGATTCTATCTGAACCTTGGGTAAGGACTTTTGTCCGAACCCTTATTTGATTACTTGTACTCGTAAGTAATCCTTTGATATATTTACGGCTAATGCCGAACTCTGAGTTATGTATTGATATCAGCATGTTCTTGCCCAGAAAATCCTAATGTTGAACCTGAATCGGTTATTTGAAAATCTTGTGATGCTCGCATGTTATTGCGTGCTGAGAAAATTTGATAATTGTCTATATCCATTCTTCCAAATTGTTGTGATTATACTCGATAATTATTCGCAGTCGTTTTTGTTGTTTATCTGTGATTTTTCTTTTGAAAATTCTGATTTCTTCTAAAATTTCTGAATGCTGACTTATGTCAGTATGATTATTGTTATTAGAACCCGAATTGATTTCGGGGATATGAGCTTATGTTAACGCTCATTGATATTGTAAATTTTTGTGTTGACCTGGTACCTGTTTAGTGGGGAGGCGGTATAAGGCTGGTTGAATCCTGCATGAAACGCAGGCTAGTACCCAAGTGGACTAGTAATTACTTTAGTACATCATGCATGTATACACTATATTAGCTTGCCATAATGGCATTGCAATCGCCCATGATCAACATTGTTTTTTGATTTTATTAGCTAGAATGATTTGTGTTTGGGTTGAAAGCCCTTGACAAATATTCATCGTATTTAGTTAGAAGGATTTGTACTTAGGTTGAAATCCCTTGACAAGCCTTTATTGCATTATTTGAAATGATTTGTGCTAGTTGAATCTCTCAAAAAATATGCTGTATTTTGGAAATGATGACTTGAAAAGAATCTTTTATTGATCGTTTTGGGTTTTGTTCTGATTGTTAATATTTATTTTAGCATCTATTTTTGATGAACTTTGATCATTTTGGGTAATCATTGAGTTTTGATCGTTCGAAGTGTTTTGAAAATTATTGTTGGTTGAATTTTTTGGAGTCGTGTTATAATCTCTTTTGTAATCCTTATACGACCTTACTGGGCTCTCAAAAGCTCACCCTTCGTTTGGCTCCCTTCTGCCGGTGATGATCAAATGTAGCATGTTCGGGAATGGGTTAGAGTCTGTGTGAGATCCCGATGAGCCCATAACTACTGTGTAGGGAGACCCCTGCGTGGGTTAGTTTTGTCAACTTGTTCTATAAGAACTTGAGTTTGTAAAGGACCTAGATCTTAATAGTTCAAGTTTGAGTAGTTTTGTAATATTGAATAAGAAGAGTTTGAGTTGATATCGGATTAACTGTTTTGGAAGTATGTGTTAGTGAACAGGATTTGACAGGTTTGATGTGATCCGGTAGGTTAACGACCCGGGAGTTCAAGGCGGTAGAGCTCCAGATTTCCGGGGACGTTACAGTAGCGGATAACTTGACGATTTTTGCTGTCCGCTATACTATGTAGCGGACTTGACCCGTATACAAACCTATTCCGAAACTCTTATTCATTCTTTCTTCGAAACTCATTCATTCTTTCTTCTCACAATTTTTCTAGCGGCGTTGGAAAGTAGATCTGCACAATTTTTTCCAAAGAAATCCTTTAATCGTTTCATCAATCACGTAAGTTCACAAACCAATCCTTTATTTATTCATAATCTAGAGTTGTTATGAGTATTGCGGCTTATGCATGGTTTTGAATATGTATGCGCTGGATTGTGCTAGCGTTTGTCAATATATGTGTATTGCTTATTATGTGTTCATGTGATTACACTTGCAAAATCCGATTCCGTGTCTATTTGTATGTATGTACATACATATATACAGCATGTCAACTTATGTGAGCACATGCTAGCGTTGTATGTTTGAGAATGTTTACGCTTCCAACCTTGCCATTTTTTTTCATAATTTCAGTTGTAAAAAATGGATTTTAACCCTGGACCAGAAGATCCCTCCGTATTATACGACCAAGCAAACCATGTCAGTACGCTCTTATGGGATGGTGGGGTAAGATACTTATTTTATCAACTTTCTTATTCTTACGAACATTGTATACCGTTTGTTTTGGTTAAATTGTATTTATTAATTCGTAGGAAAGAGCACTTCTCAACACAGTAGAAGTATTCGATAATTTCAAAGTCTGGAAATTGAACAAATACCAGAAAAGGTTACTGCGTGGGATTGGGTTTGGAATTTTCACGCATGGGCAAATCTTTCAACACCTTGACCGGCACTTAATAGGTGCCCTTGTTGAAAGGTGGAGAAGTGAAACGAATACGTTTCACTTCCCTCCAGGAGAGATGACAATTACCCTAGAAGATGTAGGGTTCATCTTAGGGTTACCGGTGACGGGACGGCCGGTAATTGCTCCTCTGTCGGAAGCAACGAATAAGAGAACCGCTAGGGACTTCTTTACTTCGATACCCCAGGATCAATTTAGCACTGGTGGTATCAAGTTGAAGTGGTTGGTAGATACCTACAAGGTTCTGCCAGAAAACTACACGGACGAGATGCTTGTGCTGTACACACAAGCTTTCCTCTTGTGGGTGATGGGGGCAATTCTGTTCCCAACAACGTCGAAGAATACGGTCAGCGTCAAATATTTACCGTTGTTGGGTAACCTACTGGAGGTTGGGGATTATGCCTGGGGTGCAACAACTCTTGCGTACCTGTACCGAGCATTGCACAAGGCAACGAGGCCGACTCCAAAGCTATATGTGCGTGTCTCTCGCTATTGCAGGTATATCATACAAATCTTGATTACGTGCTTGATTTTTTTTGTTGAATCGACAATAAATTTTGACGATACTTTATTTAATTTGTCTTTGCTCTCAGGTGTGGTCTTATGAACACCTTGCTACCGGCGCACCCAGGCGTAGGGACGGAACGGATAATGTGTGGCCTCGGTTGTGCGCCTGGGAGTACAGCCGAAAGGACAGCCACTACTTGAGGAGAGACGATCCTCATCACAACATTACGTACTATCAGGGGGAGCTCGACTCGCTATCTCCGGGCCAGATGCGATGGGCACCGTACAAACGTTTGGCGCGACGGGTGGGGGAGTCGTTCGTCTTCACGCTCTTCGGGTTGCAACGCACACCCCTGATCCACTTCGAGGTCACAGAGTGGCAGCTGTCAGATCGTGCTATGCGCCATTTTGAGTGCCTGCAGGGGTTGCCAGCAGATGCGCCGGATATGAGGCGTAACAGGAACCCACCGGGTGTCGGACGGTTTGGCAAGGCGAATGCGCACGACTTGTGCGCACGAGAAATTGAGGTTTGGGATTCCTGGCAGGACACGCTGGCGGCCATTGTGTCGGAGCCTGACCCCGTGATCAGCATCGAACAGTACAATGAGTGGTACTACCGCATCACCCGGAGGAGAGTAGCTCCAGTAAGGTTTGAACGCGGGGAGAAGTACCACCCTAGGGGTCAGATCGATGAGCAGATGGCATACAATCTGGTAAGTTGCCCAACCAGTGCTTTTAATTGAACTTGATGATTCTAAGTGTTGTATGAAGTTACTTATTTATTATCTCTTTGGATGTAGGTTAATGCCTCGTTTGCCTTCTTCCAGAAGTTGAGCGAGCGGAAGGATCTGGTGGATGCAATGGGCGAGGAGCTTTGCCAACAGGCTGAAGCGTTGGCGTTTGGCTGTGGGAATTATTTTTTGCCAAGCATCGGGACAGCCTTCGGGCGTCAACCCAAGAATGGGTTATCCGGGGTGGCAGCCCCCTTATGTGAGCGAGGGATACAGTGATCCCTCGGAACAGACTTCGGGGTGAGCCAAGAATGAATAAGAGTTTTGGAATAGGTTTGTATACAGGTCAAGTCCGCTACATAGTATAGCGGACAACAAAAACAGTCAAGTTGTCTGCTACATAATATCACGGACGGTGGGATAAGGACAAAGCAGCAGTCCTGTTGCCCCAGGACTGGTGTGACAACTGTCAGGGGGGTTGTGGATGACTCGACCACTGTCAGTCAAAAAGTTATCCGCTACACAGTGTAGCGGACGACTTTTTGACTGTCAATGTCAGGCTAAAAAAGTCGTCCGCCATACAGTGTAGCGGACGAGAGAGGAGGGGCAATATGGTAAAAAGGTCCGTCCGCTACACTATGTAGCGGACGACTGACAGCTTCCAAAAAAAAAGATCTGGGCCGTCCATACTTTAGGGATGGACAGCCAGAACACGCTAGCAAAATCTCCTGTTTTGCTAGCGCTCTTAACGGATCAGCTCCCATATATATATATATAGTTGTGTATATAGGTGTAATATCTTAGGTTGTTGTGTTGGTTTATGAAGTTAGTGAATGAAATTGTGAAGTTTTAAGGAAATTCTGAGGGGTAAGGGGTGAGTTTGTGTATTTCAGTGTGTGTGTGTGTGTGAAACTGTGGGTGTTCTTGTGTGTGTTTATATTTCGGGTAAGTTGGTGAAGGGTGATTGAGTGTTCATTTGTGTTAGTTTGTGTTGGTTAATCTTATGTAGATATTTTTCTAGGGTGTTGGTGATAATATAGTGGGTCTATGTGTGAGAACTGGGCAGCCGTGAGCTTTGGCAGTGAAGAGGAGAAAGGTAGAAGACAATGTGTGTGGATTAGGTGTCTTAGTGTGTGTGTTAATTGGAATAGTAGATGTAATTGTCACTAAAGGGAGAAACTATTTAGATAGATTTTAATCCAAAATTTAATAAATAGTTAGGGGTAAAATTAGACAAAGTATGAAGCCATAACCCCCCAATAATTGTAGGAGATTTACACTCTGAATTTTTTGAGAAATTTCGGTATCTGCGAAGGACGTTAAATTAGGGCAGTGATTAAATAAAATTAGCATATTATTTAACCAAGTAAACCAAGTTATTTTAATCTAAAAATTTTATGAAAAACTTAGTTTACTGATATGATTCATATTCTAAAATTTCGGGCGTACTGAAGTCGATAGGTATTTTTCGTGAAACTAATTTTTTAGTGCGCCGTCTGGACGCCGGGTCGAGATTATTGGACGAAAATATTCTAAAATATTTTAGTCCAGAAATGACATCAGAATGTTTAAAATAATATTTTCAGATATTTTTGGTATTTTTTTCGGTGCCAAAAACCCCGAGGGGTATTTTGGTAATTTGTCACCCTCGAGGGGGGTATTTTGGTATTTTTTACTCATAAAGGGTATTTTTGAGTAAATTTATGTATGGTGAGGATATTTTAGTGATTTGGCTTACAGAAAGGTCATTTTGATGATTTGTGTAGCGAGGGGTATTTTTTTAATTTGCCATCCCGAATGGGGTATTTTGACTTAAGAAAGGTATTTTTGCGTAAATTTACATACAATAAGTTTATTTGAGTGATTCTACGCACGGGAAGGCCATTTGGGTGATTTAAGTCTAAGAGAGGCATTTTAGTAATTTTACATCTAAGGAAATTTTGGTAATTTTACATATGCAGTGAGGGAGGTTCATTTTAGGAGTGTGCGTGAGTCCGTATTAAGTTATAATATTTTTTATAATGATTTGATTATTTCATTTAGGTTAAAGTTAAGGACTTCCGGTTAGATAATTTAGCTGCGGATCCAGGTTAGGAATTCTATCTGAACCCTGGGTAAGGACTTTCGTCCGAGTCCTTATTTTGGTAACTCGTACTCATAAGTACTCATTTGATTTACTTATGACTAGTGTCGAACTCTGAGGCATGAGTTGATATCAGCATGTTATTACCCAGAGACCTCAGATATTGAACCTGAATCGGTTATTTGAAAATCTTGTGATGCTCGCATGTTGTTACATACTAAGCAAATTTGATAATCATATGTTATTCCAATTTGTCATCACCATTCGTTTGGACTCCATTGTGTTGATAAAAGTTGCATTACTTGCCCTAAAAGCCCTTTATTGTGCTTTAAAACGTTTATGGAAACTCTTATTGATGCTTATTATATATTACCCATCGAGCATTGAATAACATGTATTATCGAATTGTTATCATCATGTACATTAACATGAGATTGGGTATTGGCGTGGGTTAGTACCTTGACGGACTAGTCGGTGTATAGATGTGTATTGGTGTGGGCTAGTACCTTGATGGACTAGTCGGTGTATTGATGTGTATTGGTGTGGGCTAGTACCTTGATGGACTAGTCAGTGTATGAATGTGTATTGATGTGGGCTAGTACCTTGATGGACTAGTCAGTGTATTGATGGGTATTGGCGTGGGCTAGTACCTTGATGGACTAGTCAGTGTATCGATGTGTATTGGTATGGGCAGAAATGATTGAACAATATATCTTAATGATTTGTACTTGTGCTGGAATCCTTTGATAAATTTTCACAGTGCTTCGGAAATGATGACTTCGGAAGTCATCTTTTACTGATCGTTTGGAAACGATCATGACTGTTATTATTATTTTGGTATCTACTTATGACGAATTTTGATCGTCTTAGAAATCATTGAGCTCCTCAAATCGTTTGAGGTATTTCAGAAATCATCTTTAGTTGGATTTTTTGGTGTCATTTGGTATTTTTTTTATAATCCTTGTATGACCGTACTGAGCTCTCAAAAGCTCACCCTTCGTTTCATTCCTTTCTGCAGGTTTTGATCAACATTAGATTGCTCAGGAATGGGGTTTAGAGTCTGAGTGAGATTCCGAAAAGCCCATCACCACTGTATTGTAAGACCTCTGCGCGGGTTGGTACTGTTAATTTGTTCTTACGAATTTGAATTGCAAAGAACGTAAGCTGTAATAGTTTAAGCTAAGCAGTTAGGATCTAGTGCTTTGAGAACTCTGAGTTGATGATGCATTAGATGATTTGGAATATGTGTTAGTGAGCAAGTCTGACAGATTTGATGTGATCCGGTAGGTTAACGAACCTGGAGTTCGGGGGGTAGAGCTCTGGATTTTAGGGGCGTTACATTAGGTGAGGGGATTTGAGGAGGTTGAATAAGGGCGCCAACTATTTGATAAAATGCTGCTTAGAAGATTTGATGGATGACTTGCATGTGTGGTTTAAGGTTAGGAGTGTGTGGTGTCGTGATACAAGTTTTACTCTATAAAAAAAGGTATTAAATACAACTGCACTCGTCCATTTGTTTCAATATTCAGTTACTCTGCCAAAAACCAAGTCCATCGAAGGTCTGTACAGAAAGCATAACTTAGAGATGTACCAATGTTGGGTCAACAGAAGGCGACCGCCAAAGGTTGTAAATTTTTTGTTGTTAGCAACACGAGGCTTCAAAATTTTTCATTTTTTTTATGTATCTTGTACAATTTAGAGATTCACAAGGTATAGAAACAAGAATTTTGTTGTATCATCGATGGTCTTGACAATCATAGCGTAGAATATGAAGCACATGAAGTCCAAGCTGTTCACAATGCACCAACTGAAGCCACTTGACTATCATATAGATGGTGTGCACATGAAGTCTTTAGTGTTATAAGCTGGCTACAAGACTAACAATCATTGACCATTTGTTTGTGCTTAGTTGAAAAGATACTCATAGTGGCAGTTATTGATATGTGTCTTCTTATACAAACTTAACATTTGACATTACTTTGGCAAGAAGATTGCCCTTAAATTTATGTAGAAGTAGCACATGCAAAGAAAAACTGGTAATAAATTATAGGGCTAATTACACCTATGTCCCTGAGGTTTGGGGGTAATTACACGCGAGGACACAAAGTTTCAAAATGTAACATTCCGTGACCAAAAATGTTTCAAATGTATCATCCGTGTCCATTCGTTAGGGTTCCATCCAAAAAATATATTGTTCATCATTACGTATTTTAAAAATGGCAATACTGCCCTTGTACAATATATCCTAAATAATTTTTATAATTTTCAAATTAAACCTTACTTTTTTCAAAACCCTAATTTACAAATTAGGGTTCAATCTTTAATTTCTCAATCTGCCAATTAGGGTTTCAATATGCCATTTCTCAAAAGTCTAAATCTGTCAATTAAGGTTTCAAACCCTTAATTTGCAAATTAGGGCTTCAAAACCCTAATTTGCAAATTAGGGCTTCAAAATCGGCGGCGTGGTGCGACGGAGCTACCGGCGGCGTGGGGCGATGGAGCTGCTGGCATGGAATGAGGGAGTGGGTTGCTGTGGGGGAGGAGAGAAGAGATGAAGGGGAAGAGTGACGTCGCCGGCGATGCCCACATTCATGGAGGTAGATGGGGTGGGCAGTGACGGGGTGACGAGGAAGGAGGAGGCATGCGGGGTGCGACGCCAGGGAAGGGGAGGCAGGCGGGGTGCGGCGCCGTGGAAGGGGAGCAGGCGGGGTGCGGCGCCTGGGAAGGGGAGCAGGCGGGGTGCGGCACCGGGGAAGGGAAGCAGGCGGGGTGGGTGGGTGACGGGGAAGGGCGAGGGGGATGCAGATGGGGTAGGGAGGGGTTGGGGGGGTGGGGTGCTTAGAATTAGGGTTTTTCTTTTTCTAAAAAGAGACAATGGCATTTAAAAAAATAACTTTTTAACATAAGGGCAATAAAGTCATTTTGTTAAAACCGTTAGGATTTTTAGGGTTCCGTTTGTCAATGGACATAAGTGTTACATTTTGAAACTTTGTGTCCTCGCGTGTAATTACCCCCAAACCTCAGGGACATAGGTGTAATTAGCCCTAAATTATATTTGCATTTAGATTGATAGTAGTACAATAGTACAATATTTGTAAAAGCTTTCATACTAGCAATAACTTCTGTAATCTCAGCATGTTGATCAGTTTTTTTGAAAAGGAATCATTTTATTCACATTGAAACTTTAATGGCATATGTTGAAAGTTAATATGGCAATGCAAAGTGCATGACTAGAAAATTCAGATTCGACTTCTGGGTGATGATGGAGCAACCTTAAGTACTCTGTGAAAGCTTACCTTGATATAAATAATTATTCAACACATCCATCTTGAAACCCTAATCACAAATAAGATTTAGCCATTTTCAGAACGCTTCGCTTAACATTTATAACAACGGTTACTGTGCTCATTATAAAAAGAAACCATCCACCAGTTGGACATGCAAGTTAAACATATGTGCCATACTCCTTAGGTTTCAAGCGTTCAATGGATATAGTTCACTCAAAAGAAGCATTCTCCAAAATAAGGTTACTGCTTTAATGCTGACAAGAATGAACTTTACACAACAGAGTAGAAGAATTAAGAATTGACAGAGAGTCTAGGAGTGAAAATGGTGAACCCCTCTTATCCTGTAAATAATTTCCCTAGTTACAGTGAAATTCTTGTTTCTGATGTGAATCTCAAAATTGTACAAGATATATAAAAAATGAACAATTTTGAAGCATAATGTGGCTAACAACAAAAAATTTACAACCTTCGATGGCCGCATTCTGTCGACCCAACATATGGTACATCTAAGTTATGTGTGCTTTACAGACCTTCGATGGACTTGCTTTTTTTGCAAAAAAAAAAACTGAATATTGATACGAATGGAAGAATACAATTGCATCTAATTACTTTTTTTTTGCAGAATAAGACTCGTATCAAGACCACCATACTCTTCTAACCTTAAACCTATACACAACTCATCCATCAAATCTTCTTAGTGGCATTTCATCAAACAGTTGGAAGCTATTCTCACCCCTCCCTTAATCTCCACTGCCCTATTCAAACTCCATAAATCACCTCACCTAATCCTTAATTCATCCAACAAATCAATCCTCAATGTCTAGATGTAGGGGAAATCTGAAAGTTCTTGCTTTTTTGTAGAGTAACTGAATATTTGATACGTATGGACGAATACAATTGCATCTAATGACTTGTTTTTTTTGCAGAGTAAGACTTGTATCACGACCACCATACCCTCCTAACCTTAAACCCACACACAACTCACCCATCAAATCTTCTCAGCGGCATTTCATCAAACAGTTGGCGTCCTTCTTCAACCTCTACAATTCCTCTCACTTTATCTTCAACTTCATCCAACTAATCAATCCTCAATGTCTAGATGTAGGGGAAATTTGATGTGAGACTTGAGTGGGTTGGTGGGGGGTGAGAAGGGGAGAGGAAGGGGGCGCCGGGGGGGGGGGGGTTGGGAAGGTTGGGAGGGGGCGCATGTACGTGCTGAGAAGGAAATTCTTGAATCGGAAGGGAAGATGGGGGAGGGGTAGTTTGTGTAGACAAAATTGAAGTTTTGAAGAAACCCATTTTTTTAAGCCCCCCCCCCGGCCCCCCCAAAAAAAATTTCAAAATTAAACCCACCTTCTCTTATAAAAAAAAAACTCCTTCCACAAATATTTAAAAACCCTCATTTCCTAATTTTTCCTTTTTTTAAGGCTTCCCATTGTTTAAAAAAAAAGAACCCAGTTTTTCTTAAGTTTAAAAAAGAAAGAAAAAAGAAAACCATCTTCCACTTTGTAACCCCAAAGCCCACTTATTTGTAATATGTGCAAAACTTTTTATAAAAGTGGTAGCAGGTTAATTGAATTGAAGTTTAGATTGCGTAGTACGTTCCAAAGCGCACAACCACCAAAATTTAGCTACTTCGTATGTTATAACTGCAAGTATTATAATAGATAACATCACTAAGAAAATTGATTTGATCATTGGTTTCGTCCTTTTAGAAAGAGTCAAATCATATCTTCTTTAATTATATTTGAGATAATTTTTGTGCTTATCAAGGATGGTAGGTACTTCCATTATATGATTGTTCCTAACTTCGTGATGCTAAATGTTTAGTTCCAGTGCAATCCTATTCCGTGCATTTGCACGGTTGCATTAGCTAGTACTAGTAAATAGCACGTGCTTTCCACATGAAATAGAGATTCTGCACTAGCTTAGTGGCGTAAAAATATACAACTGAAGAAGATTAGCTTAATGAAAATGCTGTGATGTGCTTCATGTTAGCATCTATGTTCCTTCATTTTATTGGCATAACATTATCCACTTAAGTGGTTGCAGTGGTTCCACTTAGTTTTATCGTGGTGAAAAGTATACAATCATGCAACCATACATGCCTTATAAATTATGAGCCAATTTTGGGCTTACTAGTTCGGTGTCTTTACCCCAACATTGTTCATGCATAATAACAAAAAAGTCTTAAGAAAATTTTTGCCTTATCTGTTATCCTTCTTTGTTTGGTGTTCTTGCAGGTAGCGTTGTACTCTTTCATTACTTTCTTGGCTTGGAGGACGTAGGGTAGTTTGTCTCTCTCGCTAAGGTATTTCGACAGTTGGGATGCAAGTTGTGAAACCTAAATGAAGAGATTAATTATTACATGGTTTATAAAGCGGTACAAGAACAATGAGTTAAAAGTTGTTCAAAAGGTTTCAATCACCTCAAGCATAGTCATGTACTGGTTGGAATGGGACTGCTTCAGCCCCTACTTTGTTTTAGCCCTGAAGACATTACACCCAAGACCCAGGTCAGACACTCAACACAACTGCATATGCTTATAAATTTTACAAGGAACTTACCCGAATCTCATGAAACCATTGATAGGCCTTTTCCTTGTAGAAGATGCCTCACATGGCACAATTTTTAAGCTCCTACCAGATATCGAACGGCAATTGCAATTACAAGTACATACAAAGATTGGGAGCATCATTTTCCAGATGCAAATATCATATGCAAATGCTAGGGACGATTAACTTTATAGGTTTACAGCAAAATGATAGATACCCCCTATATGCTGGCAAAAATTGCAACTAGTAGATAACAAATGGTTTCACAAAATTCCCCTATACAATACCAAAACAAACAATAGCACTTTATCATAACAAATCCCAATAAACTCAAATTAAAGCAAACAACTTTTTGTTCAAGATATTCACTTTACTCAAAAAATATTCGATCAACCTCATAGTACCAATTGCAAGATGTTATAATGGTACGTTTAGACATTCGAGTCTGAAACTTCCATAGGCGAGACAAAGGGAGAGCCAATCAGACACACACAAATGCCCGAGCTTCAGGGCGACATGCATGACACTGCAATTCCTTCTTTTGTCACCCTATTTCCTAACAGATTTGATAAATGTCTATGCGAGTGCGTGTCGTCGGGAAATGGGGGGCATGTACTTGGGGGGAAAAGGAGACGTGGGAGTGGGTACGTGGGGTGGGGGGAAGGGGGCATGTACCAAAAATGGAGTACATGACATGGGAATGCAGTTGGAGGGGAATCTGATTTGGCGAGGGTGGGGCATAGGAGGGACAATAATACGGTCAGATGGGAGAGTGGTAGTTCGGGTAGACAAATGTAACGATTTGGAAAACCTTAGTTGTTTTAAAGGGGTTCCTTTGTTCAAAATTTTTTAAAAAGAAACCCACTGTAACGACTCGAACCCGAGGTCCGAACACGTCCTTAAACCATAATCCAATCCTGTCCAAAACATAACAATCTTAATGGTAGAGCTGAGCATCTAAAATACCACAAACAAAATGATTTGTATCTCAAAACTTAACTCCCAAAAATAATCCAAAACTTTATTACAAATCTCTCAGACTAAATATCTGAACCCAAAGGAAAATAAATCAACTAACCAATTTTTGTCTAAAGGCTCTATTCTCAATATCAAAAACCAGAGCAATTCCAACCGCTGTGAGTGCTATGGAAGGGGTAGAACCAATAAATACGAATAGAATTCAATAAATAGGAATTTAGATAACTCAGTCAAATTTCACAAGCGTACGAAGTGACCAAAAGAAGGTTACCAAAAAGGATTAACAAATATGAGTTATCGAATAGAACCAATAAATAAGAATTCAGATAACTCAGTCGAATTTCACAAGCGAATAACAGAAGCGGTAGAAAAATGGGTTAAATAACCAATAAGTCGAATATCGATTTACAAACGAATAACAAATCAACTCAAAAAAAGGGTTACATAACCAATAAGTCGAATATCGACTAAAAAACGAATAACAAATCGACTCAAAAAAGGGTTTACATAACCAATAAGTCGAATATCAAAATATATTTATCAAAACTTGTGGGTGTCACATACACAAATTGCTTATTATTAAGCATCACAAATTATGGTTATACCATGTCGAATATCGCAGCCGATGCGTCACAAATAAGTCACGATAATTAAAAGTGACTTTCAAACACAGATATCACCCACAAAGTAGTTTGATAAATATAGCGAATATTTATTCGAAGTCCAAAAATAGTCATTATAGACTCAAATCGAAGAGAACAAAAATACGAATCCAACGAAATAAAAATCAGCTCAATCGGAGATCGGGTGAATGAGATATCGTCAAAAGAAGTTTTGGGTGAAAAGAAATGCACGAAAATCGAGAAAGCGGAAGCAAATTGTAAATAACCAAAAAGACCGGGCAGAAAGTTGACACGTGGCAAAGGAGACTCGGAATTCACACGTCAAGACCAATAGAAGAGAGACACGTTGGACTAAAAATCTTTGAAAGGAACTTTTTTAACCGCGAACAAAGAACGGCTGAGAGCACAAAATAATCACGAACGACCTTTTACGATATAACGAACAAAATTTTTTATAAATCACATGGGAACTGTCTTTAACGCCAATTATAAGACAGTGAAACAAGATCATTGATAACGTTACAAAAAGCGTAATGATCAAAAATAGGCTCAGAAGCAAATTCAATTTTGAAATCAAACGAAGACGCAAAGATTCTCGTGTATGAAACGAAAAGACGGTGTAAAAACCCTTACCTAAAAGTAACAAATATCATGTCAAAAATCTCCTCTTTATCTTGGATCTTTACTTCAAAGTAACAATATTATGTCAAAAATCTCCTCTTTATCTTGGATCAATCACCACCTTTTTGTTTGAAAATACCCAAAAGAATGCACTTGACTCTTTATCTTATATCAATCACCACCTTTTTGCTTGAATACCAAAGAGAATGCAATTGATTCTTTATCTTAGATCAATCATCAACTTTTTGCTTCAATACCCAAAAGAATGCAATTGACTCTTTTCTCTTTCCTCTCCTTTATCTCTAAAAAATATGAAGACTCTTATGTCTTCTTCTCCCTTATATAGTTTGCTAATTTAATTCTAATATGACTTGAAGTCCTAATTGATGGTGCAATCATAACACAGCTAAAAGTCCTTATTGCTAGTGTAATTATAACACATCTTAAAGTTTTCATTACTAATTTAATCAATGACTTAAAATCCTAATCCAAGTCGAAATCTCTTCTTCTTTGAAATAATACTTAATCTAATTAACTAACTTAATCACAATATGACTTAAAATCCTAATCCAAGTCGAAATCTCTTCTTCTTCTTTGTTTAAATAATATTTAATCTAATCACATTAGCCAGTAAGACCATTAAATATTTAATTTCATCACTAAAAGGTCTTCAAGAAAATTCTCTATGGTCCATTACTTAATTCAAATCAGTATAATTTTTAAATTATTACCTACATAAGTAGCCAAAAATCCGAGGTATTACACCCACTATATGTTAACTTTACAAAAAAATTTCCACCGTCCACTAACTTTTAATCCCCGAACCCACTTTTTTCTAATTTTCCCAAAATGTTTTTACGAAAGGAGTTTAGAGGCATAAAAAATTCAAATGCATTGACGGGTCTAATTGCTTAATTCAAGAAAATTACTCCAACTTGAATTCCTACAGATTTCTTGAACGTGTCTTCCATGACTTTACAACATTTAGTGACCAAAGTAAAATTGTTTTAAAGGCACGACAAAAATTTGACCTCCAATGACAAAAGAAGGAACAAAAAAAATGAGAAAGATGGCAATATGTTATATTAAAATGTGCATTGGAACAAATTTATAATAGTTGTACATGGAGGTATTTTATGAGCAATACTACCCGGATGTCTTCAATTTTTAGGAGCCCTTGAAGGCAAAATGAAAGCCAAGAGACTCTCCTTTTACTAACGCATGCACAAACTTTTTGATATGTGGCTGTTGCGAAAAACAGATATGAAAGAAAGGGGATTCTGTCACTGAGAACTTACAAAAAAAAAAAAAAAACAATAGAAGAATCCACTACGGTAATGTAATTAGACATCCGCAGAGCTAATCATTACAACTACTACTTAACGCAATATCATGCAATACTTACAGTGATAGTTGCTACGCAAGGGGGTGTAGCGTTTACCTGGCACGGGTTTGCAGCCGAAAGAGAAAAGTAAAACTGCCTAGTCTAAGGCCCCGTTTGACACTCTTTTTTTCCTTCTTTTTTTTTTCAGTTTTAAAAACTGAAAAAAAAGGAGCGTTTGGTAACCATTTTTTTTTCAATTTAAAAAACCAGTTTTTAAACTGCAGAGTAAAAAAAAAAACTCCAAAAACTGGTTTTTTTTTTCACTTTTGGTTTTTTTTTTCGACCACCACCACCACCCTCCCACCGCCGGCAGCCACCTCAGGCGACCACCGCCGGAGACTGCCGGCCGCCGGCAGCCACCTCCGGCCGCCGGCGACCACCGCCGGAGACTGCCGACAACCACCTCCGGCCGCCGGCAAGCCACCGCCGGAGACTGTCGGCAGCCATCTCCGGCCGCCGGCGACCACCGCCGGAGACTGCCGGCAGCCACCTCCGGCCGCCGGCGACCACCGCCGGAGACTGCCGGCAGCCACCTCCGGCCGCCGGCGACCACCGCCGGAGACTGCCGGCAGCCACCTCCGGCCGCCGGCCACCACCGCCGGAGACTGCCGGCAGCCACCTCCGGCCACCACCGCCGGTGACTGCCGGCAGCCACCTCCGGCCGCCGGCGACCACCGCCGGAGACTGCCGGCAGCTACCTCCGGCCGCCGGCCACCACCGCCGGTGACTGCCGGCAGCCACCTCCGGCCGTCGGCCACCACCACCACCACCGTCGACCACCGCTACGCCCCACCACCGCCACCGCAAACCACCAAAAAAAAAAGTCAAAATAAAAAGGGTTACCAAAACAAAAAAAAAAAAAAAAAGGGGTTATCAAACACCCACTTGTTTTTATAAAAAAAAAAATTAAGCTGCTCTTTAAAAAACTGCTCTTTAAAAACTGAAAATCAAAATTTTTTTTTTGTCAAACGAAGCCTAAGTTGAGAGGAAAGGTTGTTGTAATTGATTTGGAGACTAAATTCAACTTGGATATTGATAAAAGTCTTATGTTTATGGTAATTAGATTTTTAGGAATCCAATAAAAGTTGGGGAGTTGATTTGTCAAATAAAGATCTCTTAAGCCTACTTCCCCCAAGCTGTGGCAATACTTATAAGAGTCTGTTACAACTTTTTGCATATATAAAGATAGACATAGATTTCGTAAGGCTAAAGCATACGATTTGCAATAAATCGTTGTGTAAGTTAGATTAACAAAATAAGTTTATCTTTTAGTGTCCCGATCGTACAATAAACGACATGCCCGATTACTTCTCTTCCCCCTATTTTCCCTTAATAGTAGTAATAAATGAGTTGATTGTGCACTAGTACGGAAGAAAGTTTTGCAATTCCACAAAATTGATTAAAGGGATCAGTATATTTTTTGCTCGTCACTCTGAAGAGATTGTGGCAAATAAGAAGCAAAAGTTACCTATGTATGACAACTGATTTTCTTGAATCAAGTATGACTGGCCACTCTCAAACCAAAATGATTTTACACACACGTCAAGAGATTTAAAACATTGCAGTTTTGCGAAGTTGAGACTCTATTCGAGTACTACCCTGGAAGGTCATAGTGAGATAACGTGGTGGTTTAAGTTTCATGGTGATGACAATCAATGTCTTAGAGGGAATAAGTTGATGATTGAAGGTGTCAGCTAGGGAGAGGTAATGATTGGAGTGCCTGGTCATAAAGGTTGAGGCTATGGTGAGTTGTGATAGATGTTTATGGTTGAGGAAGTCAGGAAGAGACGTGACTACAATAGAGAACCAATAAATGATAGCGGAGGGATGACCTTTGTTTGTTTTGTTAATTTTGCTTTTTTAGGAAGAGATAAATGCAAAAAGGTGGAGAATAATGGTGGCAGCTACGGAGGAACACATATTGAGATGATGGTGGTTATGGGAAAAGCGCACAAGTCAGTAGAGGTGAGGAAAATGATGATAATTTAGCAAAAAAATGGTGTATATCCATACGTCAATTTTTCATTGAATGTTTTCATGTGAACGTAACTGTAGGCTTGCTCTTAGTTAGAGATTTCACTAGCTTATGCCGGAAATTCTAAGGGCAAGAAAGACGAGAGGAAAAGAGAGAGACGTGAAGAGTGGTTATGAGTTATGGCTGGTAGAGGTGTCAATGGGTCAGGCTTGGGCCGGTCCAGCCTGAGCCCAGCGGGCCAGCAGAAAAAACGGACCGGGGCAGGGCCGAGGGAGTGGGAACTAGGCCGGGCCGGGCCGGGCCAGAGAAGAGGATATCCAGGCCCAGTCCAAGCCCTGACCCTAGGCCCAATATCTAGGGCCTAGCTTGGGCCGGGCCCTGGCCCGAGCCCAACAAAATTTTTTTTCCCCCCAAAAATTTTTGAAATTCATTTTCGATCTTTGTCTGAAATATGTAGGATGGAAATCCAAAAAATTAGTGATTTACCACTAATTGGCATACTTTTGCAATAAGACTAAAACATGAAAATAAAGACACAAAATAACCTGCACACACAGGGCCTGGTTCCTGCAACATTTTTCTCACTGTTTAAATGTACATGCTGCCTCCTTACACTATCTACGCCCTCCTTCAAGTAATTTATCTTTTTTTTTTCTAACATAATAATCAAATGGTACTATCAGTTATCTTAAAGTATTGATATCATGCTCGAAAATTGCAACTTCAGGAGATCCATTTAGCTTATCCAAAAATGACTTCTGATAATGCCTAATCTCTTTCCATTAAGACCGCCTTCATTGAGACAAGTGTTTATAACCACCTTCAGGAATATACCTAGCTGCTTCACTTGTTGCTCCATCTCTTGGATCAAGACCTGCAATCACATCAAGCACATAAACTGCATCTGCTACTGTCCTGCATATGGGCCTGAAATTGAAGTTAAGGATGTATCAATTCAAGATTATCTCATTGGAAAAGTACACTTATCCAGCTATTGTTTAGTTCTAGTTTAGTCAATATAAGCATATGAACATTCTAGTTAGTGAAGAAAAAATTGTTGGGGGGGGGGGGGGAACGGGCTAGGCCTGACCCCGGGCCTTTTTAGGGCCAGGCCAAAAACAAGCCTTTTTAGGGTCGGGCCGAACCCAGGCTCGTTTTCCAAATATTTCGGCCTAGCCCTTGGCCCTATGGGCCAGGGTCGCACTATTCACCTTTTAGGGCGGGGCCAGCCTGGGCCATTTTAGGGCTGAGCCGGGTTGGCCCACTGGCGGCCCGACCCTTTTGACACCTCTGGACTCTTGTGTTGGTGGCTAAAAGAGAGAGACATGGCGGTGATGTTTCTGGGGTATGGGTTTTTTTGCAGTTGAGTTACTATACAGATGGTTTTCTAGAGGTTGAGGATTGAGATCTTAACAACCCACAAGGTTGTGTGGTGATTGAGGTTTTATGGTGATGGTAATTTTGTCTAAAGGGATTAAATGCATGATTGAAGGTGGTGGTGATTGATGGTATGACAATGCTTGGAATGGATTATGATGGAAGGTTGAGAATTGCTTCAAATAGCTATGGTGGAGGAACATATGTGTTAACGATCCAAAGGTATTAGCAAGAGGTGGTAGAATGGTGTTGATTTTTTTATTTCTTTTATTTATTTTTTCACTTAGAAAAAGACATTACTGCAAAAGGCGTATGAGTGATAACGGCTGTCGAGTTGTTTATATGGCAATGTGGTGGTTGTGGGACTTTGGCCATGGTGGAAGATGAAATGCATCAACGGCAGGGGGCCGGGTGGAAAATGATGACAATCTCACCAATATTGGTGAGAAGAAACAATACTACTGCTTTAGGCTATTGTGAATGAAAAGATACGTTAGCGATCCAAAGGAACTGGCCAGGCGTGGGAGAATCATCTTCTGAAATTTTTGAATTTTTGCACTACAAAGAAATGAAGCTACCGTAAGATGTGTAGAGTAGTGCAGTGGCTTTGGAGAAGCTGATATGACAATAGTGGTGGTTGTGGGACATGACCGCTGGTGGAGGAAAGAAGCGACAAGGGTGGTGGGAGACGGGAATGGTTATGATCTCACATCTATTGGGATTGGAATGTTATCTATGGGTTGAATGTTGGATTAATAGCCTTAAATAAACTTTTAGAGTCGTCGGTCAATTATTGACCTTCTATTTGTCATAATAGGGGTCGAATTTGGATTTTGATCATCATTTGCCCCGCTATTCCTATAATACTACCACCATAGTACTACTATTTCCTTTACCATGATCACTATTACTATCACCAACCATCACTTTTGCCACTTGAGTTGCCACCACTAGTACCATATTAGTATTATTAAGGCCACTACCACTGCCACCATATTGCTGCCAAGAAGCTACCACCTTTTATTGCCAAGAGCAGCTAAAACACAACCACCACCATTAGCATTACAATACTTACCATTCACATGTCAATCATTATTGCCACCTCTATGGTCACCATCACCCACCAACTCCACCCTCTTGCTAGCATTGTTACCATAACTATAACCATGGACCACCCACATTACCACCACCACATTGGCACAATCTATAGAGTAGAATTTGCCAAAACTATTCCAGTCAGAACACCCCGAGTCGAAAGGTAGTGAGGGCTGTCTGGCCTAGGTTATGACTTGATCCAATAGATACTAATTTAAGTAAAAGTTGTCTAGAACCTCATTTACCTTTCCATTTCTTCTTCAAACTCATTCTCAACTTGTTAGAATTTATTCACCAATCATTTCCAACTCCCAGTTGTAATTTAAGTTTGAAAAGATTTTTGTCCCGCAATTTTTGATATGGAGGCTAATTTTGGAAGAAACGCCACACAAGCGCCTAATGGACGCTTATGAGTATGCTTACGAAGGCGATGAGTGGGCTAAAGTCTCTAGAATATTCTATACTCTTCTTGTACATAAGAGATAGATCTATAGAGGATTCTAGAATGGTAGAGAACCTTGTAAATAGCTAGAGAATTCTAGAAGCGGAATATGATCCGTAGGATGGAATGTATCTCCACCGTCCGTCGAGAGGTGGACTAGTATAAATAGCCGAGGCCTCACTTGGCCAAAGCACACAAGTATTCTTGTACACAACCAATACAAGCATACATTCTCCCAAACTCTCTCTTGTATTCTTCTTGGTTTTTTTGCTTCTAGCATCGCCCAGCCCGAGTGGAAGGCTGACTTAGCACGAGCAAAGGGGCTTGTTCGCTAAGTGTCGCAGGGTTCGACCTAGCGAGAAAGTTCGGTCTGTGACAGGTGGTATCAGAGCTTGGTTACGAAGGGTCGTGCCAAGCAAGGAGCAACAATGGCAGGTAAGGATACTAATGTTGGAACATCCGGAGTGACCTAGGAGAATGTAGTTATGGAACGTGGGCGAGATCCACTTCCACCCGCCGGTGGAAAGAAAGGTGGTCGTGGCCAAAGCAAGTCAAGAGATACGATCGCTTCCTTAGATGGACGAACGTGTGTCTTGGAGGAAGCCATGGGCGATGTGAAAGACCGCTTGGGCTTCATCGAGCAAAACCTCCAAACCTTTGAAGATCATGTGTTGGAGGAGCCCGAGTCGCTCAAGAGGGCCGTGACGGGTCAAGATGAACTGCGCACTCGATTCATGGAGTTGTTCGCGAATCTTCAAGAACAACTCGACATGGTTAAAGTTGGCATGGAGGAGACGAGGCAAGAAACGGCCATGTGCAAGAAGGCCATTGCGGGTGGAGCTGTTATCACTCCCAATCCAAGGGTGGACGCGCCAAAGCCAAAGGAATTTGGTGGCAAGCGGGATGCGAAGGAGCTTGACAACTTCATATGGCATACGGAGCGCTACTTCGAAGGTGCCAACATAACAGATGAAAAGGCTAAGGTAAGAACTGCCACTCTCTATCTCACCGACACTGCTACACTACGGTGGCGTAGGAAGCACAATGATATTGAGAAGGGTCTATGCACCATAGACATTTGGGATGTGTTCAAGAAAGAGATAAAGAGGCATTTCTACCCCGATAATGTTACCTATGAAGCTAGGAAGAAGTTGAGGGAGTTGAAGCACAATAGTAGCATCAATGATTACGTGAAGGAGTTCACTACTCTCATGCTTCACATCCCCAACATGACAGAGGAGGACCTCCTCTTCAACTTCACCGACAGTCTCCAAAATTGGGCTAAGCAAGAACTTCAATGCCGAGGCGTGAAGGATATTGACGAGGCCATAGTAGTGGCAGAGTCATTGATGGAGTACACAAGAGTAGGGGACTCTTCAAAGGGGAATAATGCACAAGGAGCTTCGAAAGGAAACCACGCCAAAGGTGGGGGAGACAAACCCAAGGCATGGAACAAAGGAAATAACCAAGCCGGCACCAACAAGTCCGAAGGCCATGGCAAGCTAGAGGAGAGGCGAGCAAAGAACAAGCCAAAGGATGGATGCTTCTTCTGCGGAGGGCCGCATTGGGCGAGGGATTGCCCGTGACAAGGCAAGCTAAATGCCTTGGTTGAAGAGAAGAAGGAGCTCGATAATCAAGCTATTCATATGGGCTCGCTCCAAATCCTCAGTGCTCTACATGCGAAGGCTGTGGCAAAGGTCTCTACGGGGGAGGGACAAGGCTCGACGGGCAAGGGGTTGCTATACGTCGAGGCTAAGTTGAATGGGAAGCCCACGCAAGTGATGGTTGATACGGGGGCAACCAACAACTTTGTGACTATGGAAGAGGCCAAGCGGCTAGGCCTCAAAGTGGTTGGTGGCAGAGGATGGCTAAAGTCCGTCAACACCAACGCAAAGCCTCTACAAGGCGCGGTACGACAAGTAGAGATATGCCTTGGTTCGTGGAGGGGCTTGGTGGATTTCTCGGTGGCCCCAATGGATGACTTCAAGGTCGTGATAGGCCTTGACTTCTTGTAACAAGTGAATGCCTTGATGTCGCCTTACAGCAATGCAGTGCACATCATGGAGAAGGGAGCATCATGCGTGGTGCCTATGTCCATGGGGACATCTAGCGCTAAGACCTTCGCATCCATACAGCTGTCGGCAATGCAGATTGTGAAGGGAGTAAAGAAAGGAGAGGCAACCTACTTGGCGGCCCTAAAGTTGGAAGATAAGACGGGGAGATCTACAGAGCCACTACCAAGGGTGATAGACGAAGTCCTTACGGAAAACAAGGATGTGATGCCGCCCGAATTGCCAAAGCGACTTCCACCTAGGAGGGAGGTGGATCACCAAATTGAGCTTGAGCCGGGGGCCAAGTCAGCATCGATGGCACCTTATAGAATGACACCGCTAGAATTGGAAGAATTACGGAGATAGTTGACCGAGCTAAGGGAAACGGGGTATATCCAACCTTCCAAAGCACCGTATGGAGCACCAGTGTTATTTCGAAAGAAGCGCGATGGTTCGTTGTGGATGTGTATCGACTATCGGGCTCTTAACAAGGTGACGGTCAAGAACAAGTACCCGATACCATTGATCGCGGATCTTTTCGACCAACTTGTGAGGGCCAAGTTCTTCACCAAACTGGATCTTCAGTCGGGGTATTATCAAGTTTGCATTGCCGAAGGAGATGAGCCCAAGACCACATGTGTTACGAGTTATGGAGCGTTCGAATTCTTGGTCATGCAGTTTGGCTTAACCAACGCCCCAGCCACGTTATCTCGATCGGTTCATGGTGGTATATCTTGACGACATCGTGGTGTATAGCAACACCTTGGAGGAGCATGTGGAGCATCTCAAGATGGTGTTCAAGTTATTGCGAGAGAATGAGCTATATGTCAAACGGGAGAAGTGCCCGTTCGCCAAGGAAGAGGTGCACTTCCTTGGTCATAAAATCAGAACGCTTGGGATGGACGAGGACAAGGTGAAGGCGATCAAGGAATGGGAGGCTCCCATGAAAGTAAACGGTCATTTCTTGGCCTAGCTAACTACTATCGGCGGTTTATCAAGGGTTACTCAGCCAAAGCAGCCCTATTGACGGACCTACTCAAGAAGGGAAAAACGTGGGAGTGGTCCAAGAGGTGCCAAACTGCCTTCGAAGGGTTGGAGGAGGCAATGACGGAAGATCCAGTTCTAGCTCTTCCCGATCACATGAAGTGTACGAGCTACAAACGGATGCATCCGACTTTGCTATGGGATGGGTGTTGATGCAAGAGGGGCATCCGATAGCTTTTGAAAGCCGCAAGCTAAATGATACCGAGCGGAGGTACATGGTACAAGAGAACGAGATGACCTCGGTGGTTCATTGCCTACGTACTTGGAGGCACTACCTTTTAGGGAGTCAGTTCTTGATCAAGACCGACAACATAGCTACTAGCTACTTTCAATCTCAAAGAAAGTTGAGTCCGAAGCAAGCTAGGTAGCAAGACTTCTTAGCCAAATTCGACTATGTGATGGAATACAAGCCGGGCAAGGCCAACTTGGTAGCGGATGCCTTAAGTCGAAAGGCGGAATTGGCGGCTATGTCAAAGGAAAAGGGAGATATCCTAGAGGAAATCCAAGAAGGCATGGAGCATGATCCCTTAGCCAAGGAACTCCTCTAGCTTGCAGAGAGTGGATAAACGCAACGGTTTTGGGTAGAGAACGGCTTACTCTACACCAAAGGGTAATGGGTGTATGTTTCGAAGTGGAACAACTTGAGGAAGATGATTATTCAAGAGTGTCACGACACTCCATGGGCAGCCCATCCGGGGCAACGACGAACATATGCCTTGGTGGGGGCATCTTACTATTGGCCCCAAATAAAGGATGATGTGGAGGCCTATATGAAGACTTGTCTTGTGTGCCAACAAGACAAAGTGGAGAACCAACTACTGGCGGGTTTACTCGATTCTTTGCCTATCCCCGCACATCCATGGGAAAGTGGAAGCATGGATTTTATTACTTGCTTGCCAAAATTGGAGGGATGTGGCTCGATTATGGTGGATGTGGACCGGTTCTCTAAGTATGCGACATTCGTAGCATCCCCAACCGACTGCATGGCGAAAGAAACAGTTCGGTTATTCTTAAAACAGTGGTGAAATATTGCGGACTACCAAAGATCTTAGTGAGCGACCGAGATCCAAGGTTTACGGGCAAGTTTTGGACGGAGTTGTTCAAACTCCTTGGCTCGGAGCTGCACTTTTCGTCTAGCTTTCACCCCTAAACAGATGGACAGACGGAATGGGTGAACGCTCTACTCGAGTGTTACTTGCGGCACTTTGTTAGTGCCAACCAGACGGATTGGGCGAGACTTCTGGACATGGCGCAATTTTCGTACAACTTGATGAGGAGTGAGGCCACAAACCAAAGTCTGTTCGAGATTGCCATAGGGTAACAGCCACTCACTCCCCTTACATTGGCGGGTGACTACAAGGGGAGAAGCCCATTGGCGGCGCAAGTGGCAAGGTCGTGGAACGAGCAAGCGGACGTGGCGCGCTTTTACCTTGACAAAGCCGGGCGCAAGATGAAGAAGTGGACGGACAAGAGACGGCGGCTGAAAGAGTACAACCTTGGGGACATGGTGATGTTAAACCTGCTTCTGCAACAATTCAAGTCCCTAAGGAAAGTACACAAAGGACTAATACAGAGGTATGAGGGACCCTTTTCCATTGTGGTGAAAGTTGGGAAAGTATCCTATCGGTTAGAGTTGCCGCCCAGACTAAAGATTCACCTGGTCTTCCATGTCAGCTTACAAAAGCCTCATTATGACGACAAGGAAGACCAGAGCCGTGGAGAAAGTCATAGCGCACCAACAGCTGTGGCGAAATCCTATGACAAAGAGGCCGAGTACGTGCTTAGTGACAAGCTTGAACGAAGGCGAGGAGTTCCACCAATGCGGCACTACTTGGTGAAGTGGAAGGGATTGCCAAGAGAGAAGCTACATGGGAATCAGCACATGATCTTTGGCAGTTCCAAGACATTGTAGACCCATACCGTGAGGAGGTTGCGACGAGGGTGTTGAGAGATTAGGTGGGGGAGAATGTCCCGCAATTTTTGATATGGAGGCTAATTTTGGAAGAAACGCCACACAAGCGCCTAATGGACGCTTACGAGGACGCTTACGAAGGCGATGAGTGGGCTAAAGTCTCCAGAATATTCTATACTCTTCTTGTACATATGAGATAGATCTAGAGAGGATTATAGAATCGTAAAGAACCTTGAGAATTCTAGAAGCGGAATATGATCTGTAGGATGGAATGTATCTCCACCGTCCGTCGAGAGGTGGACTAGTATAAATAGCCGAGGCCTCACTTGGCCAAAGCACACAAGTATTCTTGTACACAAGCAATACAAGGTTACATTCTCTCAAACTCTCTCTTGTATTCTTCTTGGTTCTTTTGCTTCTAGCATCGCCTAGCCCGAGTGGAAGGCCGACTTAGCACGAGCAAAATGGCTTGTTCGCTAAGTGCCGCGCGGTTCGATATAGCGAGAAAGTTCGGTCCGTGACATTTTGGTTCTATACTGACTGTTACATGTTAGACTTGGGACTAAAGACTTATGTTAAAGCTCATGATAAAATAATAACCCCTTTCAAGTTACCTTGAGAAGTTTCAAAAAAGCAATTACCCCTCCCATTTAAATTTTCTTGGATTTTCTAGGCTTTCTTCCATTATTCTCTAAAGATGCCATAATTTATGCAATTCAAACATACGCCAATAATTTAACGAGGACACATGATGTACAAAGTACATTTACTAAATAGTTTCCTCACACATAACACCCTTATATAAATTTTTTTAAGGGGAAAAGGTCCTATGTATTCCATGAAATTTAAAACATGAGTACAATACTAAGCTATACAAGCACCTTGCACACAATCAACTAACAAGCTTAAAAAACAGAAGTCATTTCTAGAGAAACACAAAAACTTCTCTATATATTCAGCAAGCACACACCGGAGTCCGCATTAGTCTTCATTATTATTTGGTAATACTGTTTATAAAAATTATATATAGAAATGTACTGTGTATACCCTTATTTGCACCTCCTAACTTATTGGAGGCAATATTTGTGACTCGATGCAGCCCAAAGATGGTTTTTGATTTGATGGATTTGCTAAAAATAAATGCTCCCAAAATTTCCGCCATTTCTGAAATGGGTTTTCAATTGTTTTTCAATTTGTCTTAGTCGATGTTGCCAAGGACTTTCATACTTGGCCTTATTGAAAGATTTGGTTGCTCCACGTGCAAGATGTGTACTAACAAGTCTGAAATGCTATGTGTAAATGCCAGTGACGTTGGGCTCGTATTAGGTTTTCCATACAAGGGGAAATGAGTTCCTACATGCATTGATGATGATGTCTTGCATCTCATTCGTGGTTGTTTTTCTTGAATGAAGGTAAATGCCTTGGTTTATACCTGACTAGTGTTGACGTGGTTAATTGGGAATTCTGTTAGGCCCTTTTGTTGTTTTTGTTGAGTACTTTCCTCTGTTCCACACTTAGCAAGCATCAGTTGATATGTGAAACCAATAAAACAACCCTATAGGGGGGGGGGTGAATAGGGTATTCTAAAATTAATGGGGAACTTAAACAAAACACAATTATGAAACTTAATGAAGCCAAGCAATATTTCAATGAAGATGCTAACAACACAATCTCAAGCAATTATAGAGCAATAAGTAAAGAGATTGAGTTAGAGATACTTGACAAGGAGATTTAAATGGTTCAGCTTGAACTACCCTCAAGCCTACATCCACCTCTTCAAGGAAGTCCCTTGCAAGAGCACTAGAATCCACTAGCAACAATCTTCTTCTGGGTCAAGATCAAAACCCTTACAACATTTGGTGATATCCCCACACCAAGCACAAGCCTTGAATCCACAAAGCTCCCCCAAGACTTGACAAACCCAAGCCTTGATCACAATCCTTTTACAAAGATCAATTGTGTACAAAGAAACCCTCTTGAAAGAAAATGAGTACAAATGAAGCTCTAGTACAATAGAGAGATGAGAGAATTGATGACTTGAAGTATGCTCACTCTCAGTCAAAGAGATGCTCACAAAGATGCTCTCTTTAATGATGTAAAATCATGAAGATGAAGAGAAAAAAGTTTAATCTATGAGCTTTGATGTTTCTCTAATGAATGGAGGCTTAGAATATGGTTTCCATAGTGTATGATGAAGCCCTAAATCATTTATATAGAGAAGATATGAAATATAGCCGTTATAGGCATAATATGAGCAAAACTGCCATTGCAGTCGACTGGATTTCCTCTAAAATAGCCGTTGAAGTCTTGTCCTCGAAAATAGCCGTTGGAGCTGAATTTTGGCCAATGCAGTCGACTGGATTCAAATACACTCGACTGGATTACCCTACTGCCTATCGGCTACCTCACGGAACCCTCTTTCCTATTTTGGGTATAACTTTCTCTAGAAAAATTGGATTGAAGTGCCGTTTTTTGCGTTGGAAAGATAATAAAAAGTTTTATCAAGATATTGAAAGAATAGAACCAAAATATTTTTGAGAAAATCTGAGTAAGCTCCAAAGTTCACTTATTTTTAAGAACTACACTTGTGTGAATGATTATGAACTCACATGCAATGCACAAGGTGTCCAAAGGTCTTTTTAGGTCATAGCCATCAATCCAAGCATCAAACTAAGACTAGTTACATAATAGTAAAGATCAATCATAATCGTAGTAACTTAGCCTTTGCATTCTTTCTTGCTCTTTGCCATAGGACTTGATGAAGCTTCCATAGTATGTCCACTATAGCTTTAAGCTTCTTTGGCTTTAATCCATCTATCCAACTTCTCAAATGTGTCTTTATGAGTGTGCATGTATATGCCTACTAAGAATACACTCAAAGCACACGTTAGATTATAATCAATGTGTAGTTATCATCAAAACAAGATGTAAGCCTAGGCTATCCAACCCTAGGGCTAACAACATGTTTCTTGCGATATCTATCATATCAAAAGCTACACAACGTAATTGGTCGCAGCTTGTCCTTGACTGGTTGGTTGGTCCGAAGTGACCAATTTTAAGCAAGGCAGATGTAAAAGTGGTATGAATGGCTGTGTTGCATTCTTGATGGTACACAAAAAGTTCCAGATGACCTTTCTAATTTTGAGCGATGCTAAATACTGCGCTGATCCTTATTGACGTTTCCCATGTTGTGTTTTACTTCCATAAAGCTCCATGCAGTATTGTCGACATTGAAAAGATTCAAACTTCTTTTGTGGCAGCTTGGACATCACGCCATATAAAAAGATGCATTGAATCGGAGAATATTGGACAAAAGGCAATGAATATGCCTTTGCCTATACTAGTACTTCTTTCAAGATTCCGGTTTGTCGTCTAGCGACTAAATGGATTGAAGTTATTTATTTTCATATCATCGAAAATTGAATCATTTGCAGTGGGTTTGCAAGCTCGCTGAGATTATGCCTCATTTGCCTGCACTTGATACGTTCTTACCTGTGAACAAGGATTTTCAGGCTTCTACAGAGACAACATTACCTCCAGCTCATTGTGGCCACATGAATCTTCATAACTCATATGAATGGAACTTAGCTACGTTCTGACCGTCTTTATAATGCGGTGTTTAGCTGCCATGCATCAACTTATGACGAACAATGCAGTTTGATGTTCTTCAAATTCCATTTTAGGCAAAGCATGAATCAATCTTTGTCCTCAAAATATTTGAAGCAATTTTAAAGCCACATCTTTGGATGCCATTAATTTCTGAACACCTTTGTCAATCTTTGTGAAAGGATCAAAGTTCAGAAGCGGGGAGTTGGAGAATCATGCGCTTAAGTTATTGGATACTAATTCTTGCTCCTATGCGTGAACATTTGCTGCAGAGAAGCCTTGAATTCCTCCTGTAGAATTCTGAAGCCTTCTAGCATGATTCACTACACCAAAACAGCTCTATGGTGACAAAAAGGCCTACAGTACAAAAGGAGCCGTAGGTAGAAGTCTTGTACGCCTATGGTTAATATTGTACCATGGCCATAGGCACTGCTTCAAATTGAAAGGGGAATTTAGATGGTGCTTACCCGTGGGAATTGGGTGAACCTCGACGTCGCAAAGCCCACGGATGCTTACCGTTGCGATAGGGGTCGACGATGAGGCGGGAGAATTTCGCTGGCATAATTTGGCAATTGGATTATCCCGAGCAATTGGTGATAGTTTGCTCAAAACCAAGTTACACAGATCTGCACCATTCTAACGATCAGCCACACCATGAAGACTTCTAGGTATGATATTCTGCTCTCTTCTTTTCTCAATCACTCACTACATTAGCCGCACCATACTGACAACCTTTTTCTCAAAATTATTCTATATCTTCTGCTCTCAATTTGTCGCAACACAGATATGGTGAAACAATTTCCCCTTTTATTTTATTTCGGTTTCAATTTTGTATCTTCTGATTAAGTTGTTCGGTAGAGAAGTTATCATCTATAGAAGTTGGGTGAAATCCAACTTTTCCGTTGATTGCGATTTTGTTCTCTAGAATTCAATTTGCGGTTATTTTACAGGTGGGCGTGAAGAGGTAACCTTGAAGTGGGAGATTGATTTTGCAAACATAGGCCATTCTGTAAGGTACGCAGAAACACCTCATCATATGTAGCATAGTGCGATTGTAAATATAGCCCCCTACTTCAGCACCTAAAATTGGATTGTCATTGCTATCGTTTTGAGTCTAAAATAGGCTATAGACTGGAGACACTATTGTAGTTAGTTATGAATTTTCATATTACTGGTATATTTCTTGTTGCTTGGTATTTTTTTTTTCAAGTTATGAGTTATTTGAATTGCAAAAGGTGATATGCTGTGCGGGTGTTTGTGCATGTGTAGAGGTGAAAACGGAAGGGGAATGGGGATTGTCGTAGGGAAGTACTGTGTGAGGTGTGTTTGTGGTATTTTGTGTGTGAAAGCACAGCAATAAGGGATGCTGCTGATGTGTTAGTGTTAGCGTTAGTGTGTGTGTGTGTGTGTGTGTGTGTACGCGGGCACGCTTGGGCATATAAAGTGTGTTGTGTGTGTAAGGGGAAATGGGGGAACTTGCTGTGTATTGTGTGAGTGTTTGGGTGATTGTGTGTATATTTGTGGGTGTTGATGGGTGAAGGGAAGCTGCGTGTGGCAGCAGGTGCATGGTGTTTTGTGTGTGAGATGTGAGGGCGAAATGCGGCCCTAGTGGTAGCGGGAGTGCGTGAATTTTTGGTGTGTGTAGATGTGTAAGGGATAGGGGGAAATCTGCTGGGAATGATGTGTGTGCCACTTGATACATTGTAGGTGTTCATGAGGGTGTTAATGTGTGGGGGTGAGGGAGAGAGGCTACTAAAATAAGGCATTTGTCCAAAGTTTTCATGAATTGGATGTCCATTGAGTCTATGAGGTTATCACTTTTGGGAAGAGATTATCTTGTCTAGCAGACTTTCAAAAGTTTCATTTCAAGTCTTCATTGTTAATTAAGTCTAAAAGAGTTTTCTAATTTTGTACACAAGGCTCTAACTAAATGGGATGTAGGTACACAAGGCTCCAACCCTGTTGTGCCAAGACTTACCTACTGCCCTTCTTTTCAATTAAGCTGGTAACACGTTTAACAATCAATTTTTTGGTAATTTAGTAGAAGTGGCTTTGTTGGGTATCATTTCCACTTTACAGATTTTAGGTTTTTGTATGTAAATATGTGGGTATCGATCGGTTTGCTTGATTACTAGTTCTTTGTTCTTATTGGTTATTCTAACTCTGAAAGCTAATGCTTAGATTCTTTAGCGGAGTTGTTAATTATTTTGTTATTAATTATTATAGCCCTTTCTAGAAGCTGAAAGATATGGAATCTCCCTACATTATCCTGCATTGAAAATTGCCTGAATGGTGTGTCGAATGCATGGATATGTGTACTTTGGAGTGTGGCAAACCATGGAGGTTGGTGTTTGCTTTCTACGCGGAGTCTTTCACGCCGATATAGCAATATGCTTCCATACATCAAAGTTGTCAGCTTATAACTAGTTGTCAACGTCCACAAAACATATGCAAGAAAAATACAATCAAAACATATGCAAGAAAGAATACAATCAAAAGCAGATTATGAAATGAGGTATATAAAGACTGAAGAGATTGTTACCAAGATTGGCAAGTAGAGATGAAGTGAAGCTTATAAGTGCAAGTACAAAAGAAACCACTCGACCCAGAAACAGAGCTAGCGGTGTCCTGTACATGGCTTCTTTACTTCCCCACCTGGTGTCCATGGCTCACAAACCAACTACATAGTACTTATAAGATAGGGATAACAGGGTATTTATCATGGGAAATGAACATGATTGTGATAAATTTAGCTGTTGTACATCTCTCTCTCTGGGTGTAGCAAAGTTTTCCTGGTTTTGATAAGTGAGTTTGAAAATCAACTGTGAGTTACAACCAGAGATTATGCAGGATGTGTGAGGAGGTACATAACTTATCCAGATAATTGCTTTGAACATCAGGAAAGCTAAAAAGAACATACCAATACTAAGGAACCTGCAAATCCCGGAAAGAAAGTGCATGTTTATGCTAATAAGCTTTTTGCGACAAATTTTGTCAGGGCCAATGAAATTAGCAGTCAAGTTTCCAAAAATGGAGAGGTAATGTGAATACATTAAGGAAGGAAGGCACTATTGTACAATACATGCTCGAATACCTAAATATACATGTGCACCCTGAATATCCCTTGTTCTTTAATACATCAGGTAATATTGATTGACAAATTGTCATGTGAGCCAGGGTCACGACATGTTTGAGCTTCCGATCAATTCAAGACTTTGAGTGGCCTTTTGATTTTAATGTGGAAAATGGCTTTCTTTGTGCTACTTTTGTGTTTTTTCATGGGGTGGTAATTTGGTGCTTTTTCGTACATGGGTGTTTACAGCCTGGGGCAAAAGTGTTATTCTTGAGAAATGGGTTAGTTTAAACATGTCTCTTGCAAGCTCTTAATGTGATTGCTCTATAAGTACTTTAGCTATGTGATGTCTTCAGTAACTTCAAACTTCATAGCACCATGAAGATACTAGTGTCATAAAACCGCAGTTAGGCTCTCCAGTAGAAGCTGTCCTCCCAAGAACAGCTTGTATGACTTGTTAGAACTTGTAAATTTTAATTTTGTGGTCTATGATATGATCAAAAACTTGTATATAAAGACTTGCATCTCATTTTTGAATTTGCAGACAACCAATTTTGCTAGTGTGACAAGGGGATTTTGTGCATTAGTACTAGGCAGTTTAGAACGGTCAAAATTACTCAACTTGCGCGCGCGCACACACACACGAAACTGATCTCAGTCATTGAAACAACCTTTAAGTCCTTGATGATGCTTTGTTGCATTTTGCACGATGGTTATGGCGGCGAGGCGCAAGATGCAGGCACTGCGAATGAGGACTAGTTCCCAAGTGCGTGGTTCGCAACTAATGTGGGTGGATGTGTATAGTATCTAGGTTGATATTGAGATCTTATGATGGCTTTTAGAGTTGAGTGGTGAGATTGACGCTTCTGTATAGAATTTGGTGCACATGATTATTTTTATATAAATTAGCACATGATTATTTTTATATTAATTACATTGTACTATTTATGCAATTGCAAAACATGTTTTATAATACTTAATTTGCTACTTCAATTGCATTCGTACGTTACTGTGATGAAACAAAGGAAGCCCATAAAGAATTCAGATTTGGTTTCACTTTTTTAACATTAGTCCCTACGGTTTAAACCATAGGGATAGGCTTCAAAATTTAAAAGGAAGGGCCACCATTTAACTTTGCCCTACGGAATGTACCGTAGGTATAGCTTAGGGTACCTATGGGGTTAAACATATCCCTACGGTATCAGCCGTAGACATAGGTATCTATAATTAAACATATTCTTACAGGTTGACCGTAGGCTATGCCCCAAGAACCGTCGCTATAAGTGGGTTAAAACAAATTTGGCATAGGTATATAGCTACGGCATAACCGTAGGTGATAGTCTTCAACACCGTAGGCATAGATCTAGGATATTGCAACTTACGCCTACGGTATAGTACCGTAGGGATAGGCTATGCCTACGGTACTTGGCACCTATGCCTACGGTACTATACCGTAGGCATAGCTTGTTTTTCTTGTAGTGATTTAAGCAATTTTAGGGTGGCAAAACAAGATGAACCTCAATGTGTTACATTAACCTCTTGGAATGTCGATCAAAATTAGGGTGCCGAAATATATCCATTCCTTTGACGCTTAAATTCAAGATGTTTCACAGCAACTTGTCTCATTGAAACGGCCAATTAGCACAAGACTCCTGGTGGTTGCGCTTAGAATTACTCACAGATTGCTAGTTGTGGTGCACGTGTTGAGTTCATTAGTCCCACTTGCTACAACGAGCAAGTGTGAAAAATAAGTGTGATCACACACATATACATAAATGAACAAAATCCTATTAGGCTAAGCTTTTAAGTTGAACTGGGCTCATTCAATATATGTTGACCACTAACACCTAGTTAGTGGTTGACACTTGACTATTTTTTGTCTCCCTAACAAATTCATTTACACTTAGCGTATCATTTTTCTATCTATTTATCTATATCAATACTTCCAAATTCTGAGTATATTAAGAGGTCGTGTTAACATTGTGATCTAGTTTTTGACAATATAGACAAGAGATCAATTCATGATTTTATGTTTTTGGCTTCTAACGACTCTCACGACTCTTAGATTCTTCCATGTACATTTGTATTTTAATTTCCTCATATATGCCTCCTACCACGCTAACTGCAATACTTTTGATTTTACTCTCACAAGAAGTGTTCAGTTTCCACAAATTCTGTCTCATTTGGTCATTCCACCGGTCATTTGCCCTTTGATTCCCTTATGACACGTGGACCTGCATACGAAATTCCATAAGGATAGAAATGACAGAAAGTTGCTGTACAGCATTTAACGACGAAAATTAAAAGTGTTTTGTCGCTATTATTAAAGTTTTTAATGATAATTTCTTGTCATTAAAACTTATTTAGCGGCATTTTTTTTAGTACAACACATCTGCTATATAACAGAGGATCCTGATCTAGGTAAAAACTGACTTTGTCAATCTATTGTTAGTAGTGATGTCAAGCTACCAGGTGAGGCGCAACCATAGATATAGTTGCAATATTTTCCGTTATTAGACACTAAGACTATTAGATATAGGGTGACGTTACTAAGAAGTATGAAAATCGCACTCGCTGGGCTGCTTATATATAGACTGATAACTCGTCTACTCTCTTTTTTCCGTCTCTTGAGATTATTTTCTTCTTCGGCCCCCCTTCCCCACCATTCGATTGGATCCAATTATTATTGGGTTTGGACGTTCCAAACCATTCACAAGCCTACATGCAATCAAGAGACATTGGCAGATATTAAAGAGAACACCATGCGCAGTGCACTTCTGTTAAGGCTCTTTTCAAGCCTCTCGACAGAAATCATCAGCTGACATGAGACATGTTGCCTTTATCATGTATTTTGCTTACACGTTACTTATTTCAGTTATTTGCATACTTTGACTACTTGATGTTAATAACCCGAATTTTTTGGTACTTGTATAAAGAACAATTAAGAAATATTCTGATTTTGAATTACGTAATGGATCTTAGAGAATTTTCTTGGAGTACTTTTAGTGACGAAATTGATATTTAATAGTCTTAGTGTCTAATGTGATTAGGTTAGATATTATTTCTAAAAAAGAGGAAGAAGAGATTTCGACTTAGATTAGGATTTTAAGTCATATTGAGATTAAATTAGTAACGAGGACTTTTGGTTGTATAATAATTACACTAGGAATAAGAATTTTGAGTTGTGTACGAATTACACTAGAAATTGGGACTCCAAATTATATTAGAATTAGATTAGCAAACTATACAAGGATGAAGAAGACATAAGAGTCTTCATATATATATATATAGGGAGCCGATCCCTGTCTACCGGTGTTGAAATTATTATTTCTCCACCATAAATTTAGCCGTCCACATGGCCTGCGAGATGAAAAACCCCAACCGCAAGAAAGACAAGCGGTTGGGGGCCCACGGGAGCACAACCCAACCGCAACACTTTGTTACGGTTGCTTGCATTTTTTTTGTATTGTTCTCATATATATATAATAAAAAGGACGGTTCTCATATATATATATATATATATATATATAATAAAAAGGACATATATAAAAAAAAGACGGTTCTCATATATATATATATATATATAATAAAAAGGACAATAAAAAGGAAAATAAAAAGGTTGGAGAAAACCCCAACCGCCACACTTAATGGCGGTTGGTATCATTGCAATTTTTTTTTCCTGTCGCTAAAGGTGAAAACTTAATTAGACAGTTTTTCACAAATTTATAAAAAATAGCTAGACCTAGATTTTGCCAAATAACGAAAAAGAGACCCTAGCTAATTTTTAAAGATCTATATCAAGGAAAAATTTTAAATTTTTTCAAAGACTGGAAAAGGGGTTAACTGATACAGGAACCTTGTAACTTTGCAGTGTAATTTAAAATATCAAGTTAGCGCGATTTCGCTCGAAACTTTTAGGGCTAATTACACCTATGTCCCTGAGGTTTGGGGTAATTACACTCAAGGACACAAAGTTTTAAAATGTAACATTCCGTGACCAAACATGTTTCAAATGTATCAGCCGTGTCCATCCGTTAGGGTTCCGTCCAAAAGTGTATTTTTTTGCTGATGTCATCAATACATATTTTTAAAATGACGATACTACCCCTTTTTAAATTAAGAATTCAAGCCTTAATTAAAGATTAGGGTTTTTAAAACCCAAAATTAGGGTTTCGTTGAAACCCTAATTTGCAAATTAGGGTTTTCCCGAAACCCTAATTTCCAAATTAGGTCCAATCCCTCACCCCCTGCAAATTCCCCGCCGGTAGCCCCTTCCCTCACCCCGGCAGCCCCTTCCTTCCCTGCTAGTATCCCTTTGCCGGCAGTCCCCTTCCCTCACCCCGACAGCCTCTTCCTTCCCCGCCGACAACCCCTTCCCTCAAGCAGCAGTCCCCTTCCCCGCCGACAGCTCACCCCGACAACCTCTTCACTCCTCGTCGGCAAACAGCCCCTTCCCTCACCCCGGCAACCTCTTCACTCCCCGCCGACAGTCCCCTTCCCCGCCGACAGCCCCTTCCCTCACCCCGGCAAATTCTCCTCCGGCAGTCCCTTATGTTATTCGCCGAACAAAGCAGATCCACGACCGGCGACGTCGCCATCGAAGCAGGGGTGTGGCAACTTGACCTCGTTCCGTTCATGCAGAAGTGACAGAAATGGGGTTGGGGGCGCCTGGGTGTGGGGAGAGGAAGAATAATCAGTAATTAAGTGGGTAATTTATTTTAAAGTCAGGGGTAATAAAGTCATTTTGTTAAAACCGTTAGAATTTTTATCAACGGACATAAGTGTTACATTTTGAAACTTTGTGTCCTCGAGTGTAATTACCCCCAAACCTCAGGGACATAGGTGTAATTAGCCCAAACTTTTATGAGAATCCTAGAATGTTGGGAAGTTCCATTTCCAAGGACTTCGGGTCATTCCAAAATCATTAGCTAATTTTTTGGCCGAACGGGCAAATTTTTTGAGGTCCAATTCCCAAAAAATTGCACCGTTCGGCCAAAAAAATTAGCTAACTACTTCAGAATGGCCCGAAGTCCTGGAAATGGAACTTCCCAACATCCTAAGGTTCTCATAAAAGTTTCGCGCAAAATCGCGCTAACTTGATATTTTAAATTACACTGCAAAGTTATAAGGTTCCCCATATTAGTTAACCTCTTTCCAGTCTTTGAAAAAATCTAAAATTGTTCCATAATATAGATCTTTTAAAAATAACTGGGGTCTATTTTTTGCAATTTGGCAAAATCTAGCTCTAGCTATTTTTTATAAATTCGTGAAAAACTATCTAATTAAGTTTTCACCTTCAGCGACAAGAAATTTTTATTTTTTTTGCAATGATACCAACCGCCACTAAGTGTGGCGGTTGGGGGTTTTCTCCATCCTTTTTATTGTCCTTTTTATATATATATATATATATATATATATATATATATATATATATATATATATATATATGAGAACCGTCCTTTTTATTATATATACATGAGAACTGGACAAAAGAAAAAATGCAAGCAACCGCAACAAAAGTGTTGCGGTTGGGGGCGATAGCCAACCGCTACACTTTGTTGCGGTTGGGTGTGCTCCCGTGGGCCCCCAACCGCTAGTCTTTCTTGCGGTTGGGGTTTTTTCTTCTCGCAGACCATCTGAGCCGTCCACGAGTACACGTGGACGGCTAAATTTATGGTGGAGAAATAACAATTTTTTCACCGGTAGACAAGGATCGGCTCTCATATATATATATATATATATATATATATATATATATATATTTGAAGACAAAGGAAAGAAAAGAGAAAAAGAGTTAGTACATTCTTTTGGGTATCCAAGCGAAAAGGAGGTGATTGATTTAAGATGAAGATGAGATTTTTGACGTTATATTCGTTATTTTGAGATAAGAATTTTTATGCACTCTTTTCTCTTGAGACACACATCCTTTTTGACGTAAATAAGTCTAGGTTATTGGATTTCTCTGTTTCATGCCACTGCCGTACGATTGTTTCTATTCTTCTAGTTTTCGTGATTTAAAATGGCCATATGGATCCTTTAGAAAAATAGAAGATGCAATCATTGCATCTAGTTTTCGTGATTTAAAATACTCGGTGGAAGTTTTCTTAACCAAAGACCACGACAGATCTTTACAGCCAAATGATTTGCCACGTATCTCTTTCCTATTGGTCTTTGACATTTTTCTAAAAATTCAAGAACCGTGCTCTACCCAGATTTAGGTTCAAAGATGTGCATCTGACTTCTCTTCGCCACGTGTCGATATCCTAGTGGCCCCTAGTCCTTTTACAACATTCTTTATTCTCTCGATTTTTGTGTCATTAAGTTTTCACCCAAAAACTTCTTTTTACGATATCTCATTCATCCGATCTCTGATTGAGCTGATTTTTGTTTCGTTTATTTCTCTTCGATTTAGTCTACAATGACTATTTTTGAACTTCGAATGAATATTCGCTATATTTATCAAATTACTTTGTGGGTGATATTTGTGTTTGAAAGTCACTTTTAATTATCGTGACTTATATGTGATGCGCCGGCTGTGATATTCGACGTCGTATAACCATGATTTATGATGCTTAATAATAAGCAATTTGTGTATGTGACACCCACAAGTTTTAGTAAATATATTTTGATATTTGACTTATTGGTTATGTAACCCCTTTTTGGATCGATTTGTTATTCGTTTGTGAATTGATATTCGACTTATTGCTTATTAAACCCTCTTTCGGTCGCTTTTGTTATTCGTTTGTGAAATTTGATTGAGTTATCAATTCTTATTTATTGGTTATGTTCGATAACTCAAATTTTGTTATTCGTTTTTGGTAACTCTCCTTTGGTTACCTTAGTCATTCATTTGTGAAATTTGATTGAGTTATCTAAATTCTTATTTATTGGCTCTGTTTGATAACTCTAGTTTCATATTCGTTTTTGGCCCTCTGTGTGTAAGATCTTTTACTGGGCAATTCATGTTCACCCCTTTATTTTTCATTTTCTTCCCCTTCGAGGCCAAAAGTAGCACAAAGGGTGAGATATTAGTACAGCGGTGGGAATGCCTCTGGTTTCTGATATTGAGAATAGAGTTTATGATTTCTTTAGACAAAATATTGGTTAGTTGATTTATTTTCCTTTGGATTCAGATATTAGTTTGAGAGATTGTAATAAAATTTTGGATTGATTTTGGAGTTAAGATTTTGAGATTCAAATCATTGTGTTTGTGGTATCTTAGGAGCTCTGTTTTACCTTTATAATAGTTATGTCATCGATGTTCTTGGGTTTTGGTTTAAGGACATGGTCGAACCCTCAGGTTCGGGGCGTTACATGATGACTCTGGGTTATTTAGTTTTTCCAAGTTTTGGGTACCAAGCGGTGAAAATTGCATATATGACAGCTAGGTTTAGTGGCACCGTTCAAAAACATAAAGTAAGTCAAAAGCACGAAAAATCAGTCGTTGAATTTTGGCACGTGCTGTGTGATTTTAATCCTCTTCCCGAATTTTCCAGAAGACGATGCAAATATGGTATTATTATGTGTTTCTATATGTTTGCTTGTTCACCATAACAATATTGAAATGGACTAGAAAAGTCTTTGCTTTTACCTAAGTTGTAGCAAGGTTTCACGCCACTAAAACATTCTACATTGCCACAACTAATAGTCAAAAAATATATTTTTGCGGGGAAGTCAACAAATTGTAACGCCCCGCATAACTTGTGAGGTCATTTGTTGCGTAAACGCTTGTAATGCATGCGATGATTACGTAAAATCGTACTGCATGGAATGTCTATTTGTCAAAAGAGTCTAGAGTTGTACTAAATTGTTTAGTTTACTCCAGAGTTTTTTAAAGATAGGTAGAATTGTATGAAACATTAGACATAAGTGGAGAACAATCTGGATGAATTATTTAGCTTGAGGATCGAATTGATCTAGTCCATTCATTGAAGAGGTGGATGCCTATAAAGAGGTAGGAGTCTTTGGTCTAAGAGGATCAAAGTTGTCTTCCAAGTCATGTACACTATACTTCTAATATGGCTTTTGAGCTACACACTAACTTCTGATAAAAGTCATTAGAAATATGTAGTGACCATTGATTGTTGCTATATAATGAGTAAGAGGAAGATTCATTTAACCCTAGTAGCAGTTAAAATTTTTCCTAAAAGGTTGATTTGCTTACTTTGGGGTTGTACTCCCTCATCATCATTTGAATCTTAAGAGAACTCTATTCTAACAGCTTTTTAGCGGTTTTCTAATAGCAAATTGTTTCACCAATTTGCGAAGCTTTTCTTTAAAGAATTGTTGGTTGCACCTAACAACTGTGAGATATACAGGTCCAGAGGGAATGCAATCTCCCTTTTTGGCTTTCATAAACCATTGCTGCAGGAACTTTACTCCTATCAAGATCCCAAGACACCACCCTTATATATAGAACAAAGAGATTGCATGGAGATGATGTTAAGGACACCCATAAGTCAATGGATCCATTGGTGGACATTCATGCTCAAGAAAAGTATAAAGGCAGTCTCGCCCTCGCCCATGCACCTGAACCTTAATCCAAGTGGTCGGCCGCCTTTCCCTAGAGTACATATGCTTTTCTCGGACTTCGACGATAAAATTGCCCAAATAGACGCATGTTACAGTCATAGGAATCAAATTGCTGGTACGGGTGTGGTCTATCATGACCCACGGGACAAGACGTTTATAGCTTTTCAATATAATACTATCACAAAATTCCCTGCGGGTATAAATCCAGCACTCTGGGCAGAGTTCAAGAACTTGGAAGAGGCGATTCGTGGTGCTCAAGTTCACAGTTATAGGGAAATCAAGTAATTTAAAATTAAAAAAAAGAAATGAAAAAAAGAATTTGTTTACAGCGGGCACCATCTCCAGCACGTACTAGAAGTGATAAAATCTACAGAAGGAAACAGTTTCATGCTAAAATCGTGTTGCTCATAACATGAACGGTGAATAGCTAGCTAGCTTAAGTTCTTTTCCTCGAATTATGAAGACAGTATCTAGGAAACCATCAACAAGAAACCGTATAGTGCCACGTTCTTGGAGGAAACCAATATAAGGTCAATGTAAATAAGATCAAGTGGTAAGTAAAAGAAAAATGATGGGAATTAAGGGGTGTGTTCTCAGGAAGAAGATGTTAGTTTGTTAGAATGTATCACTAACATTTGGCAGCTTCGTTGTTTAGAAGCATCGGTAATGGATGTGCAAGAGCTGCACGAGAATTATGTATCACAGAACCTGTCTGGGGTTGAGCTTATTCCATCTTACAAAGCATGTTGTAATGCCTTAAAGAACATTGCAAATAAAGGCGAAAGCCAACCATGTCACCCACGTTTTCCGCCTTACCTACGTCTCACAACTCTCTCTTTCTCACTCCGCTGGGAGACTAAAGTGACCAATATGGCCATTTTTCATATTTTAATTTTGGATAATATGGATCAGACTAAAGAACATACCAATACCAAGGAACCTGCAAATCCCAAAAAAAAAGCGCATGTTTATGCTAATGAGCTTTTTGCGATAAATTTTGTCAGGGCCAATGAAATTAGCAGTCAAGTTTCCAAAAATGGAGAGGTAATGCGAATACATTAAGGAAGGAAGGCACTATTGTACAATACATGCTCGAATACCTAAATAAACATGTGCACCATGAATATCCCTTGTTCTTTAATACATCAGGTAATATTGATTGAGAAATTGTCATGTGAGCCTGGGTCACGACATGTTTGAGCTTCCGATCAATTTCAAGACTTTGAGTGGCCTTTTGATTTTAATGTGGAAAATGGCTTTCTTTGTGCTGCTTTTGTGTTTTTTCATGGGGTGGTAATTTGGTGCTTTTTCGTACATGGGTGTTTGCATCTTGGGGCAAAAGTGTTATTCTTGAGAAATGGGTTAGTTTAAACATGTCTCTTGTAAGCTCTTAATGTGATTTCTCTATAAGTACTTTAGCTATGTGTTGCCTTCAGTAACTTCAAACTTCATAGCACCATGAAGATACTAGTGTCATAAAACCGCAGTTAGGCTCTCTAGTAGAAGCTGTCTTCCCAAGAACGGCTTGTATGACTTGTTAGAACTTGAAAATTTTAATTTTGTGGTCTATGATATGATCAAAAACTTGTATATAAGGGCTTGCATCTCATTTTTGAATTTGCAAACAACCAATTTTGCTAGTGTGACAGGGGGATTTTCTGTATAAGTACTAAGCAGTTTAGAACGGTCAAAATTACTCACCTTGCACGCGTGCACACACACACGAACTTGATCTCAGTCATTGAAACAACCTTTAAGTCCTTGATGATGCTTTGTTGCATTTTGCAGGATGGTTATGGCGGCGAGGAGCAAGATGCAAGCACTGTGAATGAGGACTAGTTCCCAAGTGCGTGGGTTGCAACTAATGTGGTGGATGTGTATAGTATCTAGGTTGATATTGAGATCTTATGATGGCTTTTAGAGTTGAGTGGTGAGATTGACGCTTCTGTATAGAATTTCATGCACATGATTATTTTTATATTAATTAGCACATGATTATTTTTATATTAATTACGTTGCACTATTTATGCAATTGCAAAACATGTTTATAATACTTCATTTGCTACTTCAATTGTATTTGTACGTTACTGTGATGAAACAAAGGAAGCCCAGAAAGAATTCAGATTTGGTTTCACTTTTTAACATTAATCCTTACGGTTTAAATCGTAGGGATAGGCTTCAAAATTTAAAAGGAAGGGCCACCATTTAACTTTGCCCTACGGAAAGTACCGTAAGTATAGCTTAGGGTACCTATGGGGTTAAACATATCCCTACGGTATCAGCCGTAGGCATAGGTATCTATAATTAAATATATTTTTACGGGTTGACCATAGGCTATGACCCAAGAACCGTCACTATAAGTGGGTTAAACGAAATTCGGCATAGGTATATAGCTACGGCATAACCGTAGGTGATAGTCTTCAACACCGTAGGCATTGATCTAGGGTATTGCAACTTATGCCTACGGTACTTGGCACCTATGCCTACGGTACTATACCGTAGGCGTAGCTTGTTTTTCTTGAAGTGATTTAAGCAATTTTAGGGTGTCAAAACAAGATGAACCTCAATGTGTTACATTAACCTCTTGGAATGTCGATCAAAATTAGGGTGCCGAAATACATCCATTCCTTTGACGCTTAAATTCAAGATGTTTCACAGCAACTTGTCTCATTGAAATGGCCAATTAGCACAAGACTCCTGGTGGTTGCGCTTAGAATTACTCACAGATTGCCAGTTGTGGTGCACGCGTTGAGTTCATTAGTCCCACTTGCTACAATGAGCAAGTGTGAAAAATAAGTGAGATCATACACATATACATAAATGAACGAAATCCTATTAAGTTGAGCTGGGCTCATTCAATATTTGTGGACCACTAACACCCTATTCGTGGTTGACACTTGACTATTTGTTGTCTCCCTAACAAATTCATTTACACTTAGCGTATCATTTTTCTATCTATTTATCTATATCAATACTTCCAAATTCTGAGTATATTATGAGGTCGTGTTAACATTGTGATCTAGCTTTTGACAATATAGACAAGAGATCAATTCATGATTTTATGTTTTCGGCTTCTAACGACTCTCACGACTCTTAGATTCTTCCATGTACATTTGTATTTTAATTTCCTCATATATGCCTCCTACCACGCTAACTGCAATACTTTTGATTTTACTCTCACAAGAAGTGTTCAGTTTCCACAAATTCTGTCTCATTTGGTCATTCCACCGGTCATTTGCCCTTTGATTCCCTTATGACACGTAAACCTGCATACGAAATTCCATTAGGATAGAAATGACAGAAAGGAGCTGTACAACATTTAATGACAAAAATTAAAAGTGTTTTTTTACTGTTATTAAAGTTTTTAATGATAAATTCTTGTCATTAAAACTTATTTAGCGGCATTTTTTTTGAGTACAACACATCTGCTATATAACAGAGGATCTTGATCTAGGTAAAAAATGACTTTGTCATTCTATTGTTAGTAGTGATGTCAAGCTACTGGGTGAGGAGCAACAATAGATATAGTTGCAATATTTTCCATTATTAGTAGATCTTATATTTACTTGGTTTATTGAAATTGCATCTTAATAGGGTGACGTTACTAAGAAGTACGAAAATCGCACTCACTGGGCTGCTTATATATAGATTGATAACTCGTCTACTCTCTTTTTTCCGTCTCTTGAGATTATTTTCTTCTTCGGCCCCCCTTCCCCACCATTCGATTGGATCCAATTATTATTGGGTTTGGACATTCCAAACCATTCACAAGCCTACATGCAGACATTGGCAGATATTAAAGAGAACACCATGTGCAGTGCACTTCTGTTAAGGCTCTTTTCAAGTCTCTCGACAGAAATCATCAGCTGACATGAGACACGTTCCCTTTATCATGTATTTTGCTTAAACGTTACTTATTTCACTTATTTGCATACTTTGACTACTTGATGTGTAATAACCCGGATTTTTGGCTACTTGTATAAAGAACAATTAAGAAATATTCTGATTTTGAATTACGTAATGGACCTTAGAGAATTTTCTTGGAGTTCTTTAAGTGATGAAATTGATATTTTATAGTCTTAGTGTCTAATGTGATTAGGTTAGATATTATTTCTAAAAATAAAAAAGAGGAAGAAGAGATTTCGACTTGAATTAGGATTTTAAGTCATATTGCGATTAAATTAGTAATGAGGATTTTTAGTTGTATAATAATTACACTAGGAATAAGAATTTTGAGTTGTGTTAGAATTACACTAGAAATTGGGACTTCAAGTCATATTAGAATTACACTAGAAATTGGGACTTCAAGTCATATTAGAATTAGATTAACAAACTAGACAAGGATGAAGAAGACATAAGAGTTAGTGCATTCTTTTGAGTTTCCAAGCGAAAAGGTGGTGATTGATTTAAGATGGAGATGAGATTTTTGACGTAATCTTCGTTATTTTGAGGTAAGAATTTTTATGCTCACTTTTCTCTTGAGACACACATCCTTTTTTACGTAAATAAGTCTAGGTTATTGGATTTCTCAGTTTCATGTCACTGCCGCACGATTGTTTCTTTTCATCTAGTTTTCGTGATTTAAAATGATCATATGGATCCTTTAGAAAAATAGAAGATGCAATCATTGCATCTAGTTTCCATGATTTAAAATACTCGGTCGAAGTTTTCATAACCAAAGACCACGCCAGTGCTTTACAGCCAAATGATTTGCCACGTATCTCTTTCCTATTCGTCTTTGACATTTTTCTAAAAATTCAAGAACCGTGCTCTACCCAGATTTGGGTTCAAAGATATACCGTCTGACTTCTCTTTGCCACGTGTCGATATCCTAGTGGCTCCTAATCCTTTTACAACATTCTTTATTCTCTCCATTTTTGTGTCATTAAGTTTTCACCCAAAAACTTCTTTGTACGATATCTCATTCATCTGATCTTCGGTTGAGCTGATTTTTGTTTCGTTCAATCCGTATTTTATTTCTCTTCGATTTGAGTCTGCAATGACTATTTTTGAACTTCGAATGAATATTCACTATATTTATCAAATTAGTTTGTGGGTGATATTTATGTTTGAAAGTCACTTTTAATTATCGTGACTTATATGTGACGCACCGGTTGCAATATTCGACATGGTATAATCATGATTTGTGATGCTTAATAATAAGCAATTTGTGTATGTGACACCCACAAGTTTTGGTAAATATATTTTGATATTCGACTTATTGGTTATGTAACCCCTTTTTGGATCGATTTGTTATTTGTTTGTGAATCGATATTCGACTTATTGCTTATTAAACACTCTTTGGGTCGCTTTTGTTGTTCGTTTGTGAAATTTGATTGAGTTATCAATTCTTATTTATTGGTTATGTTCGATAACTCAAATTTGTTATTCGTTTTTGGTAACTCTCGTTTGGTTACCTTAGTCATTCGTTTATGAAATTTGATTGAGTTATCTAAATTCTTATTGATTAGCTCTATTTGATAACTCTAGTTTCGTATTCGTTTTTGGCCCTCTATGTGTAAGATCTTTTACTGGGCAATTCGTGCTCACCCCTTTGTTTTTCATTTCCTTCCCCTTCCAGGCCAAAAGTAGCACAAAGGGTGAGATATTAGTACAGTGGTGGGAATGCCTCTGGTTTCTGATATTGAGAATAGAGTTTATGATTTCTTTAGACGAAATATTGGTTAGTTGATTTATTTTCCTTTGGATTCAGATATTAGTCTGAGAGATTGTAATAAAATTTTGGATTGATTTTGGAGTTAAGATTTAGTGATTCAAATAATTGTGTTTGTGGTATCTTAGGTGCTCTGCTCTACCTTTATAATAGTTATGTCATCGATGTGCTTGTGTTTTGGTTTAAGGACATGGTCGAACCCTCAGGTTTGGGGCGTTACATGATGACTCTGGGTTATTTAGTTTTTCCAAGTTTTGGGTACCAAGCGGTGAGAATTGCATATATGACAGCTAGGTTCAGTGGCATCGTTCAAAAACATAAAGTAAGTCAAAAGCACGGAAAATCTGTCGTTGAATTTTGGCACGCGCTGTGTGATTTTAATCCTCTTCCCGAATTTTCCAGAAGACGATGCAAATATGGTATTATTATGTGTTTCTATATGTTTGCTTGTTCACCATAACAATATTGAAATGGACTAGAAAAGTCTTTGCTTCTACCTAAGTTGTAGCAAGGTTTCACGCCGCTAAAACATTCTATATTGCACAACTAATAGTCAAAAAATATATTTTTACGGGGAAGTCAACAAATTGTAACGCCCCGCATAACTTGTAAGGTCATTTGTTGCGTAAACGCTTGTAATGCATGCGATGATTACGTAAAATAGTACTGCATGGAATGCCTATTTGTCAAAAGAGTCTAGAGTTGTACAAAATTGTTTAGTTTACTCTAGAGTTTTTTAAATATAGGTAGAATTATATGAAACATTAGACATAAGTGGAGAACAATCTGGATGAATTATTGTAGCTGGAGGATCGAATTGATCTAGTCCATCCATTGAAGAGGTGGATGCCTATAAAGAGGTAGGAGTCTTTTGTCTAAGAGGATCAAAGTTGTCTTCCAAGTCATGTACACTATACTTCTAATATGGCTTTTGAGCTACACACTAACTTCTGATAAAAGCCATTAGAAATATGTAGTGACCATTGATCGTTGCTATATAATGGGTAAGAGGAAGATTCATTCAACCCTAGTAGCAGTTAAAATTTTTCCTAAAAGGTTGATTTGCTTGCTTTGGGGTTGTACTCCCTCATCATCATTTGAATCTTAAGAGAACTCTATTCTAACAGCTTTTTAGCAGTGTTCTAACAACAAATTGTTTCACCAATTTGCGAAGCTTTTATTTAAAGAATTGTTGGTTGCACCTAACAACTGTGAGATATATAGGTCCAGAGGGAATGCAATCTACCTTTTTGGCTTTCATAAACCATTGCTGCAGGAACTTTACTCCTATCGAGATCCCAAGACTCCACCCTTATACATAGAACACAGAGATTACATGGAGATGCTGTTAAGGACACCCAAAAGTCAATGGATCCATTGGTGGACATTCATGCTCAAGAAAAGTATAAAGCCAGTCTCGCCCTCGCCCATGCACCTGAACCTTAATCCAAGTCATGTTACAGTCATCGGAATCAAATTGCTGGTAGGGGTGTGGTCTATCATGACCCATGGGACAAGACGATTATAGCTTTTCAATATAATACTATCACAAAATTTCCTGCTGGTATAAATCCAGCAATGTGGGCAGAGTTCAAGAACTTGGAAGAGGCGATTCGTGGTGCTCAAGTTCACGGTTATAGGGAAATCAAGTAATTTATAATTAAAAAAAAGAAATGAAAAAAAGAATTTGTTTACAGCGGGCACCATCTCCAGCACGTACTAGAAGTGATAAATTCTATAGAAGGAAACAGTTTCATGCTAAAATCCTGTTGCTCATAACATGAACGGTGAATAGCTAGCTAGCTTATGTTCTTTTCCTTGAATTATGAAGACAATATGTAGGAAACCATTAACAAGAAACCGTATAGTGTCACGTTCTTGGAGGAAACCGATACAAGATCAATGTAAATCACATCAAGTGGTAAGTAAAAAAAAAAAATCATGGGAATTAAGGGGTGTTCTCAGGAAGAAGATCTTAGTTTGTTAGAATGTATCACTTACATTTGGCAGCTTCGTTGTTTAGAAGCATCGGTAATGGACGTGCAAGAGCTGCACGTGAATTATGTATCACAGAACCTGTCTGGGGTTGAGCTTATTCCATCTTACAAAGCATGTTGTAATGCCTTAAATAACATTGCAAATAAAGGCGAAAGCCAACCATGTCACCCACGTTTTCCGCCTTACCCACGTCTCACAACTCTCTCTTTCTCACTTCGCTGGGAGACTAAAGTGACCCATATGGCCATTTTCTTATTTTAGTTATGGATAATTCCCATGACTTGATTGTGGTTGTGGGTAGTTTATCAAGCTTAACAGTAATAAACTACGTGAAAAATAACTACATTGAAGTTATGGGCAGCTACAACTTTCATGATTGATGGAAGTTTGTATAAAACGTCTTGTGATGCACTGCTTCGAAATTTTTTTAGAAAGGATTTAGGGATTCGCCATCTCATTTAATAAGAAAAAAACCTGAAAATGACTCAAAAGTGTCCAAAAAGACGACTGATCTACCGAAACTAAGAGAAGGGTCCGGAGACAAAGTTACGTAACAGGAAGGTGTTAGGCACCCAATGCGCCCTTTCGATCTCTACTTCGTTTTTAATGATTCTTGGCCTAAAGAACATATAGCATGCAGAATACAATAAGACTCACCCTAAGCTACGTATTCGATTGGACTAATCGGAATCAAAACGGCCGTAATTCAACACTGATCCTACGGAAAGTAGTTTACATTTTGAGACTTAGACTTAGAACAAAAAATGTAAAATACTTTTTTTATGTTTTTGAATTGAAATGCGAGTACGGGATTGAGAGACAATCTATATGATTTCTAAGCTACAAAACTATTAAATGTTACCTCTAGAAGTAACTTGCCTTGAAGACTTGAGGATGTTCTCTGAATGATCCATGATGCAAAGACTAGAGAAAGACTTTTATAGAGTGAATATGAATGGGTAAGATTCTCAAGAGAGACATCGTATCACTTCACAAAGAAATGGCATACGAGCTCTAAAGAGAATAAGCTTTCACTAAAAAAAAAATGAAGGCCAATGGCCATTTGATTGTGCTCAGCGTCACAGAATCTGATAAAATTAGCAATGCCAATATACAAGGCTGGAGATAAGTCAGAATAAGTGATAAAATCGTAGATTGACAAAAGTCAACTAATCGGCCAGTTAGTCGAAAACCAACCGGTTTATCCCTGAATTTTTATATATTTTATTACGAATTTTGGGGCATTATTATGTCCCAAAATAGGTAATTATCTTAATCAACTTTCAGGAATAATACCAGATTCGAAAAGTACTTCCCATAGTCACACCAATCACTTTATCTCTCAAATTGATCCTCAAGTCTCTATCAAACTTTTTTTCTTGACTCTAACTTAACTTGGGTTAACCTTAGCTAACTAGGCTTGTTATCCAATAGACCAGGTCTAATTAATTTGGACTAAACTGACTGGACCAGACCGGACTGGACTGAGTAAGCTAAATTAAGTAAATAAAGCCTATTACTTATTATCAATTTACACCCAATATTAAATAATAAACTTTTTTTAATAATAAAGCCCAACATAAACTAATAAAATGATAAAAATAAATCTACAAAAATAGAGTGTTTACACGTCATTATAAAACATAGCGGGTTCTTAGCCTAGCATTTTTAGGTACCTGTGATTTGCATTATCTCTCATCATAAAGAAACTTGCATAGGCTAGAAATCTTTTTTACTTAATAAAATTCGCAACAGATTCATAGGAAAGAGTTGCATAGATTTGAATGCACAAGTTCGTGAGGTACAAAAAGAAGGTGAATAAAGTGTACGTCCATGAATTCATTTGGATCGTCAAGACACACCAACAATACTTGATCAATCATGGCTGAAAGTAAATCATTAGAATTATTTTATTCCGCTATAATGCTAACAGTTGGTGTCAGAGTCACTCTTGACCATATTGATTAGCATTATTGTTCTCTATTTGCTTATAAGGAGATTATTTTGATCGATCACCTCTACTAACCACGTTTAATATTATTTTACATCCATTTAGTTATATTTGTTATTGTCTAAGAATTGAGAAATAAAATAAAAAAGTTTGAAGTTTTGATGGCATTATCTTAAGTTGTAATCATTTATTTAGAAAGTTTGTAAAAGCTCTCGTGGACGTAACTTTTTATTTATTAGACTTATTTGATGGGTTGTAATTGTCATTTATGCCGACTTTTCAAGGCATTTGATGTAAAAGGTGACGAGAACTTCATCATTTTGTTATGGTTATTACCACACATTTAGAGTCAAGGCTTGATGCATTGACATTGTTGGTTAGTCTTCTGTAATGATTCTCCATATATGTTTGTTATAGAAAATCTTTTGCTTTGATTAAGTTGCAAATTTTGATTGAGTATTCTTTTGAATATCATTTTTATTGTTGCAAAAATGGTTACATTATCATAAGGATTTTTTAAAAAGTGGTGCTAATTGTAAACTTATGAACATCAATGTGATATTTATGAGTATCCACAACATTTCAATAAACCTTTATCTGTGATTTTTTTATTTTTCAATCACATCAAGTTTGAAAATGTTTTTGAGTTAATAGCACCACAAGTTGTATTAAACTAACCCCTAGGGGTGGTGGAGACGGCAAAGGGACTCGAGGTCCTAAGTTCGAATCTCCATATACCGACAGGGCCATATACAATTGCAGTTCTCATCCTCAAAAAAAAAAAAAGAGTTGTATTAAACTATGTAAAATACTCATTAGGCCAACATGGAATGTTTATATTTCTATGATTTAATAAAATAAGATTGTTGAAAAGACACTAAAAGTAAGAAGTTTTATGCCCAAGAATCATTTGTATTAAAAGCTTAAAATAACTGGACTTATTATTCAAGATCAAATCCAATGCATGATGTAACCTTTACCCACAGGAAGCAATGGATATTGATTATGGATAAAATGTTGGTTTCATGCTTATAATTAATGCTTCAAAACAATGATAATTTTTTTCTTGTTTTGATATTGCAGTTATAGCTACTTTGTTTATGAATTCTGAATCTTCGCATATTCTATTGCTAAATGGAAATAATTTTTTGGAATAGAAATACTAAATTATGACATTATGGTGCATGGATTTAGATATGGCATTTCGTGTGGACGAGTCCAACCATCCGTCCCTAAGGAATCAAGTTCTGCTGAGGGAAAAAGTGCATATGAGATGTGAGAGCAGTCAAACCAAGTCTCATATCAATAAGCATAAATTAGGGGTTCTATCTTTAATTCTAATAAGGTTAAAGACTTTTTAAAGTCTGTTGAAGAACAATTTGGGAAGTATGATAAGGTGTTTGGACACCACCCTAATGACAAAAAAAAAGGCACGATAATTCAAAGAGTGTGCAATGAGCATATTTTGGAAATGAGAGACATTGCTACACAACTTAAATCCTTAGAGATAGAGACTTGTGAGACATTTCTTATTCGCTTTATCCTTGACTCTTTTCTTGAAATAAAAAGTGTGCAAAAAGAAAACCCCCACTTGAGGACAAGACCTCAAACATGTATGTATGTCACTTCACGACAACCCCACGGCCCCACCGCCTAATAGCAAAAAAAGAAACCTAAACAAGTATGTTCCCTTCAATCAAGATTCAAGAATTTAAATTTATTTTATGGAGATATTTCCAGAGTGTGTTCCCTTGGTTTATTTTTTAGCAGTTAAGAAAACTCATCGTCCGCGGCACAGCAATACCGTAGGCAGAGCACCCACTTCCATAGAACTCATCCTGACCCAGCTATTGGTGATGGTGTATGTCTGGGTGCATGATGGTGGTACGATTGGTGGCAGTGGTTTAGACAAGCGCTAGAGAAGGTAATGAAGTGTTTGGTGGTAGTTGAAGCAATTGGTGGTGAGTGTGATCTGTGAGTTGATGGCGATTGTTGGTGGGTGCGATCTATGGGCGATGGAGGTTGGTGGCGATCGGTGGGTGATGGAGGTTGTTGGCCATTGATGGGGAATGGAAGTTTGTAGCGATTGGTGGTGAGTGCAATCTGTAGGTGATAGAGACTAGCCGGGATTGATGGGGGGTGTAAGCTGTTGATGGAAGGTTCGCTATGTGGTTACAGTGATAGTGGTGGGCATGCTGATATGGTGGTGTATTGCTGGTGATGGTGGTTGCTGTTTAGGTGGTGGTTGTCGCCCGTGGTGAAGGCGTCATGATAATCATATCCAGTCTCTAATTTGGATTTGATCTAAATGCGGAATAGGTATATACATCATTTGGCCTTATTCGACAGAGAATGTTATCTAAACTTATCCGATCATACCTCGCCCTACCTAATTGAATAATCTTACTCGTCAAATGCAGTTACTATTCTTAGATTTTATCCCACTACCCATATTTAGAACCCATCAATTAGTTCAACCAATATTTTTTTTTAATGGTTGGACGCTAGTTTTATGTGTTGGAGGTATAGTTTTGACCTTTCTAAGGCCACCCAAATGTGGACTAAGAAGGTGTTTAGGATTGATTCTAGATTGGTCAAACCTGATTAAATCAATTTTGAAGTGTTTGACAAAAGAAAATAAACTGATTAAATCTGTTCCAATGTGCTCAAAACTGATTAAATCCATAATCCTCATTTCCTTGGATTAAGACTTAATCAATTTTGGATAATCAGGTTTGATCAAGAGATTTACCAAAATTTCCTTACTTTGAAAAGACATTAAATGTTCAATTTCAGTTTGAACATACTGTATGGTAATTTTGCTACCCTAAACCTACTTTAATCCCTTTTTACCCAAACACCTTCAACAACTTTTAATCAAGGGACAATGACAGAAGTAAAAGAGACCCCATGAGAGGTGCACTTTCAAGGGGACTCTTTTCAAGGCTCTTGAAAGAAACCATTAGCGGACACGAGACATTTTGCTTTGATATAGCTCATGCTTTAATGAAAATTTCTTAAACATGATTTGTTTCGAATACTTTGATTAACTAATGACTTGGAGTTTGTTTAGCATTCCAAGTTTTGGGTAACATTCATAGGAAAATGAGAAAAGTCATTGCATAAGTGACAACAAAGCCTAGTGGCATTTAAAAGAATATGCATGAAATAAGTCAAAAGCACGAAAAAATTTCATGGATTTTAGCACGTGCTTGTATGATTCTAATTCTCTTCTCAAATTTTTTGAAAGAAAATGCAAAGCAAATGTTTTTTAAGGTTTCGTCATTTGGTTTCTATATATTTGCACGTTCATCATAACAATTATCTTATTTAAATGCATTAGAAAAGTCTTCGCTTCTACCTAAGTTGTAGCAAGCCTGCAAGAGGCTACAACATTATACATAGCGACAATTAATAGTCAAAAAACATATTTTGCAATGAAATTAGCAAGTTGTAACGCCCCGCACAATTTGAAAGGTTGTTTCTTGTATTTATGCCGACTTAACTACCATGCCTGCTATACCTTGGCAAAATTGGGCTGCATGCATTATATGTGTGTCAAAAGAGTCCAAAATTGTATAGAATTGTATACTATGCTCAGTGTTCTAGAGATAGATAGAATTGTATGAAAACTTAGAGATAAGTGGAGAAATTTCTGGATGAGTTATTGTAGCCATAGAATAGAGTCGATCTAGTTCGTCCACTGAGGATGTGGATGCTTATAAATAGGAAGGAGTCATTTGTGTAAGAGCATCCAAATCTTCTTCCAAGTCTTTTACACTATACTTATAACATACATCCTTCTTAGCAACTTTTCGTGTGCGCGAGTGCAAGAGACCAGAGGGCTTGTGAGCTACACATCGAGAGAGAGGCAACGGGCGTTGATGTGGTTCTTCCCAAGGAGTAGGCAAGAATAGTAGAGAGAAAGGCTGACTTAGGTAGCAGAGGGGTTTAACGTGCCAATTCCCATGTCATAGTAATCTACATTTTAAACCCTATTGGCTTACATGGTTTTAAATCTTTTTACAAGGCCGGAAATTTTCTCATTCTCTCCTTGCGCTTGCTCAATCCCTCTGGGCATATATATAACATATGAGCCATTGTTTGTGATAGATTTACAACATATCATTCTACAATGCATGAAGATAATATGTGCACCTCTCGAAGACATCCGCATCATTGTCCCTTGATTAGTACATGTAGGCTTGTGCATGGTTTGGAATGTCCAAATCCAATAATAATTGTGTGGAATTGAATTACGACACCAAATATTTGGAAGGTATTGGGTTGAACTTTGATCCGTTTATGTAAAAGTGACTTGAGTCATTGCAAACAATCTCTACGGGTTGGGAAGAAGGGTGGGGAATAGAAAGAAGGCAGTCGGATGTTTAGAGGCCTTTTGGGATTGATTCGTAATAGTAGATTTTGATTAAATCAGAATCAGATTCTAAAATCAACTTTAATCCATTTTAAGCATAAAAATCATCGGCACAACATGGGTCCCTATCGAGGATCCTACAAAAGAAGATGGTTTATTCTTGAAGAAGAACGAGTTGTGTGAACACCATCTTATTGTGACAGGAATTGATGATCGGGATCTTACGATTGCCTGGCTTTATGTGAAAGTTAGCTACGATATTGATTTTGCTAATGACGGCTATGATCTAATATCAAAAAATGTTGTCAAAATTATGAAGTGTCACTATTAAATCAGGATGTCAACCCTTGATTTAGGTTTCTGAGGTGGAAGAGGCGGAGGATGACGCGGCTGTAAATGACTATTAATATTGTGTGTTTCTTTCTCTTGAGGCTTCTTTGCAGCTAAATTTAGTTTTTATGCATGGTATGAAGAGATCGTGTAATCTTGTTTAATGATATTCTACTTTTGTATGGTCATATGAAATAAGTTCATGTAACTATTGATGTTGATCACCTAAAAGGCTTGGACAACTGTTCTTTGGGATATATCATGCTTCCTCTTGTTAGCTTAGGATAATATTGACGTCTAAATAGCGAATCAGATTTTCAAGTGTCAAAGTTAAACATCTGGGGTAATGAAATGAGTTCTTTGGAAAGATTCAAGGTAGCAAAGTCTATTTGACCCATATGAATGTAACTTAATTAAGCTTACTACAAGGGATAATTGCATTGAATACCCTCGTGGTTTTGCCGAGTTATAGAAAGCCTCTTGGGGTTAGAACAGTTGCAAAGAGACACCTGAGATCATAAAAGTGTCACATCTGACGGTTCGTTTAACAGAATGAAGGAGTTTTCCAAACTACCCGTATATATATAAATCCTAAGGTCATATTTGTTGTTTCCATGAACAGAAGTATCGGGAAAAGGGTCTGCCAGTATGTTTGGACTCATGCCTACCACAAAATCCTAGATCAACCCTAACATAGACATAGGATTTTCTAGGGTTTGTCATGTTGGTACATAGATTTAGTGCTTGTACGATATTGCTACGTAGATCTAAGGTTTGTGGAATAGTACATAATTCTAGGGTTTGTTTAAGTGGTGGTGGTGGTAACGGGGCTAACAATGGCAACGAGATTGGGTTAGGCGGATGGTGGCATTGGGTTAGGCTGATGGCAACAGTGCAATTGGTGGGCTAATGCAGCGGTGGAATTGGGTAGGGCTGATGTAGGCGGCATGATTGGGTGAAGCAAGTGGTTTGGTAGGAGGATTGGGTGCGACAGATAGTAACAGCAACAGACGTGTGGCGACGACGGGATTGGGTTGGGTAGATTGAGGCGATGCATGGGCTGGGTTGGGTGGCAGGCAGGGGTGGTGGTGAGGGCGGTGGCTAGGGTTAGGGTTGGTTAGAGTGGACAAGAAAATTAGGACTTTAGTGGGAGAGTAAAAGACTAGAAGATGTAATAATCTCTAAACATTCAAAAGCCTCTAAGAAAGGCTAGAAAAACTGATTCAATTAGTGCTAAAAAGAATTGGTAAGTGATAAACTACGGACGAGAAACTGTGAATATTTTGAAGAAATCATGAAAATGAAATTGAACAAGGATAAATACAAAATTTTGCAAGGGTAAATTTGGATGTCGGCTAAAACATAAAAGAGGGGAGCCAAGAGTAGTTTCTGGATTTAGAAAGGGTACAATTGTAAGTTATGCAAATATTCTAGATTAGAGTCCATATACTCATATCAGGTGGCTGCTTTAGGGACACGAATCCCCTGCTGTAACTCATGGTTACAGCAGGGATGCTGTGACTAATTCTAGCCATCCAACACAAATTCAACGCACCACCTTTTACACGTTACCACATCTTAACCCGTGAGTTACATCCCTTTCTCTCTCTTCCGAGCTGGAATCCTCTCTCTCTCTCTCTCTCTCTCTCTATCTCTTAACACAGCACCCTTGCTGTAACCATGGGTTATAGTAGGTCCCTGCTTTAGAGGCCTCTTTCTCATGATGCAAATGAGAAGATGCAATAATCTCTTAAAGTAAAAACCTTATAAGAAAAACTAGAAAAACTTATTAAGTTAGCGGTAAAAAGGATTAGTGAGTCGTGAACTCTGTGAAGGTTTCTGTTAATAAATTGGGTCAATGGACCCATTATTCGCCCACTAACAGATAATGTGTATTTGTTAGTCTGGATAATTACAGTTAATTAGAGGATATTTATCTCCTAAGTGTTTGAGGTAAATACATCTTTATCTCCTAAGAGTTGGAGGTAAAGCCAGTCTCTAATTGTATCTCTATATAAAGGCTAGAGATATCCCAATAAATAGAGGAAGTCATAGGAATAATCCCTCTCTCAATAGCACTCTCTCTAGAGCAATCACCAAGCTCTAGGATTTGGTTCGTGGACGAAGAACTCGACTCTAGTAGCCGTTTTCGTACCTGCGAAAAAGATCAAGCGTGTTGGAGGCTCGTAACAACAAGGATCCTACGTCGGAATTTTTCGGAGACTTCGTACGGTATGTTTTCGAACCCATTACGTGTTACGTGGTAGCACGATGAATGTTGTAATCGTTTCAACATTGGTATCAGAGCATGATTACTTGTTGATTCGCCTTTAACATGCTAGATTAAATAATGTGCATGTTACGATTTTTTCCGGATACATGAATGAGACCCATTATTAAAATCGAAATTTATTGAGCATGTTTTTCTGAAAAATAATTAGATGTTTTTGTTCTCCTATGGTTGAGGATGAACTCCATAAAATTTCGTGATTTTTGGATGCATGATTTGTGAGAAATCACGATTTTATTTTTCAAGAAAACTGTGGTTTTTTCGAGTTTTGGGACTCAAATTCGGAGTATGATATTCTGTTTTTATCATGATCGGTTGGTACATAATTAATCTATGTTGTATAAGCTTTCCAACGATATATCGTACGCATTATTTGGCTTAAAAACGAGAGAGATATGGCATCCCGAAGTTGGCATCGCGACATGGCGGCGCTGGAAAAATTAGGGTTTTCCTACGAAGATGATGAACAGTAAACCCACGCGCGCCACGCGCTCAAGCCGAGCCGTACACGCGCCACACGCGCAAAACCGCGCCGAAACGAGCCGTCACGCTCATCCACGCGCCAGCCGTGGCTGAGCCCACGCGCGAAACGCGCCCACGCGCTATCACGCTCCAGCAAGGCAGCGTCCACGAGCCCACGCGCTCCACGCGCGCGTGTCTTCCACGCGCCTGCTCCAAGAATCTGCTGCGCTGTCCCACGCGCACGGCGGCGCGTGGAGGCGAGTGCAGTCTGGTTTTTGGCCGGTGATCGTCACCGCCGGCGAGTGGAGCCTTGTCATGCCTTCTGAAAATTTTCAATGGTGCTGAATTACCTTTATACCCTCTGTGTGTGTTTTGTTTAATTTTTAAACGACTTTTTCTATGAAAAATTAACTTTAAAATTTTGTTTTATACACACAGAATTTTTATTTAATTTCAGAGGGCATATTAAGGATAAATTTACTGTTTGCCAATTTTTTAGGATTTATCTCTCAGTTTTTGGTCATTTGTGAGTATTTTTTGTGGTACTTTTGTGGTTCCCAAAAATACGAATAATGCGTAAATATTATTTTTTGCACTTCGTGAGTAGCAATAAATATTTTTGGAGAGTTATATGACATAGATAAATTATGTCTAATTTGTTACATGCTTGCCTTGATTTGTGTTATGGTTTAAATATACTTTTGAGGTATATTTGTTGGGTTTTTGGTAAATCCACACTTTTAAACCATTTATATTTTCAAGGCCCTTGTCGCCCGTTTTCCTTGGGAGGAGAATGTGGCATATTCATCCATTTTATTACCCTGTAACTTCTTATTTGAGTATGCTAGTTTTAGGTTAAATGGATGGATATTAGATTGGCATTCTAAAGAAACTTATGTTTAATGTGTTTACTTTTGTTTTAAGAAAATTCTTTTGAGAATAATGTGTTGTGCGGCATCTCCATTTGTTTTATTGGAGTAGTTTGTAGTAGGATTCTCAAAGATGTTGTATTCTGCTATTTCCCTGTATATTTCGAGAAAGCCTTGTACGGGGATGTAATTTCGCACGCACATTATTCAAACCAGAATTTTCTTAGCATAAGTTATTAGAATGCCAATAGGGCTCAATGGAGTCCTTGCAAATTTAATTGCATGGTGCAATTTTATATTGTTCTAAATTATCATGTGGATGATTTATTATATTGTGGCTTATATGATGATGAAATTTATTGCGAAAAATTACTTGAAAAATATTTTTCCCAACTCACATACATGGGAGATGATTACGAGCTTAGCAGATTTTTGATTTCATGATGTGAGGAAGGATTATGTTTTTCATTTGAATTTTTTGAAATAAAAAATAAGGATGTATAATTAATGTCTTTTCCTTGCGCAATCTAATGTAGTGAAAATAATGGCCACCAAAAATGTCATAGCTGATCTCGTTAAGGGTGAGAAACTTAACGGAGATAATTATGACGTTTGGCACAAAAAGATGAAATTCATGCTGAACGAACAAGAGCTCGAGGAGCACTTGACCAAGGAGATGGTCGCGCCAACTGAGGCGCAACCCCTAAGAGACCACACTGCCTACCAGAAATGGAATCAGAAAGATCGTAGTGCGCGCTACACCTTGTTGAGCAGCTTGCAAAATGATCTAATTGGGCAGTATGATGAACTTCCAACTTGCAAAGCTTTATGGGATCAGCTCAAGTTTTCTTTTGGTGGAACCTCAACTACGCGGCTTCGTAGCCTTGTGATTAAGTTTGAGGAGTACACAAAAGACCCTAAACATACCATGAGTGAACATCTAAGGATGATGTCCAATATGATTGGTAAGCTAAGGGATGCTGGCCATGCGCTCACAGATGAGCAGCAAGTCAGAGCTGTCATAAGGTCCCTTCCTGCCTCGTGGGCCAATATGAAACAGATATTGACCCACAGTGAAAACATCAAGAACTTTTCTGATGTTTCACAGCATGTCATCCTTGAGGACGAGACTCGAGATACTGACAAGACCCTTGCTTATGTCGCCCAAGGGGGATCGCGCAATGCAAATGGCAAGCGCGAAAGACAAAGTAAGAAAGGTAAGAAAGGCGAGGCTAGCACTTCTGCGCCAAAGGAAGGAAAAATGAAGAAACGCAAGAGAGGAAAACGTGGTGGGAAAAAGGATCTGTCTAAAGTTAAATGCTTCAACTGTCAACAGAAAGGACACTTCGCTCGTGATTGCACTGAGCCGAAGAAGGTACTTTCAGAATCTCTCTCTCAGTTATATGTTTCCTCACATGTGATGGTTGCTCATTCCCAACCTGTGTGGTTTGTGGATACAGGTGCAACAAAACATGTAGCACGTGATCGAGAGGGGTTCGTAGATTATCACCGGATTCCAGCGGGTAGCAAACATATCTTCATGGGAAACAATAGCTCCGAAGAGGTGCTAGGGGTTGGTTCTTACCAGCTCAAGTTGCGCACTGGGCGCACATTGATTCTAGAGGATGTGCGATATGCACCCACAGTTCGGCTTAATCTACTTTCAGTTACTGCTTTATTAGACAGTGGTTTTTCCTTTATTTTTAGGGGTAATAAGTTGGACATTTTTTTGGATGATGTTTTGTTCGGACATGGTTTTCGCATGGATAGTCTTTTTCAATTGGATTTAATTGATTCTCAGTCTTCTTATTCTTATGTGGTGAATGATAATATTGTGAATGATTCTACCACCTGGCATGCAAGACTGGGCCACATAGGCCAAGATAGAATGACTCGTTTGGCTAGAGAAGGCCTTTTTGGCCCACTCGCAAAAGTCAATCTACAAACTTGTGAGGCTTGTTTGGCCGGTAAAGCATGCAGGAAGCCTTTTGGAAAGGCTGTGAGAGCAACTCAACCACTTGAGCTAGTTCACTCTGATATATGCGGACCTATGAGTGTAAAGGCACGCCATGGCGCCTCTTATTTCCTTACACTGATAGACGATTATACGCGATATGGTTATGTGTATCTGATATCTCACCGCTATGAAGCTTTGGACTGTTTCAAACGCTTTGTAGCTGAGGTTGAGAATCAGAAAGAGAAGAATTTAAAAACTCTTCGCACTGACCGAGGACGCGAATATTTGTCAGATCACTTCAAGAAGTTTTGTGAGGAAAAGGGGATACGCAGGCAACTTACTATTCCTAATACTCCACAACAAAATGGTGTTGCGGAAAGAAGGAATAGAACATTGTTAGACATGGTTAGGTCTATGATGGCGCAAGCAAACCTTCCTATATCTTTTTGGGGGGATGCCCTTTTGACTGCAGCCTATATACTTAATCGTGTGCCTTCACAGTCAGTCAAATCCACCCCTTATGAGCTTTGGAATGTCCAAAAGCCAAATTTGGATAACTTGCGCCCATGGGGCTCAGCAGGTTATGTTCACAGTACTTCTCATAAGTATGGGAAACTAGGGCCTAGAGCAAAGAAGAGTATCTTTCTAAGGTATTCTGAAAACTCTAAAGGTTATGTAATGTATGGTGAACATCCAAATGGTGGAAGGACTGAAATAGAGTCTCGTGATGTCGATTTCATAGAGAGTGATTTTCCTAGCATTGGAGATGCGAGTAAGAATCTTGACCTCTATGAGTTAGAGGAGGTTGAACCCACTTTACCATCTTCAAGCGAAGGTGGGGAATTAGTTCCTCATCCGGTTGTCGCTGAAGATAGTGTAAGTGACCTTCAACCTAGTGGGAGTATCCCAGACAGTGGGAGCACACCACAAGGACCATTAGGTCAACAAGATTCTCAACTGCGTAGAGGTGCACGAGGAAGAGTTCCACGTCGTCGTTTTGAGATTGACGGAGAAATTCTTATGTGCACTCCAAATGATGAAGACGAGCCTACTTCTGTGGAAGAAGCCTTATCTTCATCTGCTAGAAATGAGTGGATGGCTGCAATGAAGGATGAGTTAAGCTCAATGGAAAAGAATCGAGTCTGGGAGTTGATTGACCTTCCGCCAGGGCGCAAGACTATTGGAAACAAGTGGGTTTTTAAAGTCAAACGCAAGGTAGATGGGTTAATCGACAAGTATAAGGCACGTCTTGTGGCGAAAGGCTATACCCAACTGCGGGGTGTGGACTATGAAGATACTTTCTCCCCAGTGGTGAGATTTGCTTCAATTCGTCTGATCCTAGCTATTGTCGCCCAGCAGGATTTAGAACTTTTTCATATGGATGTTAAGACTGCGTTTCTCAATGGAGAACTAGACGAAGAGATTTATATGGCTCAACCCGAGGGTTTTGAAGTCAAAGGACATGAGCGCAAAGTTTGCCGTCTCAAACGTTCTATATATGGTCTCAAACAATCGTCTAGGCAGTGGTACTTTAGGTTTCATCATGCCATTACCTCTATAGGTTTTGAAATGATTGAACAAGACCATTGCGTTTACGTAAAACGATCCAAGAAAAATATTCTAATCCTTTCTTTGTATGTGGATGACATTCTTTTAGCTGGGAATGACATGAGTTCCATTGTCGCCACTAAGCAGTGGCTGTCCTCAACTTTTGAGATGAAGGACATGGGAGAAGCTAATTATGTGCTCGGGGTTAAAATCATACGTGATCGTCCAAAGAGACTTCTCGGTTTGTCTCAAGAGACATACATCAAGAAAGTCATTGAACGATTTCGTATGCATAACTCAAAACCCATAGACACTCCAATGGACAAGGCGTGTACTTTAACCACAGACCAATGCCCAAAGAATGATGAGGAAAAGAATCGGATGTCCAAAGTGCCTTACGCGGCTGCAGTAGGAAGTCTGATGTACGCTATGCTGTGTACGCGTCCAGACATCTGCTATGCCGTTGGAATGGTGAGTCGTTATCAGAGTAATCCTGGACCCGCTCATTGGAATGCGGTGAAGAGGATTCTTCGATACTTACGTGGAACCGCTGATCTCGTCCTGTGTTATCATGGTGGAGACTTGAGATTGAGAGTATACAGCGATGCTGATTGGGGCGCTGATAGAGATGAGCGCATATCCACTTCAGGTGGAGCTATCTCTTGGTACAGCAAGAAAAAGTCTTGCATCGCCCTATCCACGATAGAGTCGGAGTATGTTGCTTGTTCAGCAGCAGTCCAGGAAGCTGTTTGGTTGAGGTCATTCTTACAGTCTTTAGGGGTTACAGCTCATGCAGATGAGGCTGTCACTGTTCACTGTGACAATACAGCTGCCCTAGATTTTGTAAAGGACCCCAAATATCATGGGAAGGCCAAACACATAGGCCTTCGTTATCACTTCATTAGAACTTTAGTTGCGCAAGGAGAGGTGTCCATGAAACATATACCTACTGGCAGAATGGTGGCTGATCCTTTGACCAAGCCCATTGCTAGAGATGTTTTCCTTTCTCACATTAGGAGTATGGGACTCCGTAGGTTTTGACATGTTTATGGCATCTTATGTGCTTGACATTTATTATATTAAATTTTCGTTCCTTGATTTGAGTTTATTATGGAATGAATGGATAATCTTTGTGATTACATATACATCCTTATTGAGAGTGTCACCAGGCTCGAATTGACCCACTCACACGGGTAATTCACCTTGGCGCTAAGATAGCGAGCAAGATGAGACATAATTGTCTTAAGCGCCAAGTGGGCGAATAAGATGATACAGCTTATAAAGCAAACATGTCGCCTTAGTTGGAGCTAAGATGAGACCTAAAAATGTAGGTCGATCATAGAGTATCTCCACAACTCTATGTAGCCTGTTTACAGCCGAATGTGAGATTTCAGGCAGGCACTATGAGAGTGACTGGGCTGAAAAACTCAGGTTAGGCGCTTGTACAGCGACTAGACTTAGATTCGTATGGCGTATTTATTATACATTTATGTGACACGCCCTTGCGGGTTACGCCATAGCATGCAAATCATACTGCATGTGCTAAATGCAGACCGACAGTGGGAGTGACGAATGAATCCCTGCTTCGTCACTGTGTGAGCCACTTGGATCAAAATTTTTGATCCTATATAGTACCCTTTTCACCTTAGACTATGTCATGAAGAGGATACTCAATGTCGCTACTTTAGCATGTACCCTTGGATCATGGATGATGCGGTCTCGCGGGGCATGTCTAGGAAAGCGGTTGGGTCTAATTGGAATGACATGAGGGCTTTGGGAAGAAAGTTCAATATTACATCATGTTGTGTGATTCATAGCCCGGGCGACTTTGTCGATTTTCGTTTCGATATGAGTCATGAATACATAACATATGAGAGGTTTAACACTGCTCATTATGAGGGATTTGAGAGTGTTTAATCTGGTGTAGTTGAACTATCTGGGGTACATACGAGATTTATTGGAGTGATGTATTGTGTTAGTTTGGTGATAACTTAATACAATACTCCTCAACTGGACATCCTTTCTCGTAGGTCGCACGTTCCATTTCCTGTATGAGGAGATGAGTGGACGAGAGATAAAGAGGGACTACGATTTATTTGCCCTGTGTGTGGGCGAGTGGGAGCTGTTAATAAATTGGGTCAATGGACCCATTATCCGCCCACTAACAGATAATGTGTATTTGTTAGTCTGGATAATTACAGTTAATTAGAGGATATTTATCTCCTAAGTGTTTGAGGTAAATACATCTTTATCTCCTAAGAGTTGGAGGTAAAGCCAGTCTCTAATTGTATCTCTATATAAAGGCTAGAGATATCCCAATAAATAGAGGAAGTCATAGCAATAATCCCTCTCTCTATAGCACTCTCTCTAGAGCAATCACCAAGCTCTAGGATTTGGTTCGTGGACGAAGAACTCGACTCTAGTAGCCGTTTTCGTACCTGCGAAAAAGATCAAGCGTGTTGGAGGCTCGTAACAACAAGGATCCTACGTCGGAATTTTTCGGAGACTTCGTACGGTATGTTTTCGAACCCATTACGTGTTACGTGGTAGCACGATGAATGTTGTAATCGTTTCAACAGTTTCGAAGAAAGCGTGAATGTCATTAAACAAGGATAAATACCAAATTCTAAGAGGGTAGAGTTGTCTTTTAAAAGGACAGTTTGACAGGTCAAGGGGGTTAGATGTCTGCTAATACTCTTTTGGTTAAAGCAGAAATATATACCATGATTTAAAGGAAATCTATACTTACAGATGCACAAAAGAAACATAAACACTGGGTGACAACATCCAGCCTAAACAGACCAAAACATATTACAAACTCTCCAAAAACAAACCAAAGCATAAACTAAACAGAAACCAAAGTTCCAGGTAAATATCCAAAATAGATGCCGAAGCACGATCATGCATCAGCTAATACTTAAAAGAAGGGGATCAATATGTCGTTTCTGGCACTAGAAGGGGTTTGAGTGTATCTAATGCAAATACTTTGGATCATTGTTTATATAACTCATAGCAGGTCGCTGCTTTAGAAGTCTTTTTTTCATGATGCTAAGTAGAAGATGTAGTAATGTTTAAATTCAAAACCCTCGAAGGAAGGCTAGAAAAATTGATTCGACTAATACTAAAAAGATTAGGTGAATGTTGAATTGGGTGATGGACAACTGTGAAGATTTCGAAGAAAGCATGAAAAGGTAACTAAACAAGGATAAATTCAAATTTGTGCGAGTGTAGAGTTGTCTCTTAACATGAGATTTTGTTAAGGGGGGTAGTTGTCACCTAAAACTTAGAAAAGGGGAGCAAAGAGTATTTTTTGAAAGTACAAGGGGTTCGACTGTATTAAATGCAAATCTCAAGAAAGTCAGTCTATTTTCAAAACCATTCCTTTTCTTTGTTTGATGTATAAGGTGTAGAAAAAGGAAGCTTAGCAGTTTAAAACGTATAGAACGAGTACCCAATCGCTGTGATGTTGAATGTAACTTCCGTTTTAGGAAGAATATATGAATTTGATGGGGAAAAAAAAAGATTTCATTTATCTCATTCTTTGTTTTTCCTTTATCTTTTCGACTCACCTACATTATGTGCAAAATTCAATTACCCATCATTTTAGTGCCACAACTCATTTGAGGTGATATAACTGCGAACAAGAATTACGACACGTGAGACTACGAAAAACATTTCGAAATGAATCTATTCAAAAAAATTTTAAAATTGTCTTTTTCCTTCACAAATTTTCATCAGTTGACACCTTTTATTTCTCAGGTAAGTTGATTCACATTTTTACTAACAACGTCAAAGCTTTTTAATGCACATACATCGAATAGGTTCGAAAGCTAGTTATACAATGGTCTCAGACAATGGCGTAAAGAAATTGAGGCGCTCTACCGAGGCAGACACTGGGGTCTAGGCTTCGAACGAGGTGGTTTCCAGCTGGAGGTGGTGGACAGCTAAGGTGAAGTTGTCTTGGACGATAAGGGGCACTTGTAGGGCTAGCGCCGTCCTAGCAGTTTCAACCCTAATCAAACCCCGATCTAAAAATTTTGAGGGGAGCTTAGGAGCTCATGGACATAACAAATTTCAAGTTATCGAATATTAAAGCGAAATGCCAAAATCCAGCCACAATTTTACCATTAAATTATGATCGAATTTATTATAAATCGATACGTATGGATCATCGAATTATATTTGCAGTTGTATGCTAAATGCAACATATTAGATACACTAGAGATATGGAGCCAGGTGCTTTGTGATCCCAGCTTGTCTTCAAACAAAACTAAATACTCTCTGAACATCCGATGCGGCTTCCAAGAATCTCAATCAAAACTTCCAAGAATCTCAATCAAAACTTAAAGCCAATGCCCGCCAGAGGCTCATCAGCATGTATAAACAGTTTCCGAATGAGCCTGTCTTCAGAAAAATGTTCGTTCACTTGTTATGCCAATTTGGTAAAGCTCAACTGAAGAGGTACATCTCCCACTCCGGTCAATTGCAGGACCCGCTGTGAGCTAGTGCAGTCCCTGTGCAATCATGATCCAAAGAGGAACAAGTCTCTTGCATGAGGACTGGCAAAGGCTATCTTTTGCCGTAAACTTGAGAACGAAGTGTCACAGCAAGAACATAAGAACACAGAGTCCACCTACACTCGTCCATGGGGCAGAGTTTCAGGCATGCAACTGCAAGGTAAGCACAAAAGGAACTATCCTCTGGAATTGGAGCACCCTAACTACACTCAGCATGAGACTTGTGGGGTCAAAATAGAACAATTAAGTAGTTTTGCCGGGTCATAATTGTTTGCCCCAAGGGATGCCGTATGACCGATAACCCAAAGTGGGATATCAGTCTCGCCCGATAAATTCTGCAACTGTTTGCCGCATAAAATCGCCTCAATGAAAAACCTGAGTTGACGCATAATACTCGCTTTCATTAAATATGGGCCTTAAATCTTCTTTGCACATGAAGTCCAACGGGAAAGGAACAAGATGTCCCTTCACTGCCTGTAATCTCTCCATGGGATCAGTTCCCTTGATATTTCCATCTCGATATGAATCTAGCTTCTCGGGGGCTATTCCTAAATCAATGGCAGTGTGGCCAATTTTCTCCTTCCAGTAGGCCATGCTTTGCCTGAGTGAAGCTCTGTAAATGCTAACTTGTTAGAAATTGGAGAAAGGTAAAAATATGGGAGGGCGAGGGCACTTGGATCATACCTGGAATGTATAAGATCGCTAGGAATACAAGAAAAGACATCTTGGTAGATCATGGTATTTGTCTGTACAAGTACATTCGTGTTGTTAGTTCCAAAGAGGAAATCCAAGCAACGGAAAAGTTCGATTCACTTTCAGCATAATTTATGCAGTCATACATGATTTTTAAGCGGACAGAGCCTCAGAAATAGAAATAACGCTAAAAGAAAACCCCCACATTCATGACAAGACCTCAAATATATGTATGCATGCATGTATGTACGTATGTATATCACGTCAGGACAACCCTCAACCCCTAAAAACAAAACGAAAAACCACAACACAAGTGTGTTCTCTTCGATCAAGATTCAAGATCTAAATAAATTTGACGTAAATATTTCCAGAGAGTAATGATTATGGAATGAACCTTAGCAGTCGCCATCCATTGGTCTTTGTAGGTTGAATCAACCACCGGGTCACTTATTTGGCTAATCTGGAAAGGAAGGGCAAAAAAGAAGAACGTGATTGTCAATCAAAACGTTGAAGGATGACTCTGTTCACTCTTTTATACATGATTTTCGAAGGGAAACAAAAAATAAACCTCTCCGACATGAAGCCTAAGATGCTCAGACCATAGTGGGAGGCGGAGACTCGAGGCAAATTTTCCGGCCTTCCACGGCTTGCCTCCCGTACATGAATCAGTTAGTTCTTTGTCTTCGAAAAGCACACAGATCTGAACAAGTTGACATATTTGTGGCGTCAACATGAAAGATACTCTAAAAAGTGATGAAATGCACGTCGAATAATAAACTACTAGGATCCATAAGCTGAAAAGGTCACCTCGGAATCCCTTGATCCGAGCAAACTTCTGTCGTTGATATTAGCTGATCCAATCAAGGTTGTGCACTCATCAACAACCATGACCTTGCTATGCCCATACACCTACACAAACAAGGCACACTTAAATGGATGTGACATTTGCATGTTGTGCAAGCTAAAATGTTAATACACCATGTAACTGATAATGCATTACCATCCCTTTGTAGTAGCATAGAGAAGTCAATAAACAACAGCCGGGGCTACTTTCCAATTTCAACACCCCTCCCATAGTTGTGATACAAGCAACTTATTGCGTCAGTCCGACCACGATGAAAAGAGGAAAGCAGTTACAAGAACAAGAAAAAAAACATATGTCCCACGTGCCCATTGCCCATCCCCCACACCACGAAGCCGAATACTAAGGCTTCGTTTGACAAAATTTTTTTTTTGGTTTTCAGTTTTTAAAGAGCAGCTTAAATTTTTTTTTTTATAAAAACAAGTGGGTGTTTGATAACCCCTTTTTTTTTTGAGGTTTTTTTTTTGGTGTTTGGTAACCCTTTTTATTTTGACTTTTTTTTTTGGTGGTTTGCGGTGGCGGTGGTGGGGCGTAGCGGTGGTCGACGGTGGTGGTGGTGGTGGCCGACGGCCGGAGGTGGCTGCCGGCAGTCACCGGCGGTGGTGGCCGGCGGCCGGAGGTAGCTGCCGGCAGTCTCCGGCGGTGGTCGCCGGCGGCCGGAGGTGGCTGCCGGCAGTCACCGGCGGTGGTGGCCGGCGGCCGGAGGTAGCTGCCGGCCGTCTCCGGCGGTGGTCGCCGGCGGCCGGAGGTGGCTGCCGGCAGTCTCCGGCGGTGGTCGCCGGCGGCCGGAGGTGGCTGCCGACAGTCTCCGGCGGTGGCTGCCGGCGGCCGGAGGTGGCTGCCGGTGGTCGCCGGCGGCCGGAGGTGGTTGTCGGCAGTCTCCGGCGGTGGTCGCCGGCGGCCGGAGGTGGTTGTCGGCAGTCTCCGGCGGTGGTCGCCTGAGGTGGCTGCCGGCGGTGGGAGGGTGGTGGTGGTGGTCGAAAAAAAAAAACCAAAAGTGAAAAAAAAAAACCAGTTTTTGGAGTTTTTTTTTTTACTCTGCAGTTTAAAAACTGGTTTTTTAAATTGAAAAAAAAATGGTTACCAAACGCTCTTTTTTTTTCAGTTTTTAAAACTGAAAAAAAAAGAGGGAAAAAAATTTTGTCAAACGGGGCCTAAATGTTGAAGTTGTCCCGGCCATTTTGACCTAGTGTAGTTGAAAAGAAATAAACACTGCGGAGTAAACGTTTATAACTCACGTTGATGAATCTAAAGTATTAAACTTGACACTAATATCACAGACATACTGGTCGATCTAAATGGAAATATTCTCATAGACATATCCACAATTTTTTTCAATTCAAATTTTTCGGATCATCTAGGATCACAATACATTCAGTTACAAGAAGCCACAGAAGCTCACTGCACTGATTCGGTGTAGTCACGAGAATAATGAAACGTCAAAAGAACTTGTGGAAGCATTATATCTCACTAGATTTTTCTTTTCAAAGATTATAATATAAAAGTTCCCATGCAGTACCACTAGTAGTCAAAAAAGCAAGGGCAAATCATATATGGTGTAATTTGCCCCCTATGTGTGTATACGGGGAGCAAGTTTGCAGAAAGGACAATGTCTCCATGTGGGTGCTCTTTGAATATCTTAAGTTCACAGAAATTAGCTTCTTGTTCTACATCCCTTGACCATCACCAAGCTTGTTAAACTGCACACATCTCACGTGATAATCAAGGCTCGGAAATAGCATGCCCTGGTTTCTTGAATGACTCATGCAATTCAGGCCACTCTGTCTTTCGGCTAATAGTATGCATCGGAGCTATGAAACCTTATTATCTGTTTGGACAATTTCACCAGGCCTCTAACATTACCCTGTTATATATCTATACATACATATATAAAAGCACGTATGGACTTAAATGACTAATATTTTCTTTCCTTAAAATACCCTTTTCTAATTGATATTTCCAAAAAAAAAGGTTAAGGGTGAGTAAGAGTGTTTTTGACCTATAACAAGTTTTTTATTATATACCCTTTTTAAGTTAGAGTATTATTTAAAAATGAGGGTATCGTTGACTTTTCATAGGATATAAAATCTCTTTCCTTAAAATACTCTTATTAGGATATATATTTTGATTAGAGTTAAGGATTGTTTTGACTTTTGATTTAAATTTTTTTTCATTAAATACCTATTTTTAATAAGAGTATGACTAAAAAATAGAATTGTTTTTAACTTCTCATATGGTAACAAGTCTCTTTCGCGAAAATACCTTTATTGAAACCCTATGAAAATTTTATAAAATCACCATTGAAATCCTGCATGCTTTCTAATTATTGAAAAAATTCATGTCAAACCATACCCCCTCCATTTATGTTAAAACTAAATTACCTTAGAGTTATTAAATGTTCTCCATCATATTTGATAAAAGAAAATAACTTACTGAGAACAAAGTATTCTATAAATTTCTTCAAAAAAATATAATATACCTAAATTAAATTGAATATTATTTCAAAAACTCAATTCTTTTAATTTTTTATTTCATATTTGTATGTTGATGCGTATGCTACATAAATTTTAATGCAAACATATTAGTACATCGAAATTATCGTAAACTTGAAGTTTCATTCTAGATTTTGAATACGAACATGTTGATATAAGGAAGTTGTCGTAAAATTAAAAAAATTTAGGATTTTCTAAATACATACGTAATCCTGATTGGAGTTAAATGGCCAATCCTTTTTTTTTTTCATCCTTAAGATTCCTTTTTTAAACTGAAGTTTTCATACAAAATTTGTGTTGATTAAGGGTGTTTTTTAGTTGAAACTTTTTTTTCCCATCAAATACTCATTTTGAATTGAAGTGTTGTTAAAAAAAATAAGGGTCTATTTGCCTTGTCTTAGGATATCAAATATCCGTACTTAGAATACTTTTATAGAAACATATGCTTTAATTAGAGTTAATGCTACTTTTTAGTAAAAAAAATATATGAAAACATATAAAATCACCCTAAACCTCCTGCATGTTCTTTTACTATCAAAAAATTTCTATCAAAATCTACTATCTCCATTCACATTGAAGCTAAATACTTTAGAGCTACTACATCTTCTCCATCAATTTCGATTAATCAAAACAACTTGTAAAGAATAATTTTTTGTAGCCTTTAATAATAAACATAATATACCTACACTAAGTTGAATATTTTGTTAGAAACCCATTCCTTTTTTATTTTGTAAAATACAATTGTATATTGATGTGTATGCTACAAAAATTTTAAAATTTAAGATGTATATATATTTTAATGCAAACATATTCGTATGTTGAAACTATTATATAGCTGAAGTTTAATTCTAGATTTCATTTAAGGACACATATTAATGTAAGAAAGTTATCGTAAAACTGAAGTTTTAGAAATTTTAAATGCATACGAATTGCTAGATCATAGAACTTTGCTTCTAATTATAGCTTGAGTTCTTGGCAATTACATAATCTTATATTACATAATACCCTTGTGTTCATGACAACATATCCTTCATATTGTTATTGTCTTTCTATGATCTACTCTATTTCGAGATATCATATATTTACATGATTATATATTATTCATATAGTTGATGTCTTCATAGATTTCACTCTTATAAGTGATACGACACTACAAGAAAACAGAGTTTTAGCGATGGGGTAATCCGTCGCTAAAAGCCAAAAATCCGTCTCTAAAAGAATTAGCGACGGATTCACCGTCGCTAAATATCCCTCGTATAAAAGCCCGTCACTAATAGTTTAGCGACGGAATTTTTAAATCCGTCGCTAAATATGTCATTTTTACCGACGGATTTATTTTAATTAGCGACGGATATTCCGTCGCGAATTATATTCTTTAGCGACGGATTTATATTTTTGAGACGGAATATTCCGTCGCTAAAAAACTTATTTAGCGACGGAATATTCCGTCGCTAAATAACTGATTGTAGGAATACTTTAGCGACGGAATTAATCCGTCGCCAAAAGTCAATTTTTTTTTTGAAATTTTTTTTTATTTTTCAATTACCCAGACCTGTAATACAATTTTCAAATCTCAACAACAACGCGCAATAATCAATACAGAAAGAAATATATATAATCAATTATAAAAAAAATTTATAATAAAAAAAATTTATAATAAAAAAAATTCATATATGTACAAGCCGGGAACCGGATATAGCCGGTTAGGAGAGGGGAGAAGAGTACAAGGCGGGCACGGGGGGGGGGAAGCTAGGAACGGGCACGGGAAGGGGCTCATCAGGGGTTCCCGAGTCCCGGATCTGGATCCTGCTGATCCGGGGCCGGGGCGGCCTGTCCAGCAGTGCCCTGCTCCCTGATCATCCGGCACACCACTGTAGCAATGCGCTGGATCTCCTCGTCGTCCAACTGAGGCCGAGGAGCCGGTGTCTGTGGAGGGGCAGCAGGGGGTGAGGACGCTCCTATCACGGCACGAGCAGTCGTGCTAGGCAGGCCGCGTATGCGGCCTTTCGGCCGATTCACGACCTCCGGCGTATCCAGCCATCGCTTCAACCCCCCAGTACTCGCAGCCGTACTAGTGGACGCTGATGGCTGTCCGGACTGCTGCTCGGACCCCCTTAGCTGTTCATACGAGGCCTGCAAAAATAGTGGTTTAACGATATGTTAGGGCATTAATTAACGAAACAGACATTGAGGATAGAAAGAAAAAACATTAACTTAAATAAATTGACTCACATCGATCCGCCGGGCAATATCTGAAATATAGTCGCCCGCCCGGTGCGTCTCGTCCTTGTCCTTCTTCCGCACGTGCGTCTGATTATACGTCAGAGCTACGACCTCATCGTCCTCCAGATCCGGGTGCTCGACCGCGTTCTTGTGTCGGACGATGTCGTGTGGCACCGACCCCCCCGTGTGCGTCGGATCTTTGTTCTGTCTGTTCTCAGCCCCGCTCTTACTCTTGGCGTCCCAACCTGGATCCGCAGCCCACCGATCTATCATCTCCCCCCATACACGGTGAGATATCCAATGTGGGGGATATCTCGCCATGTCCGTCATCGGGGCACCCGCGGGCAGCGCCTTCTTCGCCCGGTCCCGTGCATCGTGGAGCCATCGGCGGTAATTCTTGCCGATGTAGGCAAAGAAAGCCTGCTGCCCCAGTACCTGCTGCTGAGGCGTGTCAAACGTGAACCCCTCCTGTAAGGCATTCAATAACACAAATTAACAACATAAAACAAACTGTAATTTAACATTTACTAACGCTGAAAAAAATACTTCACCGTACCAGCCACTCCTCCCATAGGGCCTCCCTCGCAGCGGCATCCCAGTCCTTCCAGTACAGGCGTGGCTCGAAGAATCGGCCCTTCACAAGAACGCCGATCTTCGTCCTCGCAATATTCTCCAGGATCCTGCCAAAGAAGTAATTAAATTAATTAATACAGTTCAAATATAAATTAACACCCCAAAATTTTAAATATAAGGCATGAGGTGATATTTTTAGTACTTACAGGCCCTCCTGCGTGAGCGTAACTCTCTGTTTACGCTGGGGGTCGATGCGTACCCCGCGTGTCGGACCACGGCCTCGTCGAGATCCTACAAAACACAGACATTAATACAGTTCAAATATAAGGCTAGCGAAAATGTACGAAACACCGTTATCAACTATACCTGAGGTAGAACCCACGGAAGATGGAGAATGCACGCGCGTGTGGGATGAATCTGCGTCGGGCTGGGGCGACGGCTCGAGCTGGGGCTGGGGCGACGGTGATGGCTGGGGCGACGGTGACGGCGACGGCTGGGGCTGGGCCCCGATGGCTGTCCGCGATCACTCTGTGCCTCGTCATCAGTAGGCAATGACGAGGTGGGACTAACCGGGGAGGAAGCAGCTCGGCGTCCAGCCCGGCCACGAATAGCCCGTATCCTATCCATATCTGACTTCATATAGATTATATACAAAGACATTAACACGTGAAAAACAATAATTTAGGCATAAATCATCATCGGCACATATATATATATATATATATATATATATATATATATATATATATATATGAACGGATGTGCAAAAACACATCAATAAACACCAAGTTCTAAAATGTTACTACATTTTTCCCGTGATGTTACAACATTACAAGTCAATCATTTTCAGTTTGCGAATCATCTTCATCACTTTCCTCGTCGCCCTCTTCTTCGTGGGACTCGTCGTCCTCTTCATCTTCTAATTCATCCTCTTCATCAGTAGACTCGGTCACATCATCTCCAACACTTTCAACATCTTCCGCGTCATCATCTACGACTTCTTCTCCTACAAGAAGTGTTGTTGGAAGAGGAAGATCGTCCTCCTCGTTGTTGACCTCAACAGGGAACAAGACACGTGGTTGGTCGGCTTGAAAGGAGTCTAGCTCACTGTCATATGTCACGGGCAATTTCTTGGACTTGATAGTTGTATACCAATGAGATTTGGGATTGGCGACGTCCTCCGCGTAAAAGACTTGTACAGCTTGACTAGCAAACACAAAGGGCTCGTCTGATGCAAGTCTTGACTTGACATTGACATCTACAATCCCTTGAGAGCTAACACGGATTCCTCTACTGCATGTGACATCGAACCACGTACACTTGAACATTACCAGGCGGTTTTGGGAACCCAGATATGTTAGCTCAACAATCTCATCTAGCTCTCCGTAAAAATCCATGCAATTCTCGGCATAACAGTCGCCGTTGACCAAGACTCCACTGTTTTGGGTTTGTTTTGTTCGGTCATCATCTTTTACGTTAAACCTAAACCCGTTGATGATATAGCCTCCGTAACAGGATGTTTGTTTGTTAGGGCCTTCGGCTAGTAATTTCAAGCATGAGGCCACTGGTCTATCCATTGACTGAACCTATTGTAGATGACGGTAAAAATTAAGGATAAATCAGTATACTAATTGGCCACAGAACTGTATATAACACATAATATAATTTCGTTAAACAATCTTACACGAATTTTGAACCACTGTACAAATTGTGATTTTCGATGAGATTCAAGTCCAGCGGGATCAGTGATTAAAGATTCCGCATCGAACTCACTGCAAACCAATATAGTTGACTCACTTAACACACACTTTCAATTATGTACAACAATGTAAGTGAATTAAGACTTTAACTTACTCAACGAATGCCGAAACTTCATCGCAATTTAGAAGGGCATATATTGTTGCAGCACTGTACTCTTCATCCGTTAGCCATCGAGTATACGTTCGGCCGAACGGACTCCCTGGCTGCTTGAATATTGACAATTGCCCTTCCAAATTTGTGCTTGCTCCGGGGTCATTTCGGCCTAGTTGATTTAACCTTGTACCAACATTAGGCCCGAAATATTGACTACAAAAGTTTACAAGTTCTTCCATTACGTAAGCCTCCGCAATTGAGCCTTCAACCCGAGCCTTATTACGGACTTTTTTCTTTAAATGGAACATGAACCTAGAAGTTTAGCGAATCGAGTTAGGTGGAATATCAATGATAACAGATGTCGCATTAAGTGTAAACGAACAACTATAACAATTTAAGGATTACCTCTCGAAGGGATACATCCACCGATATTGCACGGGTCCACCCATCTTAGCTTCATATGCCAAGTGAACAGGCAGATGCTCCATTGAATCAAAGAACGAAGGTGGGAAGATTTTCTCCAGCTTGCAAATCGTCACCACAATGTTCTTCTCAAGCACTTCCATGTTACTCACCCGGATCGTAGAAGAACATATATCTCGAAAGAAATGAGATAATTCAGTCAAAGTCTCGCAAACAACCCGTGGCAACAGTCCCCGGAAGGCAATAGGAATGAATCTCTCCATGAATACGTGGCAGTCGTGACTCTTCATCCCTTGGAACTTGCATTCCGATACATTGCAACAACGAGATATGTTGGACGCAAACCCATCCGGAAGCTTCAAATTCTTAACCCACTGACAGACCTTCTCCACTTGTTTCTTGTCTAGACAGTAAGGTGCTTTCGGAAGTATGGTCCTCCCACTGACTGTCCGAGGATGCAATTCACGGCGTACACCCAACTGTTGTAGATCCCTTCTCGCTTTAAGGTGATCTTTCGATTTGCCCTTGACATTCATCACTGTGTTGAACACATTATCAAAAACGTTCTTCTCAATATGCATCACATCCATGTTGTTTCGGATAACGAGCGTCCTCCAGTAGGCTAACTCCCAGAAGATACAAAATTTTCTCCAGTTGTGCTCTTTCCCGAACCCTGCAATCTTCGATCCGGCACACCCTTACCGTGTGGTATGTCAGTATCAAGTGCCTCCAGGTGTGAGAGTACTTCTTCACCAGATGGGTAGTCCAGTGTGACAACCTCACGCTCGATTGTCCCGTCAAATTTATCCTTCTGCCTACGAAACTGATGGCCCGGTGGCAAAAGCTTACGGTGACATCCGAACCACGAGGCCTTTCCGCCGTGCTTTAACGTATGACCGGGGTTCACGCCCATACAAGCAGGGCATGCTAGCTTCCCATGTGTGCTCCAGCCACACGTCATTCCCAATGCGGGGAAATCATGTATAGTCCACATCAAAGCAGCCCTCATCTGAAAATTTTGTTTAAGGGATGCATCATATGTTTCGACTCCATGATTCCATAATTGTTTTAACTCATCAATCAACGGCCTTAAATACACATCTATGTCCTTACCGGGACTCTTCGGCCCCGGAATAAGCAACGACAAGAACATATACGGCTTCTTCATGCACATGCCTGGTGGAAGGTTGTAAGGGACAATAATAACAGGCCAACAGGAGTAAGGCGTGGTAGACTGACCGAAAGGGTTGAACCCATCGGTTGCCAGACCAAGTCTAACATTCCGAACTTCCTGAGCAAAGACTGGATGCCTGCGGTCAAACTCCTTCCACGCCTCTCCATCAGCTGGGTGTGTCAGCACATCGGCATCGTTGCTGCGAGTCTCACGGTGAGCCCTCATATGTTCAGCTGTATTGGAGGAGTAGTACATTCTCTGAAGCCGTGGTGTGACCGGGAAATATCGCAATATCTTCCATGCAATGTTTTTCTTCTTCCCTTTGTCCGGTTTGTACCTCGAATGATCACATACTGGACATAATGACAAATCCTTATTCTCTTTCCAGAATAATACACAATCGTTATTGCACGCATCTATCCGGTCATAGCTCAACCCAAGTTTCCTCATCATCTTCTTCGCGTCATAGTACGACGGCGGTAGCTTTTCACTTTCGGGCAGTATTTCTTTGATGAAGGTAACAAACTCGTTAAAACCTTTCTCACTCAGCCCGTGGTCTGATTTCAACTGTAATAACCTACTAACCGCAGACAGCCGTGTGTGTTTCGGAGCTCCATCCCACAGCGGCTCTTCCGCAGCTCTCAACAACTCATAAAACTGATGAGCCCCCTCGTTCGGCGGTTGTGGACTGTCGTTACCCCAGTCAACATTAGCATGCCCAGCATCCATAATCATATCTCGGTAATCATATCGTGCCTCCTCCCTAACTTCAGTTTGACTAGCCAGGTTGGACGACAATACTATCGTTTCCCCGTGCTGCGTCCACCTTGTGTATCCACCCATAAAACCGTACCGACGAAGATGCCATTTTACTTCAATTCTTTTTCTCCAGTGCAACAACTCACATCTACCGCACGGACACCTTATCTTATCAAGGTCAACATGTGCAGGATGCGCATAAGCGAAGTCGAGAAATTCGTCAACGCGACACTCAAAATCTTCAGCATTCTTCCTTTTCATCCAACTTCGATCGACTGACATGACGACTGAATTATCGTACTGTATACCACCTTCAATTATGACCAGTGATTAGGCATTGCCGATGTAAATATCAATGCATGAATGTTACAACATGTCTACATATTTCCCCTCCACTCTTGAACAGGTAGTGGTCCTATCCCATTCAGAAAAGCACATGTTTATAAAACAGTGAATAACTCATGCTTAGTCCGATGTCTGTGAAAAATTCGGCAGCACCTCCCCGCATTTCTCCAAGTACACGACATCGATTAGGTGTTCTAACATTCATCTAACCTTGCTCAGGAAGGTTTGACGGATGTTAGAACACCAGATCTGTATGCACCCGGAGAAACACACGAGAACGTGTACCAAATATCCACGACATAGAACACAAAGCATGAGTCAAAACACTGTTTTATAAACAATTAGCTTTTCCAAATTGTCCAAACTGGACATCCAAAGGCTCATTACAAAGCATTACTTTGTAATGAGTACCTTTGAACGGGAACTAAGGGTTTCTATGCATGCATGCGTTCAGAAATTGATAACATATGCAAGAATCTTTCCGAAATATCAAAACTACAGAAAGATCGTTGCATATGTTACCAATTCCACATTAAATAGAATTCGTTGGCAACGAGTTGAACCATCTCGTTGCCAATGGACTTCTCAAAACAACAATTAATATAAAGAAGGCAGGGTTTGTAAACAACGAGTAATTGAACCATCTCTGGGCAATATGGAGTAATTATGGGATGTACAAGGGCTAATTAGGGCTAACTGGGTTATTAGGGTTAATTACGATTATTAATTATAGCTGATTAGGGTTGATTAGGACTAATTAGGGTTATTTAGTCCTAATTAGGGTTTAATTGTGCCGAGTAGTGATGATTAGTCCTAATTAGGGCTAATTGGGCTTAATTGGGTTATGTTAGGGCTAATTAATGTTAATGAGGGATAGTTTCGGATAATTATAGCTAATTAGGGTTGATTAGGACTAATTAGAGTTATTTAGTCCTAATTAGGGTTTAATTGTGCCGAGTAGTGCTGATTAGTCCTAATTAGGGCTAATTAGGCTTAATTGGGTTATGTTAGGGCTAATTAATGTTAATGAGGGCTAGTTTCGGATAATTATAGCTAATTAGGGTTGATTAGGACTAATTAGGGTTATTTAGTCCTAATTAGGGTTTAATTGTGCCGAGTAGTGTTGATTAGTCCTAATTAGCGCTAATTAGGCTTAATTGGGTTATGTTAGTGCAAATTATGACTAATTAGGCTAACTATAATCAATATGCGCGTAATTGGGTTCATTTGGGCTAATTTGGGGTAATTACAGCTAATTTGAATTTCATCAGGTTCTTAGGGTTAATTAAAACTAATTAGGCTCGTTAGAGCTAATTAGGGTTAATTGATTTACTAAAATATTGTTAATCAGGACT